>JACAXG010000023.1:127424-280775 GCA_018881555.1 Amblyornis subalaris | reverse complement strand
CGCAGCGCTGAGCCTTCCTCAGGACGCTGTCCCGTGTCTCCCTCACCCGTTACTTCTAGAGGCAGTGTCTCGTGTCCGCCACAGTCCTTAGGGCAGGGTCTCCCCCACGACACCTCCCCCCCTCACCCCTCGGGGCGCTGCCCCGTGTCCCCCTCAGCCGTTACGTCTCGAGGCAGTGTCTCATGTCCCCCTCAGTCCTCAGGGCTGGGTCTCCCTCACGACACCTCCGTCCGTCACCGCCCGGGGCTGKGTCTCCCCCGGCCCTCACGGCTGAGGCCGGGCCAGCCTGCCCCTYACTCGTGCTCGTGCTCGCGCTCGCCGCAGCCGCGGGGAGGCCCTGCCAAGGCCTGGCACCCCCTTCCTTCCCTGAGGGCCACGACCCAAACACCTGAGAAAAGCTCCTAAAAACGGGAAAGTCCCCTGAAGAGGGGAAAAAATCCCCTAAAGAGGGGACAAACCATGTGTTGAAGAGCCCATGTAGAAGGACAAGCATGTAGAAAGGGAAAAAAAACCTAACTCCAAAGACCCGTGTCCCAGCCCAGAATAGAGCTCCTTAGTTAGCAACACAGGGGGGCCTTACTTTGGTCCTACATTCCAGCTCTTGCACTAAAGATTTATTTTACGAATAAAAAATGTCATTTAAGATGGACAAGCAGATGAAGAAGAAATCAGATTTCCCCATTGTGACCAGTACACAAATGTGCAGAGTGATATATATAAACTAAAAACTCAGCACAGAGCAAAACATTTGCAACAGACACAAAGTCTAAGGTCTTTTATTACATTTTATAGATTAAATATATCTTCAGTAGAGTCTCTTTTTAAAACACACAAAAGGAAAAAAATACATTCTTCATGTACATATGAAATACTGACCACATAGCAGGGACCATGTACAGTGCAAAGTGTGAACACAGCTACACAGACATCACCACCCTGGATGATTATCAAGCTTTTTCTACAGTAAAACTGGAACAAGTTAACATTTCTGTTTCCAAAGAAAAATCCATACCCTTCCCTTCCATGGCGTTTTGTGGGATTGTGCAGGAAAGGGTTTAATTTACTTTCTAAAGATATTATAAAATCCCTTGCATTGCATGAAAAATTATCAAACTCCTCAGCCTTTACCACTTTCACACATCCATAATCATAATACAATTTTTATTGTGATTGCAACCCAACTCCAAAAATCCAGGAAAACCAGTAATATATATAACCTGGTATAGAGAAAGGAATGAATCAGAACTGATTGTTGCAATATCCAGGAAATATGTACCCACATGTACACACACATACACAGAGGGCAGAAGATAGCGAGGTGTGACCAAGCATGTCCTGTTTGTCACAAATTTGGAGTGAGGGCACGGGGTTGCACTTTTCACTTTGACAGTGGATCTCTAGTGTCTAGTAAGGGATGTCATTCTGGTAGTACTGGATCATGTCGTATGTCTTACTCCTAGAGAAGAAAAGCAAAGCCAGAGGTAAGTAAAAGTTTAAAAAAACACTGCACCCATTGTCAGAGAAACATTCATCAGGATCCCACAGAGACAAAACACAGATGAAGGAAATCAGCTGCTAATCAAAACTAGCCCTCCACTCTTTGAAGGCATTGTGAAAGCCCAGTAACTGTTATGGACAGCACAAAACATCCTGCTCTTGTTTAAACTAGTTTAAAAAAGTATTTCCACACTTCTCAGTGTGGCAACAGCATCAGCAGCTTGGATGCTGTGTTTGGATAAGCCACAAGCACATCACGTGGCATTTGCAGCTTGTTTTAGGAGAAGGAAATGCATAATGAATGAATCAAGACCATCAGGGCAGCATGGAGACAGGATTATGTGGAAATAAGTGTCATCTTAATTAAGGAGAATGCTAATAATGAAAAGAAAAGTGCAGGGGAAACAACAGCATTAATAACAGCATCTTTGATGAGTGACTGAGCAAACAAATCTCAGCTTATAGCTCAATTATCCCTGGGCAGAGCTTATTCAGGTCCCAGACTAACCATGCCACAGGTAGAAAAGCTCGAGCTTGTCAGAACTAAGCTGGCTCTGGGCATTCACACAGCAGTGTCACTGCCTTCAACCCCCCAATATTAATCTAAGATTCTGAGCAGGTGCACCAGCAAGCACTGGAACATCCAGTTCAGGTCTAGTGAGGCTGTATCTGAGCCAGTGAGCGGTACCAGTCCCAAGCTGACCCTATATGGAACTATTGCAAAATTTGTATTAGACTCTCCAATATATCCCACAAAGTCTGTATTATCTAGGATAATAAAACATGCACTTAAGATGAACTATTACATTTATTCTTTAGACTAACCAGCCTTGCTATTTGACCAGGCTGGGCTTAAGCCTTCCTTCCCAGTGTAAAATGGAGGAGATGCAGCATATTCAGAAAAAAAGATGCTATCTTGCATTGTCTGAATATCAATAACCCAAAAATGTTTGGTATTTTTCTGATAAAACTCTACTTTTCAGCTCTGCTCAAATCCTGATGACCTTCCTTTAGTCACAGGGAGAAGATGCATAGATGCCAAACCTGTTGCTGAGGAAACAACTCTGGATCATCTTGAGGATGAAACTTGCAGCATCCCTTTCAGTCATGTTGGGGTTGAACCTGTGCCTTTATGCAGAAAATCACAAAAAAGCAAGAGCAAATTAGTGAGGCTTCCTTTAAGCATAGTACAAATGCGTCGTTGCACAAGCCAAGTATGATTTCACTTGCTGCAAGTACCTACTTCTTGTGACACCACCTGGTACAAATTACATAACGTTTTAATAAGCACTTACTGTTAGTCTTACAGTGGTGACAGACCCTGTGAACTTTTCATCAGTCTAGCGGTGACTCCAGGAACAGCCAATCCCTCTTTCTAGGCAGCTGCTGCTTTTAAAGTATCTTCGTATCTAGTACTGCCCTTGAGCTCCAGCTCATCATTCTTTATGAATCTGTGCTTACTTTAGGAAACTGCAGGAAATGCTGAGCTAACTCTGCTCACTCTGGAGCTAACTGTGGAGGCATAAACCTGAAGGGCTGTTTAAGTCACAGAAGAATTTGTATTTGCCTAAGCTGTTGGATTTTGCATTATAGTCCCATTCAGTATTGCATTAGCTGTAGAACAAATTTTAAGATGCTGTTATTCAGACTCTGACACCATTTCAGAGGACATTAAGACTCTGCAACACATCACCTCTCAATTAAAGCAGGTCTTTCCTTTACAGTCTTAATTTGCTAGTCTTATAGGCTTAAAGATAACCCATGTACTTGCACAGTCACTGAAAAACTTGAACTTAATTCTATACAAAGGCCTCTGGAAYTCCTACTTTCTGACATTCTATAAACAGAGGTTCCTATTTTGACAACTATAAAAGATACCTGAAATATTTCAGTAGCATGACACCTATCCTCACTGCACAAGCCATGGCAGTATAAATTCTATGAAGAACACATGAACACATTTTCCAGTTCACACATATGCTGACTTACTTCAACTGCTTGATTGTCTGCCCTCGGAAACAGGGCAGCCCTGTATCCAACATCAATGTAACCAGTGAGACCACGGCATCCATGTAAGGCCTAGAGAAAAAGAGGACAAAAAGGTCAGAGCACTCAAACTCCTGCAGCCTTAGCAGGTAAAGCAGGCAAGCTGAGGAGTTCAACGAGCTGGATCACACCTTTTTCTGTAATTAAATCAACACATATAATCCTCTTACATTTGCTGGTGAAGTGACACCATTGCTTGCAATCTGTCACTTTAATTAAATTTCACTCCTTCATGTTGGACTGTCAGGTACTCAGAATGCTGCAAGATGAAGTCTCAGGGATTATACAAAGCAATGCTTTAGCAAACAACATTTCTTTGGCATCAGAAAGGTGAATCAGTTCACCAAAACAGTACAAAAGGCTGAAACCAACACCACCACAGGAATGTATTATCTTTTAATTCTTAATTACTCTGTGTAATTCTTTGCTACGTCAGCCCAGCTTCCCTTTTCCTTCCTATCCTCCGGGTCAGAAAATTTATTATCTACCAAGCTATTACTCTGGTACTTGCGTGACACATTTGCCTTGACTCAAAAAACTTTGTTACAGACTGTCCCCCCTCAAGGAACCAAATTGATCTTGACTCCAAGCCTATTCTGGGGCTACTAGCTGAGGAAACTTCAATTCTGTAAGATAACATCAATAATACTTTATCCTTATGATAGAAAGAGCTTTTGTTTAGAGTCTATTCTACTATCCTTCTCCCACTTATCTGCAACAGCCTCTTCATATAGACAACTTAGTGCTCCTGCATGTTAAAGCAAACCTTGTTTGTTTGGCATGAAGCAAGATAAAGTTGCAAATCTTTACTGTGAGTGGCTGGCAATAACAACTGAAGAGCTGAGCTACCAAAACCCTTGCCTATTTTACAACAGAAAATTGTAGCACTATTGCCCATCTCCTAGCCAATTAACTCTAGCTGAAATGGTGATTAATGTGATTGTCCTCATTGGGATAAATAGCAAGACTGATTCTCCTGTAATTTCTTACTGTATTAACAGTGCACTCAATCCCATGAGAAAATGTGTGAAAGATCACATTTATAAACTGAATATAATATATAAAAATTTAAAATATAAGGACAGAAAAAATACCACAAAGATAAACTGTAAAATAGCAGGATTATTACATTGTTTCAAAGTTTGCAAGATGTACCAGGAAAGTAGACAAGCTCAGACCCCCTACAGATAAATGTTTATCTTATCTTCTTATCTGGTTTTGGTCATGCAAGCACTTCCCCTTTCGAGCCGTTAGGAACACCTTACCTGACTGCCAGATAGCCTCTGACACACATCTCCATAAACCATTTGAATGGCGTTGCCTCCATTTTTCCTCCCATTATCATCACCATCTCATCAGTCAGCTTAATGTCAGGCTCCCAGCCCAGGTTTCCACCAGGTGARCTTTCAAACATGAATCCAAAATCTGTGCACAAAAGATAAACTGCCTCATAAACTTTGTTGGTTAATTGTGTGCTGTTAAAGCTGACAGAAGCRAGGAGAAGTGGACTTAATGTATTAATACAAACATTTTAATTCCAAGTGGGAAAAAGCTTTGATAAAGTGTAAGAACACCAAAAAAAGCATCATCACCATGACATTAGAAGAGATGTAAGAATGGTGATATAAAATAAACTGCTGAAATATCTGTGCAATTCCAGAACAGCAAAGCTAAAGCAGAGGTTACAGCCTCACRTAACGATAGAAATTTACCTGTCAAGTTTAATTCATACCCTTGCAGTGATGAAAGGAATCCAAAGACACATTTCTATAATTACACACACATCCACACACATCCATGCTTGAGTCCATATGTGTAATCCATACATATGTGTGTATATACTTTCCTGAASCTGACAAAACTTTGCAGAGCTAAATTTACACAGAAGCAGCCAACACGAATACACAATACTGAACAGGCATGAAAAAATCCCATGTATGTTTACAAACTATGCAATCAGTACATAGATTGATTTCAAAGTGGAAATGGCTTATTATCTTTTATCTGCAATACTTGACAGCAGAAAGGAARGGTAACAACCGAAATTCAGAGGTGCATATGACTGACCAATATGAATGATGTGTCCCTTTTCGTCCAGCATGATGTTGCCATTATGCCTGTCTTTAATCTGGAGCAGGAACAAGAGCAGACTGTAGGCAGCCATACTGCGGATGAAATTATAGCGAGCCTGTACAAACAACAAGTTCAAACAAATCAGAACAACTTACAGAATTTAATAACTCTCCATCAGAAGATGAGACAGATGAGAAGTTTTTTCTTTTTTTCCATTCATGATTAGTTTGAAGCGATGTTCAATGATATTCTCCATACATCTACAGCTGCAATAACTTCTTCAGCTAACTCATAACTCTTCAGCTAACTATAAATGGATTATCAGCATCAGGAACCAGATACAGCATTATGGTAGTCATTATCCAATTATTTGTCATTATTTCTTATACGTAGAACGTCTCTCAGTTGAGATATTGCTGTGCTTGCCAACTGATATTTTACCTTCTGGAATGCAAGGGTAGACTCATCTCCATAGTGCTTTGTAAAGTAATCATACATCCCAAAGTCTGTCTGCCTGCCCAGCTGGTCACGGGATGTGCAGTCAGGAATGCACTCAATAACACCACACTGGAGGGGAAGAAGAGAAACAGGTTTGTAAAGCACGCTCCCAAAATACATTTTGTTCATGGCTCCTGGCAGTCATACAGATCCTCTCGGAAATGCGGGGAAGCCTATACATCACCGAATACAGAATTTCCAGTTTATTAATAAAAAAAGTATATCCAGTATTTTAGAATTTCCATGCAACATAAGACAAGCTCTGTGACTTTCCACTGGCTTGYACAATGTAGTCCAAAAAATCAAACAACAAACATGGATTTGCAAGCAGCAAAATTTCAGAGCCAAAAGCTTTAGAAAAGGAGAGGAAAGACTTTTTTTATTGCTGGTACTGCAAATATTTGGCAAAAGTGAYGTGGGCAGTAGTTCCTTGTAGCACGGAATTTTTATGTGTGCTGGAAGAAAGTATTTTTGAATTAGGAATGATTTTCTACAGCACTACAGTTAAATGCCCACTTACCCCAGGAGCTGTGGCCACCACTCTGTATGGAAACACAAAAAGATCCAGGCCTACCAGCTGAAATATGTTCTTGAAGAGATCGATGATTTGTAAAGCTAACATGTCCTGTTAGACAAGAAAAAGATTGCACACGCGTCACAGGGGTTATGGATCATAACCTGGATTATAAAAATGCTCTGAAGAACTCTGAAGTGCACATTAAGTTACCCCAGCAGGTCTGCAGATGTGTGCTTGTGCATGCACTGTGGGGGAAGTCAAAAAGGGAACTGATAAATGCTGTGTGAGTGGGCAGCAAGCAACACTGATGATTTAACTGCTGACCTAAGAACAAACTTTCCATCACCCTTTGATAAGAGGGCTACTAATAACTCCAAGGATAATAACTAGCATTCCCTCTTAAATCAATCAAACATCAATGGACAAGATCCCACCTTGGGAACTATTGCTACGTTMCAAATAGTTCAATTGAAAAATAAACTCTGAAAAAAAATTTTAAAGCATGGTAAACTGTCTTGAAAGAATGGCCTTTTTTCCCAACCAGATTTTCTCTAGGGGTACAACAGTTCTCCCCCTCAGTCCATAACTGGTGGAGATTCTCAAAGTTCCAAGAAAACTATTTCTATACTAAAATAGTTTTCTTCTTATGTATTGTCACCTACAAATCTGTCTGCTCTAAGTGCAAATCCTGACAGCTTTGTACCTGTCTGCAGTCATCGCCCACTTTAAAGATTGCTGCCTGCCAACAGATTTTCTTACTGTCCACGTTTTCTTCCGCACTTTCATCGACAGAGTCAGAACGACAACGCAGACCTACAACAAGAGTAGAAGCCAAAACCCAGACATGGACCTTAATTATTAACCTTCTATCATGACAAGTCCTCTGCACTCAAACCCACAGCATTTCACTGCAGGTGCACTACAGATATTTCTGCCTTACAAGGTAAATATCATGAGATAGTTCCTTTTGTCTGCTGGAACTAGAACATCTCAACCAGTGTTCATGATTTACCTGATAAATGCCTGCATTGCATTGAGCTGGTCAGCTAGAGACTCCCACAAAACGTATTATGGGAAAAACCTGCCAAAACCTGGAGTTTGCTACGGTCTGAAAACCCAGAAAAGGCCATCAATTTCTATTTTAGTCTAAAGTAACTTATAACTTCTTCAAGATCCCTCTGTGGCTTGCTTCCTGGGACTTAAAAAAGGCTTTAAGTTTTCAGAATTTTCTTCTCTTTTCCTTTGATGCAGTTTCATTTCTCAGCTGAACCACGGCAGATAAAGTTCAACATGGAAATAGTTTTTCTACAGCAGTACAGGTCTCTAAAAGCAGGGAATTTTAAAGGAAGTGCTAACTCTTAATTAGTAGTATCGATGATTAAATTGCAGTTACTAACCTTCTTTTTCAAGCTCACTCACTCCACATCGTTTCACTTTAAATTTGGCCAGATAAGGTGCTTTTGCTGCACTAAATTAGAGTAAAAACAAAGATGATGAGTGCAATCAGCCAAACTAAAATTTATAGAAAAATACCAGAATATCATGAATTAACATATATATATATGGGTGTATATATATGTGTGTGTGTGTGTGTATATATATATATATATGTGAAAATGAATATAACAAGAGCATGGTACCTCTGCATAGGAGTTCCTGATTTGTAATCAATATCCAGAACAATAGCTTCAGGATTGCTGGGCAAGTAACAGCCTGCAAAACAGAGCAGACAGCTGAGAACAAATCCATTGGCTAGCGAGACAATKCAAGTTGGACAATAACTGATGTCAGTGTCTACAACTTCAGTAGTTTTGAATTAAATAAAATGTTAGAGAGAAACTGGAGATTACAGTCTGTGAGCCATGAAGGATGTGGTATCCTTTGCATTAGTGAGTGATTGCCAGAAACTAATAAAATGCAGTTTTGAGCTAATACTGCAGAGCCTGTGCACAGAAAGGTACAAGAGAGGACATCTCTTACAACAGCCCCTAATTAGATGTGGCAGCAGTCTCAGTGCACTGGGGAGTGCCCTCAGCCACCACCACATGGAAGAAGAATTGAGAGCTGTTAGAGATCAGGAACAACTTTCATCAAACTCCATTTTAAAGAGAAGATTCAGACTGGGCAAACGTATGTTCAAGATTTGGAAGGACCATCAGATAATGACATTTCAAGGGAATGCCTGATGGGGGAAAGAGGTGAATGAAAGGAACTGGACATGCTTCATTCTTGAGATAACAAAACTTCTCAAAAACGCCACCTCTTTTTAAAAAAAGAAGGTGGTAAACAGAACAAGAGTTTATTTATCCTTCCTCTTCAGACATACATACCTACTTTTATCCAAGATGTTCATTATCTAACTGGGTTTTGGGCAAGTTTTGATGCACCATCTAGAAATTACTGGATGGGTAAAACTATTTGAATTTTTTTCAAGAGAGAAAYGACCAAACTACAACAGAAGAACAGCCACCAGCACCAAAACTGAAATCTCTGCAAGCTGTCACTTGCAGAGATGATTTCAAGATTTGCTTGCAGAAAATACAGTACTCATGTTGAATGCAAAAGCCCACAATTTTATACAATTGAATCACTTCTTACCAGGCTGCACTTTCACCTCAGATAGGGCACTCAAACAAGCTCTTTTTCTTTCCTCTCCTTTAGGGAATGGCCTAGAAAAATGAATGATCTTTTATTTATCTGCGTATTATATATTACTCTACACACTAGCCTCAAATTTGGTTCAAACTTATACAAACAGAGCACAATTTCTGAAGTACAATACTCACTTGATAATGGCTGAAACGTTGGTGATCTTATTAAAGAAATCAAATTCCCGTTGGTAGAACTCCTTGGCTGGACCAGACAATGAGCCAGTTATCTCCTCCACTAACTGCTCCAGAAGTTCCCCAATGTCAGCTGCATGTGAAAAAATGGAAGCATCTGTGTCAGGAGCTTATTTCAGAAAGGGAAATGATATGGGTGATGGAAATAAGCACCTCTGGATAGTATTCACAAGAAGGTTCTGAGGGACCAAGCACCCGTGTCTCTCTTGATACACTCTATCAAGCACTGATGCAGAATGGGCCCCACCTCTACGAATAAAAGAGAACTTCCCAGCTAAAAGGATTCTTCCTGACAAGAAAGAAGCAGGAAGGAGATCTAGTCTGAACTAGAGAGACTGAGACAAGGAAAGGAGTCAAGTCAAATTATATTTTAAAGTACTCACGATCCTTTTGATGTCCTTCTTCATCCAGGTAGATATTAGTTTTCATGTTCCAGATGAACTGGTGAGCCAATAGCTGGGATTTGGCAGCTGCCCACAGGATGTATTCTCTAACATAACCCATCTGCAATCATACCCAGACCAGTAAGGATCAAAGTTCATTACAGCTCTCACAGACTCAATATTACTGCTTCTCACAACTATTCTTCAACCCCTGAAAGTGTTAAATGGATGAGAAGAAGGCCGCTGCACTCTCATTCACTTTGCTAAACAGACCTTTGAAGAATGACAGTGTATTTTAACAGGTAGTGAACTGATCTAAGCTGTTTGGTTTTTTTTGTTACTGACCTGTTCTTGTTATTCTAATCAGCCTTYTTCCCACCTCTATGCAATTTTCCATCTTTTCTATTTGGATTTCAAATCTCTTTGAGCTTAGAGCATCTTCTAGTATGTGTACAAAGCACAGTGTAACAGACACACTCGTCTTGCCTGGCACCACTACGTGCTCCTGTAATACCAGAAATCTACCAGTGTCATAAGAACTGTACAGTTTGGTGGCAAGAACTGCATGTGTTGGCACAGTTCCACCATAATTCTGGAAGGTAAGGACATACTTATAAAGAAGTTGAAGTGTCCAAGGGAATCCTACTCCTCTCAGAAGCTGCATTCCCTTTGCTCTACTTTCAACTACTTTTGTAGTCTGTAGATGTTTCTGTGTTTGACTGATATTAACAGACAGGTGTCTGATATTTGTGCTCTGCACTGCACAGGACACCTATGCAAAGTTCTCAAAGAATCACTATACACAGTCACCTACACTATGGGCTGGGGATATGTTCACCTGAAAATAAAGCACTGACCAGAGTTCACCTGCCTCATTGGCAGGTAACAATAATCTCACATTAATGAACTCTGAACTTGGTCGTCAAGCTTTATTTTGGCTTCTGCAAGATGAGGCTGAGATCTGATCTCATACACGTSATGGAGCACAAGACACCTCTAGATGTCTTCTCTGGTTAACTCCAGAGTAAAATGATTAAGGATAATGATTTAATTTCATTACTGGTTGTCTCATGCAGACCTCCAAAAGTTTTATTCAGACAGAGTCCTCATCTGGGGCTTACCACAACAAAATCTCTTTCCTGACAGATAAGCTACACAGCCTCTGGTTTCTCAAGTTTACCTGTTCATAAAAGAGGTGTATCCAAAGCAAGCCACCCTCTAGAGACAATAACTTTTGTTCTAAGTATTAGATACAGGATAATAATAAGCAGCATTAGATTAAGCTTAATTTTTGTTTTATTTACTGCTTTAAGTCTCAAAGCAGTGTTAAAAATCTGTTTAGTTCAAATGCAGCTGATTCGTTTTCTCACCTTGTCATAYCGAAGTGCCTGAACAATCTGTGGAATGTAAAATAAAATGGCATCCTGAAAGAGAAGGGATGGCAGGGTTTTACTGTTTTGTTTTAGCAGTCAGAAGGGAAGATGGGTCACATGCACAGAGAAAAGCTCCCTTCAGTTAGCTGATAAACAAAGTACCACTGCCTCTTTGTTCTAAACTATATATGCAGCCCCCTCAAATCAAAGTATTATTCTGTTTAGTTACTCCCTTCAAAAACATCATTAATTATCATGTACTTCACAGTCCTGAGACAAGTGCTAAAAAACCAGCTTTCTGCTGCTTTAGAAGAAACACTTTGTCCCTGAGAGAAGATGCAAAAGGGACTACTTGAGAAGGGCAGTCTGAAGAATTCAGCTTAGTGTCATTCACAACAAAAAAGTTGCAAATACATGAGCCAGTTTTACATGGGACAATCAACTTCAACTTTCCATCCCATTCTGAGCACATTCTGCAATGTGCTGTGCCCACTCAGCACACATCTCTCCRTGACATTAAAATGAAGCCCGTGGCCACATTGTCCAAGGCCATAACTTCCCTTGGAGTGTTAAGGCTTTCTGGGAACTCTTCTTACCGGAGGGAAAGATCGCAGGACTTTAACTCCATACTGAGCTGTCAGAGGATGAGGTGGATACATGCTCGAAAAGTAAGAAAGGCCAGTTGGTGGATCTGTGGGTGCCCAGCACAGAACGTGGCTGAGCTCAGGTGCGTCAGCATCAATTGTATGCCAGGTAACCAGGTACTGAAAAAGCAGGTCAGACACATTAGGGGTTTGTAGTACTCACTAACGTGTGGGTACTACAGTAATGCTGTCATCTAGCTTCCTCCAGCAGGGTAAGTGAAACATGGGACATTTTCTTTTACAAAACCAAGGCTATTTTTTCTTTAATGCATTTTTTCCATGGAAATCTAGCTGTTGGAACCACCTCGCCTCCCAGAACACCAAATGAAGTTACTAAAAGCACAATCCAGGAGTTCTAGCACAGGGAGAAAGAAGAAAGGATGAGTCATTTTGAAAGGGTCAAAGAAAGTTCAGTTTTCCTGTCATCTATTTTACAGGTGATGTACAGAATGCAGCTCTGACAAGACTGTCCCTCACATGACTAAAGTGCTTCATTGCAGATCAGCAGCCTCCTCCACTTCCAGAGCTTGGCCTCTTGATACACAGAACAGCTTAAGCTTGAAATAATTTCAGCAGCAGCACTCACCATGACTCACCAGAGATCTTTTCACTTATTATGCCAAAGGAACAGAAATGGTGGCTATACTGCAAGTGATGAGTTTTGAGCCATTTTGTGTATGGTGAGAACACCCAGAAGCAAGATGTACCATTAGCTAACTAGCTACCTCCTCTTACTGCTGTGATTCTCCCCTCAGCACCCTATTCCACAGCTGTTCTGTCATTCTCTCCTGCAGAAATATGGTTAGCACTAGAACATACACTGTGTTAAGACTGTATTTTCCAATATATCTGAATGATATGGGTGTATTGGGGCCCTGTAACAGTAAAAATATTCACGAGTACCTTTATTGCTTCAGGAATGTCACTAACAGCTCCCGGGTCCAACCGGACCAGACGGGTCACTTCTGTTCCAATAGCTTCAGTGTTCTTAAACCTAAGTATAACCAGGAATACAATGACATTATTAGAAAATTTTGATGGCTTCTTCTATTTATGTGAAGACAAGGACAGCAAAAGGCAGAAAATTTTATGCTCAATGAACAAATAGTCCGACTGTGAAATAATGTACACTGAGGGACCAATATGCTGGTGAAAGAGGATTCTGAAACAACTAGTCCTTATCCAGTGCTTTTGTATAAACCAGTAGTATTTCAGCCCACTACCACTAGTGGATTCTTGGCTGAAATATTCCGTCTGGGATTCTACAAAACCAGTGTTCAGAACTCTACTTGGCAAAAACTATCACTGTTGTAAGGGGGAAAGAATTTCCTTTTCCTTCCGGAGCCAACTATGCTAATTCTCCTTTAACACTTAGGAAAGTGCAAGCCAATATCTAACTAGAACACTGCATTTCAAGATACTTTTTAGCACTGCTTAAATGCTGTGTTTGCTAATGGGCTGAATGCTACTAAAGCCCAAACCTGATTTCTTCTGAACCAAACACCATCTAAGTGCTGGCAAAGAGCAGGTGGTAGGGAAGGCAGTTAGACTTCATTAGTGACTGAGCCAAATGAGTCTATTAAGTAATCTAGTTCTTTTCAAAGGTCTCAAACAGTTGTGACAGTATGCAAGAGGCTGCAAACAGAAGCAAGTGCTATCAGTACTTACTGTAAGTACTCACTCAACTTCTAAGGCAGCAGTAATTGCATCAGTTGTTTCTTTTGAAATATCTTACCTGGTAGGCAGCTGTACAGCAAGATGAGGAGAAATGCTCCAAGCCAGATTTACATTATCCTTCCACTGCTTCTCACTAAGACTGATGTATTTAGACCTCCAGTTTGCTACACTGCTCTCTCCAGTTTGATCCAACTCTAGCTCAGGGGAAGACAGTGGATTGTACCATGTAATCAAGCGTTCAATCTCAGTAGCCTGAGACAAACAGGAAAAAAAAGTGTTTTCTGGAAGAAGCAGAACACTCCCAGTCTTATACTTTAGTTTACAYACCCTGCAACAATAACAGGGTCTTAGAAATTCAAGCAATTTCCCCATCCTTCTGATGACTCACCAGCAAYGAGAGCAGCAACGTCCTCCGCTTCATGTAGTACTTGTGCAGCTGTGTCCCCCTGTTAGTCTTCTTGGACATTCCTTGAGAAGAGGATAAAAAAGTTTTCAGTGCCTTTTGTTCAGTATGTTAAATCACGCTTTCAAACTGTCCACATCTGGAAACATTAACATGGAAGAACTGAATAACCACAGGACACCTGTAATTTACATCAGAGTGACTGCAGGAAATCAGCACCGCAGGCACTCACTGTGCAGGTGTTCTCTGAATATGTGGAGTACAACAGGCTACAGAGATCTCAATCTAGCCAGCAGTGCAYTCCCTTTAGGAACATGACAGTCTACTAGAATGAAAGAGCACGTAGTTTTAAAACTGTACAAAAACACAGCCCACAATCTAATGTCACTCTGCTGCCCCCCAAAAGCACTAGGAACATGTTTCCACAAAGCAAGAAATTTCCTTATAGAATTTCAATACATCCTGACCTCCTCCAGTCTTATTTCTTGTGCACTACAGAATTGAACATTCTATCAAAAAAGGTGATTTCAGAACTTTCCTGCTTGCTACCAGTGAGACTTTTTCTGCCCCCTTTTCAGAGTTTGGCACTGCTACTTAAATACCCTGCCAGAACATAAGCCTAATGTTAAAGGTAAATATTGACTTTAAATATGTGAATGTAAACTATGCTTAAAATTTGCTGTAATGAGCTGGTTACAATCAAAAAGATACCTGATTTCTTAGATATRGTTGACATGCCACTGGACAAGGGGTAAGTGTTTATCCATCCTTGTGTAGCCTGTTGCCGAGATCCAACATTGATATCCAGGTTGCTCCTGGTGTCTTGATTATCTAAGAACAGAGCACAGATCTGATCCAGAATCCAATCAAAGAAACAAGAGACTTTTAAAACAGCACATAAAGGAACTCACCAGGTGGCACAAGTTGGCTGGCAGTGAGATATTTCTTGTCGGAGAACATGGCTGTCCAAAACTTGATCAATACGCTGATATCCTCACGAAGCCTCTTTTCCCCTTGTGTAGGGAACTTCGAAGGACAACTTGAAGAAATCACACAAATAATGTGATATTGAGTGCACTGGGGTAAAAAAAACCCCCAGCAGTCAAAAACCCTCACAAACCKAATCAAGTCACATTTTTTGTTCGGATCAAAATCTACAAGGATGATACTACACATCACTACATTTTATCTTCATGGCTTTATTATGTCTGACTGAAGAGTACAAACTTCCAATTATAACTGAAAATTAAGGCAGCAGTCTGTCAACATCCTGGATTCATTTGAAAGTTAGTATTAGGACYGACTGACCTCCTCACATTCAGACATTCCTATCAATTAAATTTTCTTTCATGCCCATGTCAAATGTTRAAATAGTCAGATTCAGTGCGAGTGTATTTTCCAAACAGCAAAACTATGTCAGCCACACACACTGTAACAGCAATTCTTTAAATCTTATAAATCTAGATACAGTTTTGAGCATTAAATAAACTCCAAAATAAGGAAAAAAAGGAAAAGAACAGAAACATTTCTGAAGATGYTGCTTTTTAAACCACACAGAAAACCTGAAACCAATATCTGAGCCTCTTTGAGACAGTTTATGAACTRTACAAAAGCACAAGAAAAGTTTCTGATAAAGCAGGCAAAAAAGAAAGGAAGAAGTTAAATCACTGGAAGAGAAAGACAGCTGCTGCTTTGAAGTATCACTGAAGGTTCAGGAAAAACACAAACATATTTTCAGTGAGTAGTTTCAAATAAAAGCATACCTGAAATAATCAAAGGCCGTTGAATAAATCTTTTCTCTCAAAACGTTTCGGATAGTTGCATTTGGAATCACATCAGCATGCAGCAAAGACAAACCCAGAGTCAGCAACCTAATAAGCAAAATAGAGAATGGCAATTTTGGCACTCCCAAAATGGTGACCAATGTGACACCATGGAAACCACAACTAAAGCTCTAACTGTAGCCTGAGAAGTGTCTGTTTCAGAGCTCTTGGCAATCTGTTCACATTATCATCTGATGAAGCAAAATCATCTACAACTGATACATTGGCTAGATCCATGATGTGGGCAATTCACTATATGAAATTGTCTCATGAAATTTCCTTAAACACCAAAAAATTACTTTCAAGCTTAAGTTAGCTACTTCTGCTTTGAAAACACAGGTTAGACTCTGCATCATTGCAGGCTTTTAAAGCAATTTTCATCACTTGAAGCCAAAGACAAGTTACACATTTAGTGTTTAGTTGTTTTCTTCCATCTCCCTATAATCTTATTTCTTCTCCTTATAATCTTATTTCTTATTTCTGTGATTCCACCAAGGAAAAAACCAGAACCACTCACTTAAATCGGGGTCCAATGGCTGCCACATGCCGATTCAAGCTGCCTTTGGCCCCCCCGATGTTCAGGGACAGAGAGCGCTGGAGCAGGCTGGAGAAGATCTCGATTTGGTCAGAACTGCAGTATTTGGCTATTTCAAACCTCTGCATCAAAAACTGAGAAAAAGAGACAGACATACCATGCCTCCTTTGACTTTTTTTAATTTCAAACCCCACCCCCGGACTTTGCTGTTTCAAACACCTTTCTCTGCCTCAGTGTTTATGCTCATCTAAACAGGGTGTGTGTCCTGGCTTGGAGCACTATGAGTCCAGTCCTTTCCCGAATCACGGGAGCAGGAAGTGCAGAGTAGTTTAAACACAGTGTCACCACAACACTGCCACAGCTGGGACATTGCAGAAGAAGTACACACCTCTATCCAGATGTAATGTGGGGTCACCTCTGGTGGGCAGGGCCTTGGCTGGCTCTCCTCTGAGGCTGCTAATGGATCTGCTTCTTTCTGCTCTGCAGAAAACAGGCCAACTTTCTGCTCCACTGTCATTTGCCAGGCTCCTGCCATTTCCCGCATGAACTGCAAAAAGGAAGGTAACAGTGCTTTTTGTTTCGAGAGCATCTTATATGGAAAGCACAGTCTTTCCCCACAGCACAAATGGGAATCTACTACATCAGTTAAAGTTCGCTGCAATGCTGATGGATACACAGACACAGGTTTATACACCCCAGCTGAAAGAAAATATTTCTTTCACATCCTAAATTAAGAAAGGAAGAGAGACTCCCCCAGAATGGCAGCTAGTAACAGAAAGACTAAAGGCAGCAGCAGACAGGCACTGTATTTTGTTGAGGAGACTGAACTGGTAGATCAGCCCATGCCATCCATCCTCCTGCTCTACTAAAGGTTGCTGCCTCCCACATGAGCCCAGCAGAGACAAGCACAGGTTCCYATGACCCACAGGACACAGTCTGGCCCATGAGCACACACAGCTGATGAAGCACAACATAATGATGGCACATAATTCAGTTTTGCTGATCCTGGTCTTGGGAGCAGCATCCTCTGTAGTAAGGGAACCCAGATATCAAGGGTGTTTCTCTGTTCTCCTCAACAAGATACAAAGACATTTCCCTAAATGCCTAAGAGATAAATGAAACTGATGCTTAAGTAGTTAACCACTGAAACCTGCATGTAAACTTGCCTACGTAAATTCAGATGGATGATTATCTCCAGCAAGCGAAACACCTAGTGCTCCCTAAGCAAAGCAGTTACCAGAGGCAGCTTTCTCAGCTGTGTGGACTGTCACTACACCATGCTGAGTTGTTTTATTACTATTACTTTAATCCCCATCTCACAAAATACRACTGGTTTAGCCTGTTACAGGATTAGGACATTTGCAAGCCTGTATTTTGATGTAATGGTGCAATGCCAGATACCAGAGGCTCTGATTAATGAGCAGGGACACTGATTTCTCTTTGTTTTAAAGCACCATTCTATAGATTGTGATAGTGTAGACCCAACTCATGAACAGCTCAAGCCTCTCATCAGCAAAGTGAATTCTACAGCTGAGATTCTAACAGGTATTTTTTGCTATATCATTCATGTTGCTGAGAAAGATCTGTTTCCCACAGTCCACTTCGTGACGGTGCTCAGACATCCAACAATACATGAACAGAGATTTCCTGGCAGGCTAAAGTGATTAACAGTGCATTTAACATCCTTGACACAGATTCACAATATCTGCAGATCTGTCCTAATTTTCTCTCTTCCCCCTTGCAGGGGCAGAGAACAAGTAGTTAAATCACTTCCTACCGGCACTTCTATTCCATTCTTGGCAGCAAGCAGCCACTCCCAGCAAGCAATTGCTGTTTCCATGCCATGTTCATTGAACATTCGCAGGGGTCCCCAACACAGATGATGAAGGAGCTGGGGATCGCAGTCTGAAAACAAACACTCACTCAGATTTTTCCAACAGAACAACTGCTTTCCACATCAGCATGAAATTGGTGTGCACCGTAGGCAATAATCAGTTCCTAATAAATAGCTTCTAGCTTAAGAAGGCTTTTCCCAAATATAAGCCTAATTGAAAAAAYCCAAAACACAGTTTTGCTTCAGGTTGATGTGTACTGGGTTGGTACACAGATAATTTTTGCAGTTTATTAGTCTTGGCATTCACCATCAGAAAGCAGAACTCCATTTGGTTTTCATTACCTTTGCTGCTTATTAGCAGTGCAGTCAACTTAAACATGGCCTGGGTGTAGAATTCAGTATTGCCTGATTCAAGAGCAGCATTCAGCTCTTTGACCATCAGTTTATTCAGGTCAGATGTTCGTCCTGTGGCATTTGAGAACTGAATCATTCCAGAAACCTGTAAAATTTAAGGGGGTTTTCAACAGAGAACAGTATTTTTAGGAATCTAGTTTGGTATTTGTCATGTGCTCATTAGGGAGCTCCACAAACAGAGGCATCTTTTGTCAGTACTTTACTTAATCTTTAGCTTTATCTAATCTTTAGCTTTATCTGCAAGACCAACAGTAAAATGAGCTTTTTGATAACCTAGAAAAATTATACTCTTTACCTTAAAGGGATTTTGAGACTATGCTTCATGTAACATAGACCCATATACTAGTACAGGCTGGAAGGACATCATCCCCTGAGAAGTCATGCCAGAGCTTGTGGACACTCCACGTTCATGAGAAATCCTGTACTTACCTCTCCTGCGTAACGGTTGCGCAAGTTAAGAGAAGCCATGAAGTTGGAGTAGTCCTTCTTCACACAAGTTGGTCTTTCAGTTAGCTGGGTTGCCTATGACCAGACCACAACAAAGTGTTTACACTGTTCATATCAAACCGTTTGCCTCTTTATCTTTTTATTCCTTCACATATGTTTTAAATTTATTTTTCCTTATAATCAGAGTGTTATTAGGACTATTACGTACAACAGTAAAGGCCTGATAAAAATCAAGTAAGGAATATGTGCATTTTTTCCATGCATACAGAATCACAGAATATCCGGAGCTGGAAGGGACCTACAAGGATCATCGAGTCCAACTCCTGGCCCTGCACAGGACAAACCCAACAATCCCACCACAACACTGAGAGCATTGTCCAAACACTCCCTGAACTCTGTCAGGCTTGGTGCAGTAACCACTTTCCTGGGGAGCCTGTTCCAGTGCCCAACCACTCTCTGGGTGAAGGACCCTTTCCTAATATCCAGTCTTAAACCTCCCCGACAGAGCTTCATGACATTCCCTCGGGTCCTGTCACTGGTCACCAGAGAGGAGATCAGTGCCTCCCCCTCTGCTTCCCCTCGTGAGGAAGTTTAACTGCAGTGAGGTCTCTCCTCAGTCTCCTCCAGGCTGAACAAGCCAAGTGACCTCCGCCACTACTCATTAGGTTTCCCCTCCAGAATCTTCACCATCTTCACAGCCTCCTTCAGACACTCTCTAACAGCTTTACATCTTTTTTATATTGTGGCACCCAAAACCACCCCCAGCACTCGAGGTGAAGCCACCCCAGTGCAAGAGCAGAGCAGGACAATCCCCTCCCTTGCCCGGCTGGTGATGCTGTGCTTGATGCCCCCCAGGACACGGTTGGCCCTCCTGGCTGCCAGGGCACTGCTGACTCATGTCCAACTTGCCACTGCTCAGGACCCCCAGGTCCCTTTCCCCGGCWCTGCTCTCCAGCCTCTCATTCCCCAGTCTGTCCATACACCCCGGGTTGTCCCACCCAGGTGCAGAGTCCAGCACTTGGTCTTTGCTAACCTGCATACAGCTGGTGATTGCCCAGCCCTCCCATTTGCCAAGATCTCCCTGCGGGTGCACAAATGAACAAACAATACTCACGCCCAGAGCGGTGTTCTGCCTATTGTAGCCTGCAAAGTGCAAAACACTTTCTGTAGCCATAGCCAGTCCTGTGTGCTGGGACAAGCCCGATACCCAGTTCTGATGTTTGTTTAGGTACTCCTGAAAAAAAAAACCCAAACCCAATATACTTAATTATTTTCAAAACAAGGCAGCTCATGATCAAGCGYTGCATCACTGCAAACTATGGGAACCTTAATAACACACATACATGACAGCAGACTGTCTCTACTCATCCCTTTCAGACACTGTTCCCCTGGCAATAAGAAATTCTGAATGTCCTCCTAAATACACAAAGAGTAAGACTCCTTCCAAAAGAATAAAGCTATCAAGATAAATGCTTGAAGGCTGAGATCTTCTCCTAAAAGAATCACTTCTGACAAAAAGAACCTTACAAAAGGAAGTGGTTTACACTACATGGAAGAAGGAAATACAATTACTTGTCCTTTCACATAAGGATAGAACTCCTTGAGGCTGTTTTTTTAGGGAAGGAAATATAAACCTCAGCTAGATTTGCGGTGTGCAAGATCTGCAAAAATCGAACTTTCACAGGAGCAGGCCCATTACCTGTAGATGGGATTTTGTAACAGAGGGAGCCCATTTCATTGCTTCTTGCAGAATCATCCCACAGCGTGCAGCAAAGTCCTTGACTATACTCTAGAATTAAAAAGCATCAACACAATCAGTAAAATACAGGACATTTAACATGAGGCACTGCTTTTAATGGTGTAATAAGTAACGCAGGGAGCAAGACAGTTGAAACAACATGATGCAGTTAAAATTTTGGTAACAGTTAAATGTACCCTTGATTAGTAAAGCACTGTCACACTTCAAGTCAAGTAAAATAACAAGATTCAGAAAAACATAAATACTCAGTTATTGTACTAAATACAAGGGAGCTGCTCCTATTAGAAAAATCTTACCTAGGGAAGTATTTTTAAAAAATGACCATTCAGAGTAGCTCACTAATTTATCTCCAAGACACGAAAAAACCCATGAGGCATTATTTTGTTCTTTCATAAATTAAGGAGGGCCACCCACCTCTCTGGCTTCATGTGTGTCAGGGACTGTTATTCTATATGGAACATCAGGAATGTCATAGTATGGTTGGTCCTTGTGAATGTCCTAAACAGAAACAATTATGAACTCTCAGTACAATAAAATTCATCATCACTTGACATGAACTCTACAGGTAGCAAACAAGAAGCCTGATTACCAAMCTTTTTTTGCTAACATTTGCTCTCCAAAGTCAATTTGAACAGCTCTAACAGAAACCATTTGTATTTCTGTTTGGTTTTTAGAATAAATAATTTCAAAAATCCAAAACACTCTCCTCAACATTTAGTACAAAAATAAAACTCTATAAATAATTTCCATCTTCAAAAATTCTAGCATGTAATAGATTCAAGAAATACGGATACACATACACACTCTGGAGAGAATACAATCTGACAACCATAATTCATAAAAAAAACAAACCACAAATCAGAAAAACACCACCAAATTTTTATTTCAAATGAGACATTTCAACAATTATAAACCACATTTGACAACAACATTTTAGCACTAGTTTTACTACCTATGAAATAGGGTTGCAAAAATAGTTCTTACTACACGGAATTTAAAACTAAGATTTTATCAATCTCAGTAAAATGAAAATTGAATTACAAACTCAGGTACCAAATAAATGCAGAACAAAGCAAAAAAAAAAGTTCTAGGAAAGAAAAAGGACTTACTGCACTAAGAGACAGAGACAATGTCTGCAGAATATCTAACATAGTCTTCAGCACAGTTCCGCTCCACAGCAAGTGAGGAAATCTAGAGCAAGACAGAATTCAGAAACACAAATAACCAGGGAGAGCTGAGGAAGAATGTTATTTTATCAAGGGAGCTGCTCAAAGAGCCAGCTTCATACATCCCTAGGTAAACTCATACTCAACAGAAGGCACAGAGCCTGCCATGCCTCATGGCAGCCTGGCTGAATCCCGAGCCAAAGGCTGAATAGAGCTATTTCATCGGAGTTGAGACTGCATTTATATCACGRGCACTTTGCTTTGCTCCACCCATGGGAATACTAAGCAGACACACATTTTAAGCAGGGGTTTCAGAGGTCAGGCTAAAAATACGACTGAATGTTATAAAAATAAGTAGCAGCCAAGAAATCCACYTGAGCAGTGTCACCAACAGCCTAAGTCATCACTAAGCAGTCATTGTGAAAAGAGAGCAAGAACATGAAATCCATACTCACTTGTCTACCAGTCCAGATAAGTATTTGTCTGCAACTCTCCTGATCCTCTTGTGAATGTGGTTAAAATTCACCAGCAAGAACTGAGCATGTCTCTCCAGCTCTTCTTCATTCTCCTTAGTTTTAGGCTAAAACACATGCCAAAGAGAAGTATGAAGCTCTTAAGGGAAAAGACAAACTCACGTTCATAAACTGAGATGAGAACATAAATACAAATTCAAAATTTTGGTTTCCACGTAACCTACTTTATCAGCCATCATTGACAGGAAAGCTTCAAACACCTTATCAGCAACAGCTATCACACACTGCATCATGCCTGAGGGATTGAGAGAAGCGACAGGTTTGATTGTCAAAGTTACATTTGTTTTATAAACCATGCTTAACAGTTAAAAAGTGTTTATGTTTACTCAGCCAACACTGAACCTGTTTCAAAACCAAACCAGTGTTCTTGGCAAGAATAAAGCAGCAGCAATCTGGTGAACGTGATTCATTTTGTTATATAGCTGCTTGATTTGTTTCTGCTTTGCAGGCCTGGAGATAATTTCCTCATATCTCAAGTTGAAAGAAAACCTAGACAGGTAAATCTTACCAGATTTGTCTTTTTGAATTGCTTTATCTTCAAAATAGCAAAACATGACTTGCAAGCGATCTTGGTCAGCTGAATGCAGCACCCTAGGGAAGGGAGAGTTTTGTAAGTTGGGGTGTTTTGGGTTTCATTTGTTTGTTTCAGCTTTTGTTTGTTTTAGATTTTGTTTGTTTCAGGGACTTATTGATTGTTTTGTTTTAGGGGGTTTTTTACTGTTTCATCAGTGAAAAAAGTAAAAAAAATACATATATATACCTCATATACTCCAGGCGGTAAACAGAAAGGATATAGGTAGTCATGGCAAAGTCCAACTTATTGATCAACGCTGACACTTCTGGAGAAGGATCCAAGAGATTGATTATGGTACTCCGTAATTCATTTAATTCAGCCTAGAGATGAATACATGAAGTTATCTGAAGTGGGAGTACTGTATCAATTTGTATCCTCAAACATATGCACTCAGCTATTACTCTGTTAACTTTTCAACCTTCGCAAACAATATGTCAGTATGCTTCTTCCTGCACACTCAGACCAACCTCCCSTAACTCAGGAAATCACAATGACTGAAACACAGAACAGAATTAAATCTGGAATCAAGTTCCTGGCAGAAATAACTGCTAATTTCCATGCAGTTATACCAGTGAAGAATATCAACAGCAACATCAACACTGTCCAACTTCTGAAACTTCATGGATCTGCTGTGCCAGTCTTTGGTGTCACAGAACTAAGTATCTAGGCACAACGAAGATTTCTGTATTATGTGGGAGCCAAAGAGATATCATAAGGTGCAACTCTTCAATCCACTTTACACTGCTACCAGAAATACTCCTTGAGCAAAATCTATCCTGCAAATGCTATGAAGAGAGAAGAATACCAGTGTCAAGCCAGAGCAAGCTTTAACATTTCTTTGAAAGGCTGAACATGTTGTTTCCTTCCAAACTTTGATTTTTTTTCTTAAACAGTGCAAGTTTTGTCTGATACAAAATGGATGAAAAAGTACTAAAAGGCTTCCCTTTACACAAAGACTTGGTTTCTGCATCTAATCAAGACGGTAGCTACTGCCCTAAACATTTGTATTAACACTCCATAAAACTAACCCCAAGTCTCTTATGTAGGCTGCTGTCAGAAGAGTAGTGTGAAAAAGCTGCTTTTCACTAATAGGAAGCAGRTAAAGGGGTGTTGTGCTATTTCAATCTATCACAGATAGC
Organism: Amblyornis subalaris; assembly: GCA_018881555.1. Taxonomy (NCBI): domain Eukaryota; kingdom Metazoa; phylum Chordata; class Aves; order Passeriformes; family Ptilonorhynchidae; genus Amblyornis; species Amblyornis subalaris. The sequence continues at coordinate 256,597 of JACAXG010000023.1, read as the reverse complement.
ATGTCATTTAACACTGGCAGACAATATGGAAGGAGGTAATAGAATAAATTAATTCCTACAGAAGTCACAGTGTCATTTTTCATGGCAGAATTGTACTGAAGAACAGATCGAAGTGGTTCTCTCCTGGGAAACGTGAGCAATGGAGACTTGGTGGCAACTTCACATACACCTTCATACCATTCTTCTGGCCAAAGACCTGGTACAGAAGTATAAAGAGGAAGGTGGGGTGAGGGAGAAAATAGTTAAGTTTCACAAAGTTCCCTGCATTACCAAGCTTTGCAGTACTTCCTGGGGCAAATTTTTCATGCACTTAAGCATGAACACTCAACASACATGATCCATGTTCCGGACTTAGTAAGTATGTTTAGGTGAAGTTTCTCACTGGTTAAGCAGTTTCTGCTTGATTACCATTGTACCCCATGTGTCTGATCTTCCATTTCAGGAACCTAGTTATCAAAACTCACACTGAACTAAGGCTATTAACTTAGGAATAAAACTAAGTACAAGTTGTATTGTACCRAATCTGACAGCAAAACAGCAAAGATTTAAAGAAATTCCACCACAGAACTGTCATGTAAGCTGTTTGCTTTGAAGTGTCTTTATGCCTGTAATTTTTCTTCCAGCTACTGTGAATGGTTTGCATCCAGTTGCATTTACATTCATCAAAAGTTTCAATGTGAGCAGCAATGTTGTTCTCTTAGAATGTACAGTACCTGATCCTTCCACAGCAAATCCCATCAGCACCGAATACAACCAGAAATCACGGAACAGCTTCTGCAATCTGGGCTTGGCCTCCTTGATGGGTGGCAAGCGTCTAATGAGCTAACAAAGAAATAAAAATTAACATTAGAAAACGGTGGGAGTTACCATAACTTAATTCCACACTAAGGAATCAATTCCATGTACCTTCTTTACCATGATTTACAAAAGGTAATATTCTTTGTCACCTATGAAAACTAATATTATATTGCTGTTGTTATATTGAAGAAAGTAAGTTCTTGCTGGAGATCTGAAAGGCTAACTTTCAAGATGCCTGAAGTAAGAATTTCCTTTGTTTTACACAGGAATAACACCATGCTGATACAGTAATCTCTGAAGAGAATATATAATATTAGTATACTATCCACTGCAGGGAGGAAGAGACCACATGGTCCTTTAAACTGTGCTGAAGACAATGCCATGCAGCTCTGCTTCYGTGTAAAGGAACTCCAAACTAAATAAATATGAGTTAAAAACACTCCTGGTTGCTATTGTTTATTAGCTTTGTGGAAATACATTGAGGCACCAATTGGGGATTTTTCATTGTTTGCACCCACGCACAGAATGACATCAGTTTTGAAGAATTTATTATCTAAACAAGCAAGTAAAAGAGCATTATTTTCAACACATTTATTAAAATTCTGATACTTTTTGCAGAAACAGCTGCTACCACCAGAGGAGCAGCATATCCTCCCAGCCAACATGATATACAATTTTAGATAAATTTATATAACAAAAATCATAGTGTGTTATCCTAAAAAGAGTCAGATGCACAGGCAGTGTATAAAAAATACAAGAAATCGTCCATTAAACTGCAAGCTTTATTCAATATGACTGTATATTACTACTGTAAACTTTATTAACAAAATGTTATATTCTAATCTAGCCTGAAGAAGTTTTCTCTAACTACAATAATTCTCTTGTGGTATGAGAGCCAGCAGTATTCAGTGGAGCCTTATATAAAGCCAACTTTGGATGTATTTGTAAGTCATGAGGGAGATTAGTCATTTAAAAAAGGAAAGCACGAAAAAATTCCTCTATTATAATCAAATTAGTCTGAATTTAAGCTAGTGAGTGGCAATATGGTAAAAAGCTGTTTGTGCAATGGAAGTGTTGGCACCAGTATAACACCAGCTGAAGAAGCCCCACTATCACACAGAGGCCTCAAACACATTTGCAGTAAGATGCTCCCCCCATCCCCCATTTCAGCACAAAACAGCAGAGATGTGGATTTTACTGTCATTACCAGTCAAGTTTATGTGCGTGCTTGACTTTGAAACTTTACATACACACCAATTTTTGCTCAAAGATCTTCCTTAAAAGTGAACAAGTACCTGCAAAGCCATAAAAGTAGTTCAACAAACAAGAGAGAATTCAGCAGAGATCACTAGGCAAGGGAGGGATTTTGGCTGACGAAGTAAGTTTAGCAGTGTTTGGTTTAGAGAATGTTTACTTTGGGAGATACACAAAAAACCAGCGTCAAAGTTCAGATTTAAACCCTGCTGTTCCCCTTACTTGAGCTTTTCAACACATCCTTCCCGTACAGTGGCTTAAAGGTAAGCTTCATTTACCTCTTCTGTTATTTTAGGTAGATCTGACCAAAGACATACATATTGTAGATGAGGGGGAAGTTTTGCCTGTGTAAGTGCAGCTAAGCAATAACTGAACTTTGATGAAGATGAGAATGTAAAGTTGGGAGTACAGACAGCAAATTCTGCAGTGCCAAGAGCAGAATATGTTTATCAATGGTTACTGGACAGAGTATCTCAGCCCTAAGGGCCTGACTTCTGGGGGCGGGGAAAAAACTAATGAATTTATGAAGAAACAATAAGGAAAAGACTGACTTGAGACATTCAGTCACGGTCTAAAGTAATTTTAAAAACATCTTATTAGATCCTTCATTTTTGCAAAACAATGTATTCTTTTATATGGGAAGATCACCTTAAATGGTTTTAGGATTTAAAGCAAATTAGTCTGGTGGAGAGTTAAAAAAATTAAACTGTAAGTTCAGTTMTTTCAATCCTGCTACAACATGTTTGAAAATATTTTTCTTCAAGGTTTTATTCACTGATATACAGATCAATGAACATGTACGGGTATGTAAACCTTGATACTTTACAGAACAGCTCTATTTGCTAATTTAAAAAGCATTTTAATCAATACCTTAGTAAGGTTTTTGTTTTAACTGAATTCAGTATTTTGTCCTGTATGATATTGTAAATAATTGTCTTTTTACTCAAAAAAGTATATCAATTGAAATTAACTTTATAAACTCATGAAATAACTTTATAATTAATTCTGAGCAAAACCCAAGGCCTGGCATCCAGACACCCACTCACAGTTTCAGCTGACAGAGCTACTGAACACTTACATTTTGATCTTTGACTGTCCCAGGAGGGAATTACACTTTTTCATATCTTATTAAGATCACTGTAATTACTGCGTCCAATATTATGGTGAAAAAGTCTCTCAGACCCACTTCTTGGTAGAGGGTTTTACAGCTGAGTAAGACTGATGRATTTTCTTCAAACTATACATACCTAAGAAAATTCTTGATTTTATAGATAATTTAAAAATGCAATGGTCCAATACTCAGTAGATGAAGACATTAAGTTTCCCTTAGAAAAATGCAGGTTCTACTTAAATGTGTTCTCAAAAAAACCAGGTGAGGTTAAAAATCTAGAACTGGGATAACAGCAAGCCTAGAGAAACAAAGTTCTAAAGGCAGCTCACAGAGACTTCATATCATGAAGAAAACAAGAGAGCACTACGAGTTCTGCAGTGCTACACAAAAGTAAAGTGAAACAAAACATAACTAAGCCAAAAGCAGAATCAAGCCAATCCATCACGAAAGCAGCACATGAGGACAGAGAGCTGCAGAAAGGGTGTGCAGACATTGAGTAACATGCCTGAGTAAGACCATGAGCACGCCAGGACAGATGTTTATGCCCAACACTTCCCCCAATGCAGTCCYACTAAGGGTACTCAGTGCAAATATATGTCTTTCTACGTGCCTAGATCTCCTTTATTCCATCAGATTGCTGCCTTGCTCTTCCAAAATACTCCCACAAAACTTCCATTTTTGCTGTAGCTACAGGATGTTTGTTTTTCAAATTTTTCAGTACATCTCAGCCTTCTGGTATGCTCCTGCARGGGATCAGGACAGGAGTCCCTGCTCCTCCTACCAAGCTTGAATCTTCAAACTTAACTTCACACTGTATTTTCAGCACACACTACTAACACATCCAGTGCACATTTTAAGTGTAACAGGTCAAGAAGAGTCACACATATTTTGGGTAAGAAGTTTGTTACTGATGAAATATGCCAGTAATGACWATTTGTATGGGAGGAGGTCAACCAATTCTTTGGCAGGCTGGAGGCATTGTGTAAGTAAAACCAATTACCAGTAAAACAGACTTATCCATCTAATTGAGATCTGTTCCATTAAAAAAAATGCTATCAAATAAGGTAACTATAGATCTTCTRCTGTAACAGAAATCAGCATGGACCTAAAATCAGGGAATAGGTAACTAAAATTCAATTACCCTCAGCTCTCTCAACTGTGTTATGTTGTCTTCCAGGCTTTCACCTGTCAGAATGAAGTTCCTGTTTCAATTGCTTGCCTTTGCTCTCATCATAACCTCCACATTTTGTGGAGTCAAGGACGTCACTGAGCATTTCGAAAGCCTTAAAGGTGCACAGCCACATGAAAATGGGTCTTATGATATGCCAATCCTACCACTCGAGTTCCACAGAGAAAACACCATCACTAATGATTTGATTCCTGAAGAGGAGGAGGAAGAGGACTATCTAGACCTCGACAAGATACTGAGCGAAGATGACTACAGTGATGTTATTGATGCTGCCCCACACATAGTTTCTGAAATTCAGCAAGGAAATATTCTTGAACTATTCCAGGGCAAAACCAGAATCCAGCGCCTCAATATTCTCAATGCAAACTTTGGCTTCAACCTTTACCGCAGTGTGGCAGACAAGGCCAGCTCTTCAGACAACATTATCATGGCTCCTGTTGGTATTTCCACCGCAATGGCTATGATTTCCCTGGGTCTGAAGGATCAAACTCAGCAGGAAGTGTTATCTGTTCTTGGCTTTCAAGACTTCATTAATGCCAGCAGCAAATACGAGCTCATGACCGTTCACAATCTCTTCCGCAAACTCACCCATCGGCTCTTCAGGCGCAATTTTGGCTACACATTGAGGTCTGTCAATGACCTTTATATTCATAAGGACTTTTCTATTCTGAATGATTTCAAAAACAATATGAAAACATACTACTTTGCTGATGCCCAACCAGCTGATTTCTCAGATCCCAACTTCATTGCCAAAACCAACGAACGCATCTTGAAGCTGACCAAGGGATTAATAAAGGAAGCTCTTGAGAATGTAAACCCTACGACACTGATGATGATTCTGAACTGTCTCTACTTTAAAGGTAAGAATCTGTTATTTCAATCTTAGCAATGGATTTTCTCAGTTTGCAATTCACTGCCATATGTCATTAGAAAYCCCAGACAGAACTTAAGCCTAGTCTACGCTATAAAAAACCTACTGACTCCCTCATTAAGAATCTCTATCATTAGCCCATTTTTTTCCTGTTTCTGTAGCACAATGATGTTCTAGTCATGCTCTGCAGTTAGTTGGTGATGTATACATAGAGCAAATGCTTACTAATTTCAAAATATTAAAGACTCACAGTGAGACAAAAACCCAACATATGAATGCAGAGTAGCCCCAGAAAGCACAAGCTTGGTAGAAGTCTCAGATGAGGAGGTATAAATGCATTTGCAAGTTATTAGTCCTGGCTTCATTGAAATGGTACAGCTTGATTTCAGTTAAAGCACTTAACATTGCTGAAGTATTCAGGATTCATACGWATGACTACAAAGAATTTCAGCTTGAAGTATGCAGTTTTTTTATATGATGAGAGCATGATCCTTGTCAACAAGTCCACACAGGGGACCTATGAGAATAACCAAAACAGTATTCTTCTACAGCTAAAACCAAACACATTCRCTATGTGGAATATTTCCGCTAATTCAGCATGAACTGTCTGCTGATACAGGCTCCTTCATGTATCAGCTGAACAGTTACAGAGGCTTGAAGTAAAGACTGTACAATATATTCTTATTATAAACTCTTATTTTCAATGTCTTTACATTTAAACTGTGGTGAGATTTTCAACATAAGTTATTGGCCCCAGGTTGAAAGTTTGTTAATTTTTCAACTAAGTTTTAAAATTATATTAAATGAGCAAGAGGTGGGAGGTGCCAGTGAAGGCAGAACTGAGGATAAAAGGAAATCTGTTACTGAATGTGTAAGAGGAAAATCAGATGAAGGTGACTTAAACACTGGTAGGGAAAGACAGATTAGCCCAAAAACATAACAGTGTTTGCAAGTACAACACGCTCCTTTCCATAATTCATAATGGAGTTTATTTTTCCCCAATTATGTCYCTGCTTCCAGGAAACAAATACTCAAGGGCTCTCTTACACCTGCCATCTCAGAACATTCCTATAMGTCTGTGCAATGTACCTTTTCCTAYGCACTTGCAAGGAATTCCTTCCTTGAATTACGCCACTTACCTCTAAGAGATCTGAAGCAACCATTAGCATAAAATCTAAATCATCTCCTGTTCTCAGGTACCACCCAACAGGCGCTTACTTGTATCCTTACCTGCATCTYCAGTGATTACACCATACTAAAGACATGGCTCTGCTGCCCAGTAGACCATCCTAAGAAAAGGACTATACGAAGTAAAACAGATACTTCTTTTTTTTCATAATTTGGTCAAATTTGAAATACCCTTTTGTTTCACTCTGAAATTATTAAATACTTGTGCTATCTCAAAATAACAAAAACACCACAAAAAAAATAGCTAGCTGTAGTACTGGAACTCTTGAGTCACGGAGATTAAAAAGACTTTCRGTTTTTTATTCTGTCCATGGTGTCCTGTTAGTCCAAACTGCCTTGGTGCATCTGCTGAAAGATGTAATTTCTAATCCTCAAAACAAAGAAGATCAATTATCTATTGCTCTCATTCTTTTGTCTTACAGGGACAGTCTCCTGGGAATTCTATTTTGAGTGGAACTGAACTTTTTAAAAGCAAGTTCTGCTCCTGAGTTTCCTGGTTTCCTCACTACTCCTTCTAACATGTCAAATTTTGTCCACATCTTTGCATTTACACTGTTCATACCATTGCATACAAGCTCTGTTAAGCCCTCAGAGCTAAGAAACCTAGGAGCATTTTCAGATATACAGAGATGCTCAGTACAAGTGATACTGAGCAGTGAGATACTTGACAAACACTGTGAGGTTTCAAGCTCCTTTTATACTAAATACCATCAAGAAACTATTGGAAACTAATATGCCACTAAGTGGCAAGAAGCATATTTTATCTTGTATAGGTGTCCAGTCTACTCTCCATTCTGCACAGCTCTGAACAATCATTCATGAGCTTCCTATCAAGTAGGAGCTGGTCATTTCAGCCATAGCAGTTTTGGTAACTGATAAATGTTGACAGGTCCAAAATGCTGATTTTTTCTGAGATTCTGGTCATAAACACAAGAAAGGAGTCACTCAGTGGAGATAGCACCTACCACCACAGATGGATCCAAAAGACATCATGGTGAAAGATTCAAAACAGAAAGTCAAAAAGGTCATAAAGTGCCAGCTGGTTTCAGCTGACCACACAGCTCCTGCTGGGGATTAGGATTTTACCCCAAGACAAGCACATTTGCAAAACTGAATCCACGAAAAATGTTCCCCAGCTCTTCTCTTTCACTAGGAAGAACTGATTGTCTCCCATCCCTCAGGGGATGATAGTGCTGCTGAATCTCCCCTGCCCCACAGCAGCTCCACGTCATTGGCCAGTTGAAGTCCTACACCTGTGAATTCTGCTCCCTGAAGAACAGCCAGATGTTGGGTTTTCCTAGAAGTGAGACAATGTGTTTGGGAATAGTGTAATCCATTTGATACCCCATTCCTTTCAGACTATTAACCACAGTCTGATCACTTCTCAAACTGGTCCTCATCAGCCCGACACGTCAAGGAACTATTAGAATGAAAGCTGGACTTCAGGCTTTTTTTTTTTTTCTTATTCACAGTCAATCTGGCAAAGTCAGACTAAAGGTCTCAGAATCACTTGAGCCAATTAAGGTTAAATTTGTTGGGTCTCCACACAGTCACAGCCACATTCCTCAGATATTTGCTTGCCAATGATGACCTAAATTCCAGAGTTTTTACAGGAAATACTGGTAACCCTATTTCCACTATAATCTTCTAGCTTTGTCTGCCCATTAAGAAATAATGTTTATTCCAGAGGCACAGTTCTTTAAAGAGACCAATAAAACACTGCATTTAAAAAAGCACCTTCTTTCAAACAGTCAATAAATATTTCCAGTATCCAGAGTATCTCTACATAAAAAACTTCAAACCCTGATGGCAAAGCTTTCTGGGCTGCAAAATGTGTCGGACAGCACTATTTGGGCATAAACCTGTCAGATTTCAGCACATCTGCGGGAACCTCTTTTCACATCAAACTGGATCATAGAATTAAGCAGTCAGCACCCCAACTTTTCAGGTTAAGACAGAAAATTAACCAGTCTTAATGGACTAAGGTAAGGCAATGCCTTCAGCATATCATCTTTTAAAACCTCATGCAAAACGAAACCAGCCATTGTTTAGTTTGATACAGCCCAAAACAGGCTCCTTCAGAACCGGATTCAAGCATCAGATTTCTCAGAAAAAACAGCTGGATAAGGTGTTCTGCTAAGGGCAAACCCTGAAAAGTATTTTGCATCTGTTTAAATGCTGTAATTTCTAGGTTCCTCATAGGGAAAAATAATACACACCAACCTCTTTCACATTTCTGGTTTGTGTTCACCTGCTTTAGTAATTTAGAACTCAAATCAGACAAATGTTAAGTTAGAAAGCCAGGAATTTTGAAGTCACTTTAAAACTTGTCTGTCGATTTCAGGCTTAACTGAAAAATCAACAACCTCCTACAGCAATTTCCACTCCACTTAAAGCTTACTGTAAACCTATTCTGGGAATATTTTATTAAGCAAGGACCTTGGGGTTTTATTTGTCTTCTGCATTGCATTAACAGGAACTTGGGAGAATAAGTTTCCAGTGGAAATGACTACAAAGAGAAGTTTCCGACTGAATGAGAAGCAAACAATAAAGGTCCCGATGATGCAGACAAAAGGGACCTTCCTGGCTGCTGCAGACCCCGAGCTGGACTGTGGTGTCATCCAGCTCCCCTTCGTGGGCAACATCAGCATGCTCATTGTGCTCCCACATAAACTCTCTGGCATGAAAGCCCTCGAAAAGCAGATCACACCTCAAATGGTAGAAAAATGGCAGAAGAGCATGACAAACAGGTATCTGCTGAAAAGCACATCTTCTTAAAGTCTTAATGTATTTTCTTGATGAGACTGACAAGGGTAAGTAAAGTGCCCGGAAGATAATATATTTTGATTAAAAATCCCCCAAAATGCATTTATCGAATTAAAAATCAGGACCAGTGATCTCTCAAAAATTAAATGCCATCAAGAAATTAAGGATGATCAAGGCAGAAAATTGTAATGAAGTTTCAAAGTTCTTTCTATTGAGTATTTAATGATGCAGACTTAAAGAAAAAGTTCTTACTGATGAAGTTTACAATGAGGAGGAAAAACAGGACTRTGATAACAACAGATTATTGGTGCAGAATAATCTCGGTCACATGGGAAGCAGCCTATGTTCAGTTCAGCAYTAAGCATTTCAACAGAGTATAAAGGCACACATTCCATGATCAACAAAGGACATCACTATTATGGGAGAGGAAAAATAATAAAGCCTCCCTTGTGCAAGATGACAGAGTAGGTGTATCTGCCTTTAGACTTGATAAAAAGAGATGATTTGATGTGCTATCCAGGAATTCAACCTATTTCTATTGTATACAATAAGTGACAAATTTCCAGTTTGGTATTTCAGAATATCTGACAGCTCGACATTTATTACAAGCATATCCATCCATGCACTGAACTGCTCAAAGTCATGTATCTTATACACATAAATAATGCAAGTCATTATAAATGAAATATCAAATTGACAAACTAACAGTTTTGGCACGGGAATTAATTTTTTAAAGCACCGTTCTAAAAGTCACGATGCTCAAGTTTTGAAAGCAAAAGTACAGTAAACAGTCCTGTTTATTTCTGTGTCCTGATTGCTGAAGATAGCAAAAAAACCAAACAAGTCTGTAAAGCAAAGGAGTCATGCAAATACAGATCTGCTCAATGATTTCTCCTTTCTGTGTTTCTTTTTMCTAGAACAAGAGAAGTGGTTCTGCCTAAATTTAAGCTGGAGAAGAGTTATAATTTGATTGATTATCTGAGATCCATGGGAATAGAAGAACTGTTCAATGGAAAAGGCGACTACTCTGGTATATCAGATGAGAAGGTCACCATTAACAAGGTATTTACTCATCATTTCACTTCCTCTCTGWTTAAACTCTATCACCCAAGAATATGGCAACACAGCAATAATATTGCTCAGCAATATAAAACAATATTTCTTCTCATCTTTCCTGGAGGACACAGGAGAGATGTGGGTTTGTCCTTGTCTATTCTATAATGAAGAACATGGTTAATCAGATGTCAAAGGCACTACGAGTGCTGTGGTCAGTGAGGAACAGGCTTATCCATAAACAAAACCCAAAGGATTGGTGCTGTGCAGGTGTCACCAGCAGAGTGTGGGACACAGAGCAGGGAAGGCTGTGAGCACATCATTTGAGTGGACTTAGGAGACCCTCAATTTCAGTTTGTTTTCCTTTTTTGTTTGTTTAAACAGTTCAGTCACCAAGGCACAATAACAGTGAATGAGGAAGGCACAGAGGCTGCAGCAATAACCACCGTGGGGTTCATGCCTCTCTCGACCCAGATCCGCTTTGTTGTCGACCATCCCTTTTTGTTCCTGATCTATGAACACCGCACCAGCTGCCTCCTGTTCATGGGCAGAGTTGCCAACCCAGCCACATCCTAAACGCAGAGAAGACCCTCCAACACTCTGTTATACATGGGCTGTATAATTACACGTTAATATACCAGTATCATAAAGGAAAATTTATTGTCGTATTAGCCAATACAAAAGCCACTGGTATCAAAAGAAAATGTATTATCTACAGGTAGTTTCTCATAAAGGGACTCACAGCAGTACATAATTTGACTGCAATTTAAAATGGTTAGTGCCATGTATTGATACAAGTGTATTAATAGGAAAAAAAAATCACAAAGTAACTTACACTTTGTGTTCTACATCAGTGTATAAAATGTAATCAATAAAATATTTAGACTATCTGGATTCTTGAAATTTAGCTCTAAATTTGTGCTAGGACGCCTGTTTATAATAAACAGGACTAAGGAAATCTGAATACCTGACCAGCCTTAGACACCTAAGTCTCTCCTGAGCATTTTACACAATCTAACTTCAAAAAGATCAGATGTTTCCATTCTTTCTTTCGCTTGCATCATTTAACATTCAGAGAATACACACAATGTGTATTAACATTCAGACTGATACACACGATGAGCCTCATGGACCAGTGTACCAAGTAAGAGGAGACAAAAATGTCTTGGAGGAATGAAATACTAAGGGACCCACTACTTTTCACCAATCTAACTTATAGTGTTCCAATACTTTCTCTGATCTTCATTGGTACAAGAGATATTGGAATTAGGCCAGCCTGGTAAATGATACAGATATCCTCAGGACACCTGTTAGAGGGAAAGCAGTCAGCAAATGCTCTTTTCAGTGGCTCAGTATCACCTAATCTTCTCTGCAAAAAAAGCCATTTATAGCAATCACTTGTTAGTATTCTAAGGCACTCTCYATACTTGATTTAATGGAAAAAACATTTCACGTCACTGCAAACTTTCTGAATCATTCTGGTAACAACATGAATGCTGTTCAAATGTTTCACACTTGAAAATCAGAAGATTTACTCACACTCTGTAGAATATCACTGTCTACCTGGCACAAGGAACAGAGCTGCACTGTACATTCAAATTATTAAAGCCAATGAACATGCTCACGTTTGCACACCTTACTTGACATCATACCTCTTAAAAAATGTGCCTCATAATCCAGTGAGAGTATTCTTATTATTATTAGTGTTATCAAATACTCTATAAGATACATATATTATAAATTTGTCTTGCATTAGCAAAAATATGCAAACAACCTATAAACCAACAGTTATTTTAAGGATTATTAATTTTTTTTAATAGGTGTTTTTCCAATACTAACTTGTTGATTTAATTTTCCTTTTATATACTGCTGTTTGTAATTTTGCATCTACTATGATTATATGCTCCAAACACAAAGCTTTTTAACATATCAGCCAGTGGGGAATACTGGTATTAGATGATGAAGAATGATGAAGAGCTGATACTGAAGCTCAGATGTTTCCCCCTATTCCTGTATTTTAAGTCCAACATGTGGTGGACAATYTTCAGTATTGAAAGTGCACAACAGAAATCATTAACATTCATATACACATTTTATTATCTGTATTCAAGAAGAAAAGCATATAAAAAAAATAAAAGCATATGAAAAAGATTAAATATTCATGCCCTAGATTTAATTAGTTTATCAATGATTGAATGAGCTGGAGCATCTGCAATATGGGTTTTTTGGGACTTAAGTAACAGCAATTATTCAAGGTAAAGAGGTCAAGCAGAAAASCAAATCAGCTACTGCTCAAAACTCATGATCTTCATACATTGTGCAAGAAAGTCAAATATTTGCTTCAACAACCATAATGTAACCATTAACTCTTGCTTCAGATTCTGGCACTATCTGACTGCATTTAAAGGTCACATTGGTTAAGAAAAATGCAGTTATCATTAGCTATTCAGAACAAATACAACATCAATAAAAATTTGAAGCAGAAAAATGCTTCCATAACTTTTACATTAAGTCTCTAACAAGCACTAATCTTTTCTCAATATGCAAGGAATGGTCCTGTTTTCACTCAAATCAGCAACACTGACAGCTAAAAAATACCAGCCACTAAAACATATCTCAATACAGGACTAGTTGCCTCATGCAAAAACTGAGCAGCTACTGAATAACAGTGATCCAAGACATTTATAAACATGTTTCTGTAAAGTTAGGGACTGCTGCTTGTGATCACTGCTGGACTTGGAAAGGGCTYATGTTGGAAATCAGTGCAAGAGATAGGCGAAGGAAAGGAACAGTCCTTTGATCCTTAACCAGTGGTAATTTTAGACTCTTCTCTTTGACAAGCTTCAGTAAAGAGGTTTGTGGGGGCAGAGTATGGAATGAATGATTTTTTTTTTGCTTGTTAACGGATGTGGAGTATGAGCAAGTTACAAACAGGCATCCTACTGCAAGTATGGAATAAGTTTTTCCCTTTTATGCCACCAGCAGTGCAGGAAAAGTTTCACAAAATAATTCAGTTTCAGGTGGGGAAAAAGTACCACGGTGTCTTTTGTCCTTCAGTAAGTTTAAGTTTGTCTATGGATCTTTTAGACATGATATTTTTTGTAAAAGCTACAGCAGTTAAGCAAATAGTCCTACTGACCTGGAAACACAGCTTAAACATATCAAATTTTCTGTTGGAGATCTAGATCTACAATTTTTTCCTGAATTAGTACTTATACTTTGTTAAAAAAATGGTTTTTTCCCAGAAAAAACTGACATCCAAGACTGAACACAGATGTGCTTCAGAATAAATGAGTCTGGTATGGACATCAGTGTCCTTGCACACTTCCTAAAATGCTTTCAGCCTGACAGTCAATTCTCATTTCAGAAGACACAGGACACTTACCCCCTCCTTTATCAATTATTTTTTTCCCTTTTAAGAAGCAAAATTCACTGTGCTGCCAAACTAAGATTTATTTTTAACTCTGTTTCTATTAACTTTTGTTTTTCACATCTCCTCAAGGCACAGATATGTGCTGTTTATTACACTGCATGCCAAACACTATTCAAAGTAATATTCCCTGCAGTATTATTTAGCTCATGAATCTCCTGAATTCATGGCTTGAAACAATCTAACCCTGAATCATAAGAGATTAATTATTTTCAAGAGATTTGTCATTATTAAAGAAATGCTTCCCCCCCTTAGAGCAAGATGTATTATTTTACAGTAATTCTACGTTTTCTCTTGGATGGTAACCTCAGCAGTAGTTGTCAATCAAACCATTTCTCTTGAAATAGCATCAATATTTGAGAGATGTGAGAAATATTATTGTTTGTAACCACTCAACCATTGGATACTCACCACAGCAATGACAGGAATAAGTACACCCAGATTCCCTGCGCTACTGGAAGCCTGGAAAAGAAAAGGGAAATTATCAAAACATCTACAAAAGCATTTCTAAAGTATTTGCTATAAGACATATTTCAAGCATCAAACACTCCTCCTGTCTGTGCAAACAAAAACAAACAATGCCAGYTACAACTCTTGCAAAGAGATGTGCAGGGGGGGTCAAGAAAGCACCCACGAAATCCACAGGACTTTTAACAAAGCTTTTCAGGTGGTTCTTCGTGGACTATTGAAGGGATTTTCTCCCCTGTCAGCACAGAGTCTTTAGACATCCAGTAACTGCTAGAAAAATGATCACATTAAATGGGTGGCCACAAACAAGTGCCAAATGTTTACTAAAAGTTTCATTTTATTATCAAAATTAAGCCAAAAATTACAAGCCTTTAAAAAGACAGCATTTTCAAGAATTTATTTAAGAGGGAGGAGCAGCCTTTTCCATTGAAATATAAGAAGCATAAAGAAAATACGTATTTCCTCTGACTTTTTAGGACTTTTTAAATTGCATGCTATACAAGTGTGTTTGCTCTYGGCCAGGTAGGTTGTTTAAGAATGGAAAATACTCACTGCACACAGCAGTGCTGTCTCTCACCTTCTCTGATCAGGCAAACAGTGATGGCACAGACACCACACTGAGACATCTCTCTAAAGTCTTTCCCAACCTCCCATATCCCTCCACGTTGGATTTGGGAAGGAGGAAGCGCTACAGCTCCCTCCTTCCAAGAAAGAGACCAGGTGCAGAGACCGCTGGCCCCACAGGGAAGAGGCAGGGAAGATGTGCTAACAGGGTACAGCTTTGCATGAAGTGGAATAAACCAAAATAAAGCCATTAAGAAAACAAAAACAAAGAAGGAAAGAAGAGAGAGAGAGAGAAAAAAAGCCAAATAGTCTTCAGATGAAACAATAATGACACAACCCAACTAAAACAAATTTCAATTATCTTTCCTGAAGAGTCGAGATAAAGCAAAACAAAAGAAGGGTCTTCAAAAATATTTTAAGAGAATAAAATAACAGCACTCAAGACACTCTAAGGGGCAGGGACAACTGGAAAAAGTCACTATGGTTTTTTTGTTAGCTTCAGGATAATCCACCACATATGAATCACTGCTTCAGAGTCAGAGCAGAGGTGCAAACTAACTGCAATAGCCAGAACCCAGCACATGGCACCAACACAAAGAACTGTAGAAAAYCCACTTTTCTATTAGCTTTTTTGTTACAAAAATGGAATATCAGCCTCTTTATGTTAACATATGGCATTGAGGATGAGGAAGATGCAATGACTTTCATTCCTGGGCATACTCAGGGGACATTCATGTCAACTATCAGCAAYAGCATAAAAAAAACCCACAAGAAGTGTTTTTCTTTCTCTCATAGAAACCACTTTTGCACGGTTGAAAACAGAACAAATAAGTCTGAAGCATTTTAATGGTTATCAAGCAAATTTAAGTGTGCTGAGAAGCAGAGACACAGGCAAACTATCAAAGAAAAAATTGCTTTTTTGGGGGGAGCACAATGAGAGCAGTGTTTTACCCACTTTATCTCATCTTGAAAATTAAGTAATCCAGTTTTGAGAATACCTTTCATAACTTTTACCCTGCATGGAGTGTTCTAGTGAGAACAGCTATCAGTATTTTCACACTAAAGAAACACTGCCTCCTAGCTCACTCCATCTGAAATCTATCATTTCTCCATTTGCAGAATTGCACAGCTTTAAGTCAGTGCAGCAGTTTGTCTCCCATACCGATTCCAAAACATTCYGTGTTTCTCTTTGCAGCTCTGCCCCTGACACTCCAGTTTACCCAGTCTCAGCTGAACAGTAACTATCCCCTGCTTTATCTGGGACCCTCCACACAGATCAGTCAGGYGCCTGAAGGCATCCTAGACCTGCACTCCCACTCCATGACCAGCACACATTCTCAGGTTCAGCATGGTGTGGGTTTTTCCTGTGTGTGTAAGAGTGTGTTTAGCAGTGCCAGTCACATAGAGCACAGCTGCACACAATTAAAAACCAGTGCATATCCGACCTTCAGTGCTGGTCCTTTTTCACTTGCTCTCTCACTGGCTCTCTTTCCTTCCAGCCCAAGCTGAACAAACAGCTCCAACAAGTTCATCAGCAGTTCATCCACCAGGTGCTCTCCCTGGATGTTGGCAGCGATGTTGGCCAGGGCGTTAATGACTGCTAAGGAGCAGTGCCTAAGGAGAAAGAACAGTTGTGAACAAGCAATTCCTCAGGTTTTATATTTTCAGTGCTTTCTTCATAATACTGATAGTAACTCTTGTAATAAGGCTACTGACATATTTTCACTCAGTTTTTGGTGGGGAAAGGGCTGTTTTCTGCTTTTATGAACAGCACATTACTTTACTGACAACTGAAATGCAATCGGTTTTTAAGTGAAAAACTATTTCTAAGTTGTGCCTTTGGAGGATGTTTTGTTTGTGATACTGTCATGGCCAAAATGAAAGTACTTTGCTGTAGCACACAAAAAGCAGCCAAGGGCTGTGTTTCTGGTTTGGTAAAGTTCTTGAGCTGAAGAATCAGAAGTTGTATCAGTTGTTAAAGCTGAGATTGCACTGACTCAGGCAACATGTTAAAACACACTGACAGAAYAGTCCTCTCAGCTACTCCCATACTGCATTGAGAGATGTCCAGCCTACCCCAACTACCACCAGAATCAGTGATAACTATTACTTGTAGTGGGGATAACAATGCATAGCTTACATACAATGAATTAAATTGTTAATGGTTTGCATTTAATCCCTAACAAGTACTGGGACCATGTTAAAAACAAAACAAATCACACTCTCAGCTTTTCTGGGCTAAGAGATTAATTACTGTAATTACAGATAACTGAAATCATCAATGTCAGTTATCTCCTACAAACAGCAACTCCTGACAGAGGAAAAAGTAATCACTGCTACCTGTAGTGAAAAGCATTTTCAGGAATCTCTACATTATGAAGTGCTATTATTTTTAAATTAATATACTTCTTTGTAACATCAAAAAAGAAAGAATGGTACAATTTACAAGCTTGTTATAAAATTTGATAGCAGGAAAAAGTAAAAAACCCTGATGTAGCAAAAAGCATATTTGACAATGTTTTCATACATTTAAGGGACACAGCTAAGTCTTACCTGTATCCATGGTCCTTACAGTCTTTTGTGGCAGAGTAAACAACTGAGCTTGCTTTAACACTGATTTGCTGAAATAGATTCCACACCTCCTGGTAAATGTATTGCTGTAAAAAACCAAAACCAAATCCCTAWGTAAAGTTTAATCGAATACAATCTAAAGAACACTGTAAAATACTGTAGGTATTACCAAGTTCTTCAGATATAAAAGCAAACAGTGCAAGTCCTTTTGTGAATGCACTTTTCATTAATTGATCAAATTTTACAAAATTTTTTAAGTTCTTTAACTCTGCCTTCCAGATGGACATCTTTTTTCAGGTTTCTGAATTCTGGCAACTAATTTCTTGTTCAGAAGCACAAATAACATTTGGAAAAGGTGAGTTCATTTTTGTATGACTGAAGAAGACAACCTTCCATACTTTTAAATGTATAGACATACAAGACTTTGAAAGTTAATTATTGATATCAAAAAAAGATACTCTGCACRTATTTGGGACACAGGCTAAGTTTAAAAACTTCTAAATAACTTTTGAAAACATTGAGTTTGGTGGGTTTTATAGTCTRGGTTTTTTTAAAAAGGCTTTTATTATTTTCTATGGGGACTTATCTTCTTTACAGGGACAGCACTTTACACATTATCATATTTTGTTTTCTGATGTCACAGAGACAAAGATTGTACATGTGTCTACCTTGTGGTGAAGAAAAGAAAAACCTTAAAAGTCTTTTACAAATGCAGTTTCTAAAATACATTTCCATTTAACCAAAGGAAAGGGATGATGAATTGGCACTCTCTTGGCCCATTCTTTCCTTACATTTCCAGTGATGACCAGGCAGCCAAGCTGATCAATGATGAGTACATCAAGATGAGAAGGTGGCTGGCAAAACTTCTGCTGTAAGATCTGCAGAATCGGTTCCATCATTTTTGGGGTGTCTCTCAGGGCCACTGCAATGTGCCCTAGAGCACGAATTGTGTGGTCAGGAATCAAATGAGCTTCCCTGTTACAAAAAACCCAAAAACCCCAAATGTGATACATGTAACTGCTCAACAGACCTCCAAGCACAGAGGTAATTTCTTACATTTCAGGTAAGAAACAGTTCTTACACTAAATTTAAACATCACTAACAGCTTGAATAATGCCACTTTATACATCCCCAACACTAGATGATATACTTGCACAATTTCATTTTCAAAATAAAAAATAACAACCTCTCCCAAACTCACTATTGAAGAAATCCACACTAACCCATGAAAAAACTGTTCTATAAACAACAGTGAAAAGAGGCAAAAATGATGGGCAAAGCATTAGGATTTGACACTCAGACCAGCTATTATAGAACCTCCCACTGGAGACTTCTTGGTTGGTGAGTCTCTTGAAAGAGAAGCAAGTCAAATGCCACAAGTGACAAAATGTGCCTAGCCAAAAAGGCCATTGAAGCTTGAAGAGAGCATCACTGAGCTGAGGACTCAAAACTGGCTAATATTCACCATCAATCAGATAAAACTGAATCCATACCTCTCAGTATGAAAACAAGGGCTCAGCTCTGCAAAGACTTGGCATGGGAAAATCTTGACCCCACACACAAGATCATTAATCTCAGAGACACTTAATTCTAAAATAACACTGCCAGTACTTATATCTTAGAATAAGCCTCAGATTCACTGAGTGAAGGAAAAATCGGTTTGATGACTGACTGACAACTTACTTATCACTCTCCTGAGAGATGTACAGACGGTTGGATAAACTGGCAAGAAAGGCCTCAACAATCACTGAATCTACAGTCAAGCCAGCTTTCAAGCACCTGGAGTAACAATGAACAGAAAAAACATAATGCATCAATAAAACACATCACTTTTAACTATTGTAAATGCATGCCATTTATTTATAAAGGAAGCAGTTTTATACTGAAGAGTAAGAATTGATTGCCTAGGAATGCTGCAGATGCATTTTAAAAAATGAGCAGTTTCTACTTCTGCTTTCTCCAGAAACAATAGATGGGAATGCAATAAGGCAAAACTCAGAATCCACTGCTTTGAAACTTTCATTTCTTGTCTCTAGTCACCAACTATCTGTCTTCCCTCCAGCTCTCTGTAGCTGTCTAAAAGGGAAGAATAATCACTACACTGCCCACACAAACGTGTGACAATCCTTCTGTTACATGAGGCTCACTCAATGTGATAATCTAAACAGAAAACAAAAAAATCTACTGAATATCAGAATGGTGACTAGCATGAATTACAGATGTGGGAAGCAAAACATTAAGACTGAATTATTATTTCACAATTAGGATATAAACAGAACCAAGAGATGTCTGAAGGAAAATGAAGTCACAACCAAACAAGGCACRAAGACTTTAGGGCAGCACAGAGCAGCACTTTCTAAATGGGCACAGTACTTCTCTGCCAGGGAAACAGCATGAGTTCAGCATAGTGCCAAGGAAATAGCACATGCTCAGCATGGTGCCAGTCCCTCTCTTACCTGCAGATGTTCTCTATGGCAATGTCACGCAGCTGCTCATACATGGATGGCTGACTTTTCTTGCCAGGCATTACGTTTAGAGTGGACTCTGAATGTTCATTGGTTACACTAATCTTGATGTCATTACCACCTACTAAAAGCACAGGAGTACAGAAATCAACAGCATTTCATGAGCTATACAAGACATTACTGCATTTAACTATTCCTAAATAACTATTCCTAAATCCAGTTACTACTTTCCTGTTCTGCTTTAGCATTATGATACTGCTTTTGCATTAGCAAGTGACTGAAACTGATCATTTTTCTTCTAGAAATGATAATTTGATAACAAAATTTAAAAACAACAACAAAATCCTGTCAAATACCAAGACAGTCATTTGGCTGGTGCCCAGGACACGTATGGGGAGTCTGAGGAACATGACCTTGTCCATTGTGGAGAAGAGGCAGCTTTGGACAGACCCAGTGGCTGCCTCCCAAAGTACAAAGTAGGTTACAGGGCAGACAGAAGCAGCCTTTGTAAGAGAATGAGACACAACAGCCACAATTTGAAAGAAGGGAAGTTCCAGCTGGGTACGTGATTTTTTTTCCCCTCACTATGAGGTTGATTATGCATTGGCTCTGGCTGCAGTCTCACTCAGGGCAGAAGTGCTCAGTGTCAGCAGAAGAGACACAGCAGTTCTACCTCTACTGCTTACCCTTAGATACAATTCCACCAGAATTTTATTTGCTTTCCCCCTGTCCACCTCAAAACAAACCCCCAAAAAAACCCCAAAAAAACAAAACAACCAAAAAACCAACCAACCAACACCAACACAATTCTATCTCCATTTCCACCCACATCTGTATCACCACAGAATACCAAAARCATCAAAAATCCATACAAGTTGGAAAACAACCACTTTGGAGCACGGCCTCTTCTCCTTTACCTGTGTGATACTGGCTGTGGTATTTGTAAAGCTTCACAAGCACTGGGGAAGGTATCACAAGAAAGTCTCTCAATGATGGATTGACAGAATGGACCACAACAGGAAACCTCTCACACAAACGACCCAGACCCTGAAAAGGAAAAAAAAAAAAAATCCAAAAATCCAAATCAACAAAACATAGCTTTAGAATAAAACAGCACGATTTTTATTTCAACTGTAAGCTTGCAACTTCAGCTCAATACAAAAAAACCAGAAAACAAAACAAACCCTACATAGTTCTGAGAGATTCAATTTTTAGCAGAAGATTTAGACATTTTAAGCCTCTAACTCTTTCAGGTTATTCTGGAGTGTGTCAAACTTCGCTGCTCTCTTCCTGGGTGTTTTCACAGGAGTTACGTGAAATGAACTGCACTCTCCAAAAATAAAGTTACTGGACAACTTACAACATTTAGAGGAACGTRATAACTTACTACTTATTATGTGCTGGAAAACACAACATTTGTAAGACTATGGATAAATGCCCAATAAGAAAACATAAAAATTAGAATAACCAAGTCTCAGCCTAAAACTTCAGTGACCAGCCAGTCCCAGTATCTTAACTATTTGTGTAATAAGGACTAAGAAGCTAAATATTTCAGAAATTAAATACTAGTCAAAAAAACCTCATGAATATTACTCTTCAAGAAGTAGTTGAGCTAAGAAAATTCTAAAAGCAGTTTCTAGTTTTCACACCAGACATCTAAATCCAAATGTAGAACATGGTGATGGAAAGTAATACAAATAGCAGATAAAAAGTATTCTAGCAACCTGTAAAACTCCCCAAACTCTCCCTCACTGATACAGTAATGTCAAATACTGTAGAAACAAACCTGCAAACAGCAAATCAGCAGTGGCAAGTGAGCAATTATGACTTTGCTTGAAGTTTTAGACTGCAGCTTCTCTGATAACTTGATACACAGGTTTTCCGCGCCTTAAATGAAAAATGCAACAGAAAAATTAATCTTAGATTTGTTATTAGGCCACATACAACCCAATGCTTATGGAATTTCTAAAACAATGCAGGGAATTTATAAGCTTCATTCTCCTTAGACTACAATTCCTCAAAAAGATTTAGTGCTGCTTCTGCAGAAACAGTTCTGGAAACTTAGTATCTGCACCAAACAGCTCTGTCAGTGACTGAAAGAATGACAGTACTTAAAATTGATTTTGAGTGTACTTCCTACTGGACAGAAACCAAGTATTGCAATGCCCAAAGGAAAAAAATCCTTCACACATTCAGAGGATGGGTAAGAGTTACACAAGAAAGAAAATGGAGGAAAAGTGAAAAAGAGCTTCCCAGTCCTGCTACAATGAAGCAAAAATATTTTCTTTAAAAGAATCACTGAGAAATATTTAACACATTTAAAGCAATAAATCAAACAGAAACTAGAAAATAAATAGCTGCATGCAATTCAGCCATTATACCATAYCCTGTGGATAAGTAATAGGAAGTTTCTGCTTCATTTTTATGAAGAGATGTCTTACTACCCAGCCAACCAATGTGATAACCTTTCAATGGAAGTTTTACTCCTGTATTCTAATAGCAAAAAGCATTGCACTGAAATTTATTTTATATTTCTCTGAGCACCATCTACTCTCTAAGTATTTCTACAACCTAGAAATTTCAACTGCAGAGATCRAAGAGCATTTTTTACTTTGCTCATCCTTCACAGCCCACACCATGAGATCCACACAGGCAGCATTGGCCTGACAACGCAGTTTCAAAGGACTCAGTTCATGGTGCAGCCGATCCACATCGTGGAGGATTTTCTGAAGTTCCGACTGACTGCTGTTGAACTGCTCCAGCACAAAATCATGAATTTCCTTCACAAATGAGTTGGGAAGGTCTAAAGAAAGAAAAGGAAACAACATTATACTGGAAGGAGGGAAGTCAGTGTATCAGAATAACAGCATATATGAAATTCATTACTACATTATAAAAGAAATKATTTAGTCAAGTTTATGTCCTGTCTGAAAGATAAATCTTACAGCAAAGCCCATCAATGAGCAGACAATTCAAATGCCATCTATTAATTCTTTTTATGGTGCTCTAAATATTTTTTTTATACTTTCATAGCACCTTTTTTATACGGAAACATTTCAAAATACAAATGTAATGCCATATGTAGAGTTCCCAGGAAATGTAAAGCCCAGTGTTCAAGTACTCAATACAAAGCAGATGATACTTGGGATTCTACCACAACGAAGCATAAATAAAAAAAATTATAAATACTATACCTTTCATATAGTATAGCGTGTCTCTCAACATTTTAAACTGAGCAAGGTAAAGAGGGTCACTGAACGTTTTGTAATAGAGGTCTGAACTAGCACCCGCCTGAAAGAGAAAAAAAGCAATCTGCTAGATTCAAAATGAAGTATTTTCCATTGTATCAATAAATAAATCTCACTCCGCTCACATATTTTTCCTTCACAATGTGAAACAGCATACAAAACAAGGTTGGTTACAAGGTGAGGTTACAAGAAGCAACCTCACAGCTTTTCCCCTCTACTTTGAACAAAATAAAAAGTACTGCCACTCAGTGCCTTAAAYAAGATTCAGTCACTATTTGATTTGAAGAGCACATGTCTGTTCTCTCTAACAACGAGGCTAAAAACAAAAAAGAAAAAAAAGAAGGGGACTGAAATAGCAAAAAGAGAGGCTGAAGTTGTCTCCACTTAGGCCTACATTTTGAATATGGCAGTACTTGAAGGGAGGCTGGAGAGCAGAGTCATGTCCTCACCACATTTCAGCACACACCCCTTTCACCATAGCTTTATGCCCTGAGGAAATGAGGCAAACTCCATAAAATGTGGAGGAGGCTGTGACAGAACTGCACCCAGGGGAGGGGAGAACAAGAAACAAGTCCTTGTTCTGGAAAGAGGACTCCCAGACCTACAGAACCACGCATGCCTGCCACCTCCGAAAGTAAAAATCCACAAACTGCAACACTGATAAACTCATGGAAATGACACCTAAAAGAGCAGCAGTGATTTCCAAGCCACAAGGAGTAAACAACCAATGCATTTTAATATGTGAAAAATAGACAATGTTACTGCCATATGCAAAAAAGATCTTAGTCTACAGTAAACCAGTTTCGGGCGACCAATGCTGTAAGTTATTAGGTCAACAGAGCTAACATAAGAATAACAACTATTTCCAAGTTTTAAGGCAAAAAAWGAAGTATTAAAGTCATTAAAAGAGGAATGTAAAAACATACCTCTGCAACTTCAGCTACAACTGCATCTAAGGTCTTCAGAAGAGAATCCTCAACGATCTGCTTTATCTATGGAAGAAAAAAAAAAACAAACTGAAATGGGATGTTCCTTGTTGGTGACCCTAGATAGGAGAAGAATACAATTTAATAGAATTTTGCTCATGCACAGAAAACACGAGTCACTTCACTACCAAGTGTCAGATGAAATTAAGGCTGCAACAAGAATATTTGAGCCTCTCTGTGCTGTTCCAAACTAGCTGGTGCAGGAAGCAGACAGGGCATCCAGCTTCTGTCATTTGCATTAATTCCAGTAACCAAACCCTTCGAGAAAAGGGTCTCACTCTCACAGCAAAACCCAATCTTCTATTGCAGCAACTAGCAGTACGTAAGTTACATCAGAACAAGTGGTCTGCAAGACTCAAGCAGGAAACAGCTGACATAAGCTTATTTGATTTTCCAAATTCTTCATCGTTTATATGACAGATTTTTAGGAACACTATTGAAGCATTATTTTTAGGAACACTATATGGCATTATATGCCATAAAAATAACACAAAGCTTGAGAGACAAAGATTGTCATTTCACTTGCAATTCTAAAAGCTTAAACTGCATCTATTTCTAGCACATATATCTAGAGCACAACATCACTGCAGCCTTCGTAAGGACCCATCACGTACCATGTTCAACAGCTGTCGGAGCATTTCCAGTGGGGTGTTAAACTCTTTATTGTTAATGCCATTGAAGAGAGGAGAAACTGAAAAGCTGGAGCTGATTGTAGAGAAGTAATAATCAGGATCCAGTGCACTCCCATCAGGAAGATATGAACCTGATCAGAAAAAAATAATGGAAATACAAGTTTGAGGAGAGAAAGGATATTAACTTTGCTTAATGGTAACATTTAGTCACTCCTAAATAGTTGTTTCCAACACAGTCTTTAACTTGCCAGCTATTTAGAGGTGCATTTCAGACCATCCACTGGTCAACAAAGGCAGAAAACTATGATACACTTGTCATTAGAAGTTTGCCATCACAACAGAAGAATTCATTACAATGACTCGTGTCCATGTCAGAGATACTTCTGACAAATCTTTCCACACTACTGATGTGCATTTACCTGAAAACATTTGTAAATGCCCTTTAGATCAAAAGCACAGAGAAGAAAAGAACAGGTTAATTCAAAACTATCTTGCAAGGTTTTCCCTTATATTAGATGAAATGAACATGTGGTGCAGTATTCACCTTAGAATAGGCACCAATTCACCACTGCAATTTGAAAGCGAAGAGAATCAAATTATTTTTCAGATTCAAGTACTCTATTAAGCAAACAGCTTGCTCAGCAAACTGCTCTTGGCTCTGTTTCCTGKTAAGAAATTACATCTCATGCCTTTCTGAAGTGCTCAGCTGGCTGTGCTAGAGTAACATTCTTGTGATTAACAGGCTTTCAAGCAAGGCTATTTATTGACAACCAAAAAAAAAAGTCTTCAGTTCTTTTTTTCTAAACTGCTAACCTTGGCCAGAACAAAAACAAGGTCACTACTTGTCTTCTTCAGAAGGCAAGACTATCACAAACTCTATCAACAGAAATAATACAAGGGCTGCCTGTAGCTGAAATATCTGGTAGAAGTTAGTACTGAAAATAAAATCCTGATTACAATAATCATAACTTTACCACAGTGAGAATTAAAATGATTCCAAAAACTTCATGAAGTTGTCCACTATTCACCTACACATTTAAGATTATTTCTGTTCTACTACAATAGCATCTCTCTAACCTGCAGCCTCTTTTTTGTTTGTTTGCTTTTTTAAATTCAAARCATGAAAACCATAACTTCGAAGAACAGGTTGGTCCAACAAGGTAGATAGAAGTCAAACAGGTCTCTTCCTACTTGGCAAGTTAAGAATGGTATTTGAATTACCCTGCGATCTCGTTACATGACCAAGCAAGACAGATGCCTCTAGAAATAGCAATCTGAAGGAAAAAGAAAAGCAATGTGGAAGAAATTAATTTAAGCCAGGGCTCGAGAGAGGAGAATGGCCCAGAAACAGAGAAAGTCCAAACTGTTAAACTCACAAAAGGCRAGACAAAACCAGAGACACAAAAACACCTTGGATGCAGACCTAGTCCTCCACTTGATTCATGAAATAGAGTTTATTCTTAAGCCCTGCTTTGACTTAGAACTCACAGCCAGAGCTCTACCAAAACTCAGTGGTTAGAAGTTTATGTATCAATTCATGAAACTTTCTCACGTTTCAGCCTTTTATGATACAGTAACCAATGCACATTAGTGAACACTCCACTTCAGTGACTCCTTTAGTACTTCTTGCTTCAGGAAATTACTGGGTCTTACACAAGGACCCACACCACACTTACTTCAAATAGAGCAGTTGTTTTGGATTTATACAATGTGCCACAAAGGCCTCAAAATTCCAGACCCTAGACCAACAATGTAGTTGTCTAGTGAAGCACAATATTAACACTTGTTCCTCAAAGTTACTCAGCCTAATCTCCCGAAATATTTTTRGCCTAGTTGAATTAAGCTCTTCAGTACCAGGCACTGCCCAGCAGTAAGGGAATCACATCTTTCAAAGCCTTCCAGAAACAACTGAACCTGGAAACTACTGGTGTTAATAATTACTTCCTACTGTCTTTAAACCACAAATTTTTTAAAAATCCTAATAGGCATGTGCCACTGAACTCCTTTAAGAATTCTGGAAGGCACAGAAAGGGGTCAAAAGGTTTTTTTGTTTTCAATTTTCTATAAATAGCAACAAAACCTCCAAATGACAAACTGTTCCTTTGCAAGACAATCTACCTTCAAAGTAATGAAGTGCAGATCCTCCAGGAGAGCTGGGAGCGGGAATTCCACGCTCAGGACTAACCTGAAACATTGCACAAAAGCCGTATTTTAAAAATTATTTATAAAACATTGAAAAATCTGTGAGGGAATGGTTTGTACACTTTGAAGTGAAAACTAACAGGRACTACATATTGCTGGGTCTAACAGCTCAATACCAGCCAGAAATGGGAAGTTAAAAAATGCCAGTCCAGTGTTTTTGGCTAAYGGGAAGAGATCAGAACAGTGACTCCTCTAGTGCATCAAACTATGCTAATAATAATCTGTAGTTTCAAACCTAGCATCTGAATCCATTCTTCCCCCAAGACAATGAACATCCACAGCTGCTGGTGAAACCAGTGAGAGCTGCTGTATCCTCAGCACTTGTGAAAACTTTAGCCATTAAGTGCCAGCTTCCCAAATTTATATATGTATATTACAATGCTTTTTAATGAGAGTAACTCAAGGAATATGGATTTGCCAATTGATTCATGTGAAGACCAGTACAGTTGCTAGTTTAACTGTCCCTGATTGTTTTGTAATTCAGGAACTATGAAATTATTTTGAAATTCAATTGTGGAACCAAAATAAAGATCTTTGTATCTGGTCAAACAATGTGTTAAGAGACTCTCTGCATATCCAGGCTTAAGTCTTAACTCCATTGAGACCAAGAAATCATCTCAGYACTGACTCCAACACAGAGTAAGTCAGACAAACCTGTGTGATGCTGGATACACTGCTAGCCTTTCTTTTCAGTGTTCCTTCCTGGCAAACAGTGAGCAGAGAACTGGGAAGAATCGATCTGAAATCATTAAAGGATCGACGGCGAATTCCTTCAAGCTCTTCTGGAACTCTCAGGGAATGTGGGGGAATTTTAGGAAAAAGCTTTGAAAGGAGAGCCTCCTCTGAATTGCTGTAGCGACCAAAGGCTCGAGAAATTCCTATCAGGCAGGGCACTGCATACTTGCATAAATATTCTGGAAAAGAAAACCACATGTAACAGCACATTAACAGTAACTTARAACTTCCTCTTCATGGTTTTGCTAAACTTCACTAAACTGTTTCAGCCTAAAGTGCTTTACAACAACTGATTTGTACAATTACAGGAAAAACTATGAACATATCACAAATTCATAAACTTCTGTTTCTGTATTTACCAGTCAGCAACAAACAAAATAGATAAGTGCTAAGCGAAGCAGAAAGAAAAACCTCACTTTTCAGGAGTGATCCTGATAACCAGCAAAAAACCACAAAAGTTCAGAGGACAGGAGTTACAAATACAGCAATAATTTTATCACTACCTTTATCATGCATTTGTGGTGTCTGGCACATCCCCAACAGGAACTGCATTACTTGTAGAACTGCATCCAAAATCTAAAGTCATCAAGACAGACAAAAATACCTTTTGGTAAACAGACATCATTATCTTATACCACATCATTATAACAAATGAAACTTGCAAAACTAACATAAGTAGCTCTGTAAAGATTTCTTAATGCTGTATGACTAGAAGACTACCTTGYCCTCACTCAGCTTAGAGAGCTTCTCTTGTTAAGTCTGCAGTGAGCTGCACGTACTACACAATGAAACTGCAGCACTCCCAAGCTCAGTATCAAAACTGGAATTCTAAAACCCTGGGCTCAGCAAMTGACACCCAAAAGTAACTGCAGAATTATGAATATCTTCTAGATACTTGACTATTAGATACTAACGCAAGCAAATTAATGCATCAGAGCACRTGCTAAAGCAATCAGCCCCTTGGCTGACAGGGAGCAGCTGTGCTGCCCTCTTCTCCAGATATCTGTCAGGATYGCAGTGTTGGAGAACTGGGTAATACAACAGCACAAACTTAAACCCCACCTGCTCTCTGAGAGATGCATCCCTGTAAGCCACGTCAGATAACAATGTCACTAAGCAGAAGCTGAAGTTTTCTGCCACTGGAAGCAAACCTGTGAAGTAATGGAGAGAAAATCAGCCACTTAAACCTTGTTAGAGAGAACCAACATAGAGCAAATTATAATAAAGCAAGAGGACACAAGTGAATCCCATGTCATAAAGGTCTGAGACAGACTTTATAGTATTACATACAAAATTTAGAAGCACTCTAACCATCATAATTTCAGCATAAATGTTAAAACAAAAATCAGAATAATTCAAAATTTTCCCAGTCTCTCAAGTATAAAAGTATTCTTATATTAAGAGGCATTAAGAGAGCAAAAAAATGAAGTGGTTTAAATAGCAACTAAACACCAAAGCTAAAAGTAGAGCATACAAATCTCAGGTTCCACTCTTCTACTTTAACTACTACACAATTTTCTCCAATTTAGTAACAAAATATATTGAACACAGAACTATTTGGAAAGTGCAATTCATCAAAAAGCAGCCAAGCARGGAGCTATTCAACTTCCTTTTGCTTCTAAAGAAAATCAATATTAAAGGCTGTCCAGCCAGAACTAAGAACCTAGCAGGACTTCTCCCCTCCCCTTGAACCATGTTCTGAACAACCTTTGCTATTTCTATTTCCTGACTGTCATTCCATGAGAAAGATCAAAAAATCCAAACATCACCTCTGCCTTTCCGTGCATTGCTTTCTTCTATCCACTGGACTTTGGGGAGGCCCTTCAGGAGCCGGAGAAGGTAAGGAACCACATTATCCTTGTGCTAAAGAAGAAAATATTCCATTTAAAATAGAGAAGAAAAGCTGAACCATATAATCTCAAGGTATTTTAGAGATATGGAAAGATTACATTAGCACACACAAAACTCGCTTTTAATGATTACTCCACAGGCTTCTTGACTATTGCAAAACTGATTTCAACACAAGCAAATGAAAGTAACCGAAGTCAATGCCTTAACTCCAAGCCCTTCATTCCAGGCAACAGTTCATTCTCTGTAAAAGCTGGAGGAAAAAAGTTCCAGAACAGTACCTAAACCCATACAATTTATTGACAACAAGGTCCCAAAACAATTTTAAGACAGATAGAAATTCAGAGTGCCAMTCCCATGGCCTTATTCAAGTCACTTAACACATCTATGTAACACTGTAGCTCCATCACCTGCAAATCAAAGGGCAGCACAGGTGCCTTATAAAAAAAMCCCACAAACAAAGGCAAAAAGAAAAAAGAACAAGGTCAGTAATATCCATGCAAGCTGTACCATAGCACATGGATACTAAACAGGAAGCAATTCAGGCCTGATGCAAACCATAGCAACATGAAGGAATTTAAAGTGAGGCCTGATAACACTGGACCTGGGACTGTCCATCCTTCCTTTCCTCTGCACAGAACAATGCCAGGCCCAGCAGTTAAAGGGAAGAGAACCAGCTTGTCCTGGCCATGCTGGCAGACACAGAAGGGATGCTTGTTTACAATGCAGCCTGTGTGCACTGTCTGTTTATCCTGGCTGCCAGGCATGAAAGGGCCTACTGCAAACCTGACCTTCAGGAGTACATTGGAGCATCCGTGTTGTTCAGGAGCATGGGGGAAAGAACATGGAATGACACATCTGATTTGAGAAAATCCTCCTGAATAGTCTTTCCTTTCTCTCCTTAAGCCATGATGACCAGAAAACACAACAGCAGTTTGGCTGGGGCAGTGCCATGAGTACTGCCTTTCACGCCCATTAGTACTTCCTTGCTCTCCTGTGCTCTCCTGCCCGATTTCATCTCTTATCTCTGATCTTTTTATCCATTTTTATGAAGAGTAAACACCAACTTTTGATTCACTGAACAACTAAACTTGAATTAATCCATGATCTTTGAACATTAATAGGTAGCCTAAGTGGGAAAAATACCTGAAGGTCAGATTCAATTAGGAAGATTCCTAAAGCAATAACGGCATCTCTGCGACGCTCATCCAACTGGAAAATGCCGTGGAAATCCACTGGACACATACAGAGCAGCTTTTGTACCTGAAAAACAGCAGAGGGAAAGAACAGTGGAACAAGATTGAAAGTATCAAAACAAATTGAAGCTTGTTTGAAGTGCACAGTRGTCTCTCCATCTTCTGGAGGACAGCCACATTACCCTCCTTTAGTCATCAATCTTAACAAGGGCATCCAAGGGCTAGGAGAGAGTGATGAATGACAGAAACCAGAAAAAGACAGAAAAATCTCACGGAGATGTCAAACATTTTTACCACAACATGGGTCGATTTAAAAGTTTTCTTCAACTCTTGATCAAAGTGTTGAAGTACTACAAAGCCTTCCTTCCACTACTTCATTGGGCATTTTAGATGCGCAGAAGGTGTGCAGCAGGGCACGTTTATCATATTTACTCAATTAATGTAAACAAAAAATAGGTGGATGGAGCTTTGGTTAGAGCTGCAYCAATGCCTTCTACATATACAGCACYAAACAATTAAKCAAGCTGAATCTGACTTCTGCTCAAAACTTTTCAACATAACAGATTCAGTTTTCAGAACTAGTATTTTCTCACTACTTACCTATTACTTCACTCTATACTTAACAAACACATATCTAAAGAATACATCAAACTTCCCAAATAGTTTGTTCTTCTATGAAACTGTTAATAAATGGAAAATGCAACAAGCATATTATCTTTTTATAAATTTCCTTCGATGTTAATAAATACTATCTAAAAAGGGCTTTCACAATAAATTTGACTCACCTATGTTTGAATGTCAAGTCACTTCCTGTTTATATAACTCTCTAAACACCCCATCTTGAAACTTCTAAGGCAAGAAACAATTTCCCTAGAGGATTAGAAGAATTTACTGGATGCTCAGTGCAATTCAAGATTCTGGCCCTTCAACTGCCAAACCTCTCAATTACAAAACCTGTAACACAACACAAATAATCCTCTTGCTCAACACAAAATACAGTAGAGGAAATATGAACTTTGGAAAATGACTGCTGATACGTGTGTTCCACATCAGGTTATATTTGCAATAACATGAGTGAGCAACTTTAGCTAGATATGAACTGTTAATATCATTGAACTCCTGCTGCATTCTGTCAAACTGAATAAAAAAATAAAATCCCTGGATATTAGTGAACCAACGGCAGGGCTTAGAAAAATTATTCATCGTTAGCAGTCAGACCAATGGTATATTTCCAGAAGAAGAAGAAAGAAAAGAAGGCTGCAACAGCTAGCTCAGAACAAGCCCTATAGTTTTCATCAGCACAGAGCGGTGCTTTTCAGCTATTTAGTCACGATTATCGCCYGATGCAATTCAGATGTTCTACCACTTCGTGCCCAGGGCAGCCCAGCCCCACCACCCCAGGCTGTCCATCCCTGCTCCGGGCAGCAGCACAAGCACCTGCCCGGGGCAGCCCCTCGGAGGCACCGCCCAGACACAGATCCCCTGGAGGTTTTCCCTTCAGCACAGGTTTATCTCACCCAAATTTTACCCGGCGCTGACTGCGTTGTCTGTATTTAGCCAGATACATGAAGGAAAGCAACCTGCCCTAATTAGGCTAAGACTAATTACGTCCACAATATTCCAGCGCCTTGGGGGACACGCAGCCGCTGGGGATCCAGTTCTGGCGAGGACACGGGGGCTGCTCCGAGGGTGCGCTGCTGACGGAATTTTTGGGTCAGGCTGGCCCACACGAGCACCCGTGAGGCCCGGCTGCTCCATGCACACACGGACAAAGTCAGAGCGACAGAGTCCCCTCAGAGAGCCCCGGCCCGGCAGAGCAGCGTCCCSCGGGGCATCTCCCGGCCCGCGGGCACGCTCGCTACCCCTGACCCGCTTCCAACGGGCGACACGGATCCCCACGCGCGACAGTGCCAAGGGGGCGGCCCACATCACCCAGACACAAACACAAACACACAAACACTGCGCAGAAGGGGCCACGCGCGGTGCCGACCCCTCCACGCGGGCTGCTYGCGTGACCTGCACACACGCGGGCCCCCCCCTCCCGCGTGACGGCCCTCCCGCCACACGCGGCTTCCACACGTGACAACCCCGCAGTCTTCACACACGCAGCGCGCGACAGCCGATCCCCACAGACGCCCCTCACCTTCTCCAGAGGCGCCGGCTTCTGCACCGCCAGCGATCGCGCCAGTGACAGCACCGTGTTGAAGTAGAAGCCGCGCGAGGTGGCCGCGCTGCTCCCGCGCCCCGCGGGGCCCGCGGAGGGAGCCGCGGCGGCCCCGGCCGTGGCGGTCGCGGTTCCGGCCGCCGCCGCCGTGGCCGCCGTGGCCGCAGCTGCCGCTGCCGCCGCCACCGCCGCGGCCGCCATGTTGTGGGGGAACGCCGCCGGCCGGCCGGCCCGCCCCACCCCATCTCGCGAGGCAGCCGCCTCCCGCGGGATCACGGCACACCAATCACGCCACAAAGATGGCGACACCCAGTGCGGCTTCACTACCGCCCGGTGCTCCKCCCTCCCTGCTCGCGCCCGCGCCCTGTTCTGCAAACGGGAGTGCCCAGCACATCCCCCCACCACCCCCCTCCGCCGCTGTGGTCCCGCCCAGSGGCGGCCTGTCCACCAGCGGCGCTGCGGCGCGCTCACCCCGCCCTGCGAGGGGGTGGGGCGTTCGGTGGCTCCACCCGGCGCTTCCGCCCGGAGCTCGGTGCCGTGGGCGGAAGCAGCGGAGCGGCCCGAGGCGGGGGCTTGGGGGGGGGTTCCGTGAGGGGCGAGGGCTCCCCGCGGACACTCCTGCGGTCGGCGCTGCCATGTCGGCGCTCCCGAGGAGCTACAACCCGTTCGCGGAGGACGAGGAGGAGGAGGATGTGGCGGCGGCGAGTCCCGGCGGGGCGGGCGGCGCGGACCGGCAGCGGTACCTGCAGCAGGAGGTGCTGCGCCGCTCCGCCGCCACGGCCGACAGCACCACCCGCTCTCTCTCGCTCCTCTACGAGTCCGAGCGCATCGGCGTGGCCGCTTCCGAGGTGGGTCGGGGCCGGGAGCGGAGCCTTCACCGCCAGCCGATGGGGGGGACCGACCGCAGGGCCCGAGCGCTCCCCCTCCGCTCAGAGGTCCGGGAGGGGGGTCTTGTTCTCCCTTTCCCCCGGACAGTCTCCCGAAAAGCCCCTCTTTAGGGTTACTCAGTGCTTCCCAGCCAACCTGTGCCTGTGTTACCGCAGGCTGGTCTCTGGGTGGTGGCGTTTGGGTTTTGAGGGAAAAATCCCAGTTACAGCCTGTCTGTCTGTATAGTACTGAGGCTGGGACTCGACCGTGTTTTCAGCTGCTTTCAACAATTCTCACTAATTGTTATCAGTAGTGTTCAAGTCTGTTTTTATCTGACTAAAATGTTTTCACCAGTCCTCTTGGTTAGAGGAAGGGCCAAGGGCCCTGTGGTTTGTGATGTGCTTCGGTTCACCCTGATTAATCATTTCCTTCATTCCTTTGGCCCTGTTTCAGCACCTTGTGCTCGAGGACGTCGCTCATAAAGGTCTTCCCCTTGTGTCACCTGCTAATGGGATGTTCCTTGGGTGTCAGTGATGTGTTGCCTAAATTAACCCCAGAGCATCCCCAAGCTGCAGCCAGTCCTTATGCTCCGAGGGTTCTTGGTGGGACTTCTGTGAACTTTTGGACTCGTGATTTGTTTGTCCAGGAAATCACAAGTGAGGAATCAAGAATTCAGGCTTGATACAGGGCGTGCTGTAGAACTTGACTTCTGTGTGTTTGCTGCTTTATTGAGAGGAAAAAAAAAGAGAACATTCAACTAAAATTTCCCAGAGTTTAGCAAGAATATGAACACAAGTTCTTTCTTTTGCACTGGTGGTAGCTACAGGCAATTTTCCTGCCAGAATTAATCTTTGGATCAGTTACTTTGGAATAGCGTTTGTACTGCTGAATTAGAAAATAATGTACTTCTATATATAAAAATTCCTAAACCTTACACTGTGTGAATTAACTAAAATATCCCTGCAGTCTGAAGAAATTCTATTTGTGTTTATTTTCTTTGGTTATTCTGCTTTTAAATGGTCAGAAACATCCCAGTGAGGTGAAAATAGAATCCCTTGCCAGTGAAGGTGCCATTCACAACTAGAAGTCGACCTGCTTGATCATTTCCCTGCCATAAACCTTTGTATTTCCACCACATCACCCACCTGGTGACACGCTTGGTCCATCACCCAGGGATGCAAATGTCAGCCTGACAAAAGGCCTGTTCAGAAAACTCCTGCATGCTGTTTGTGATAGGTGTCAGGAACCTGGCATGTCACAGGGATGAGGATTTTACAGCTGGTTAATGCTGTGGCTGACAAGCAACTCTCGACTGAAATGCCCTGGAGGAAGAGGAGTGAGTGAAAAAGCTGTTTGCCTTTGGACATAGGCACAGATGAAGGAACGCTGTTATTTCTCTTTAGAGTGTCTGTGAATTGTTTGATGTCTCAGTTTATCCTGGCTTTATGATCTGCTTTTCTCTGTCAATGCCTGTTAGGAGCTGGTCCGTCAGGGAGAGGCCCTGAAGCGCACGGAGCAGATGGTGGATAAAATGGACCAGGACCTGAAGACAAGTCAAAGGCACATAAACAGCATCAAGAGTGTTTGGGGAGGTTTGGTAAACTACTTCAAAGCCAAACCTCCAGAGAGCAAGCCAGAGCAGAATGGAGCCCCTGAATATTATGCTAACAGCAGGTAGGTAACATAAACTTTTTACTTGGGTCTTGTCTCCCACAGCATCTCTGAAATGTCGCCAGAAAATGAGAATGTAAAGGATCTGTTGATTCTGTCAAGTAAACTCCTGAGATGGTATTTTATTTATATTTTTAGTGATAACAATAAGTTTGTATTTATGGGAAGTTAATCCAATGACACAAAATTACTCAAGTAATTCTTCAGAGTCTTCTGAATGGTCATGCTTACTTCAGTCTTGGCACAGGAAATCTTGATTTATAGCACTGACGTACTGCCAGTTAAATACTCTGTGTGGCTCTCTAGCTCCTATTAAAGCTGTAAATAAAAATTAATTCCTGTGAAATTACTGTGTCTTGCAGTACTTTTTTTCTCTCCGCCTGAGAAACTTACATAAAGCCTGGTAATGCTGCATGGATTGATTTCCTCCCTCCCTTGCCTCTCCATTCTCCACTACAGGAAGGGAATAGGTTGCCTACAAGATAGAAGATGCAGTTTTGTTTTTGCTAGCGATGTGTTCATTTTGAGCACTAAAGCAACCACTTTTGCTTTCACTGAAGACAAATGCTGATAGTTGATAGTTCACTTTAAAGGAACATTTTGGATCAGGCCTAACAAACTTGTTCTTTTTGTGTAAATTTGATACCTTTTCTTGTTTAACAGATGCAGAATGAGGCCCATGGTTGATATCAATGCTTTATTTTTTTTTTTACTAGGTTAAAAGAAGCAATGATGTCTTGTAAAGAACAAGAGTCAAAATACCAGGAAAGCCATCCAAATTTAAGGAAGCTAGAGGATTCAGGTTTGTTAACTTTATTTTACACTGAATGCCTGTTATTCATGTGGGGCAAACTTGCAGAGTGGTGAAGGCAGAGACTCTTCAGCCTGCCCAGCTGCTGACTTACATTGCTGCCTAACATCTGGAGATTTGTATCCCAGCCTTCATGCTTTGAATTTTAGAGAGTTGTTTCCCCTAAAACTCTTTATATCTATACTGAAGATGTGATTTTTTTCTTAACTTGGAAACAAATTTTATTCAGTCTTTCCTGTGGGGAATTTATGCTATATCCACTACAGACTTCAAAAGCATGCAGTGCTTATATTTGCATAGACAGAGAATGCACACAGCATGCAGTGTTTCCCCAGTGCCAAAATGTTACATATTCAGAGATTCTCCTTTTAACCATCTTTTGTCATAGTTTTCAGATACATTTTCCTTGTTATTTCAAACATAGACTCTAACTCTTCATATTGAAGTCATCCCTTGATTCTCATGAGGCAGCGTATGGGGTTTGGCCTCATTCCCCCTTCCCACAATGTGCTAGCTCCTGTGAGGGCTTTTATGTACCAAGTAATTGTTTCTTTATAAAGTGAGGCTCGGCTGTGTAGCGTAGTAAGAGTGGGAAAGCAGCAGGATATCGATAGTTGTAGTTGTGTGAGTAATGAAATAAACGCTTTTTGGGATCGCCGTCCCACTCCATGTAGTGCCAAAGTATGTCCAGTAGAGGGCAGGGCAACTCCGGCGGCCTCACCTCACTCCCTGCGGTCCCGGTGACCGCCCCACCCCTTTGTCCCACCTGGGTGAAGGCTGCGTGGCTGGGTTTTCTTTTCTCTCTCAACTGCCTACTGGAACTACAAGTGGCAGCCCAAAAGAGAATAATTGTAGCTTAAGTGTTCATCCTGAAAGGTGCCCTATAGACAATGGTGTTGGGCTACTTCTGCTACTCTGGTTGTGTGATTATCTGGCAGCTGTCTGCCGGCTAATTTTTAATAGCCGTTCTAAAACTTTAAAGCCTCTTCTCACAAGCTTTTTTATTATATAACATTCTGTATTCTGCACTCTTAACAGACGATTTCAGCAAAGCAGATTTAGTTTCTTCAGTGCAAAAGGATTCCTACCCAAAGAACCAACAGCTGCGAGCTTATCACCAGAAAATTGATAACAACTTAGGTGAGTGAGGAAACTGAAGCTGTTTGATGTCATACAATTGTCAATTTTTGATTCGTAAGCCAGATAAAATTACTAAGTGTTATACTGCCAGCACTTTTTTGTTTAGTTAACATGTAAAATATGATGGTAATTAAAAAAATAATTTGTTTGCATTTGCATTTCGAAACTATCTACATGGTACATCAATTTGGACCCAAATAATTTAAAGCTATGCACAGCTTTTGAAAGAAACATGTTTTGCTAAAAATAGAAGAATTGAAAGGCACTAAATATTTAATTTGTGAATTTGTTGCATTTCTTTTATTACTTCTGAAAACCATTCAGCTGACTTTGCCTTCCTTTGTTGTGTAGCATATAGACAAAGTGCCTCTTTGCTTACATGTGTCACTGTGTAGCTGACCTAGAAAGAAGAGATTGGAAAAAAATCAGAAAGGAACAAATCAAAGAGAAATAGTCGTAAGAGTTAGTGGAAGCACACTTGTTCCACTCACAAGCCGCGGAAAACTTACTAACCTCAGAAGCATTTATACCAATCAATCATGCAATAAAATAGTCACCTTGTAGCCGAATTAGAAAATCTGAAAATGGGAGGTTTTCATCTATAGTAATAACTGCTTAAAATAACTGATAAATAACTGCTTAAATCTTCAGCACATTGATATCATCTCTGCATGAAGCTTAAAGAAAAACTTGAGGTAGTGAGCATACTGTGCATGCTGAGCAGAGAAAATACGTACTCAATTTTCTATAGGATCCATTAAAAAAAAAAGGTAAAAACTACATTGCAGAGTGTGTCGTTTGATAAAGATCCAATTTGGTGTTAAGCATTTGCAGCTGTAATGTAAAAAAGGAKGAAGTGACTATTTCTGGTAGTAACACAGTACAACTATGAACGTATCAGTGCTTCCTCTGTTTCAGAGGAACACTCAGTCTTGAGGAATTGTATCTAACGTTTTCTAACCCAGGGTTTTGGAGGAGAGGGGATCCTGACAGTGTCCATTTAAACAGTATGTGTTGTAGCACGTTGATTCCTTATGGCCCCTCTCTTCCTTGGCAGATGAGATGTCTTCTGGCTTGAGCCGTCTGAAAAGCCTCGCTCTTGGTCTGCAGACTGAAATAGAAGAGCAAGATGATATGTTGGATCGGCTCACAAAGAAAGTAGAGACACTGGATGTCAACATTAAAAACACTGATAGAAAAGTCCGACAACTTTAAAGGATTTTTAGAATTTCTTTTGTCCAGCATTGGTTCATCCTGAATGTCTCATCTCAACCGATCTCTGAAAAAAAATATTGGGCGGTATCTGTTTCTTTTTTGTTTTCTGATATGTTACTGGTTTTGTTGTCATTAAAATTACATAGTCTTAAGTCAGCACAATACTTTACATTTCTTCTTAGTCTACATGGGAAAAGTGCATATGGAGTAAAATCTCAGCATTGGGTCAGGATGCCCTGCTCAGTTGTGTAACTGTGCGTCATGTGCGTGGGGGAATTTGCACTCCACAAAGCTTCAGTGTCCTTGGCCTGGGAGCTGTGATGAGAAAAGGAACTGCATTTTTGCCTCTGATTTGGGGAGGGGGCAGGGGGAACAGAATGTGCTGCTTTTTTTCCGAACAAATGTTGCTAACTCTGTTTACCTACAGATATGTTAAATTCTGAAAAAATGCTTATTTCCAGCTGTAAAAATATTTTTGAGTGACTGTTCTCTGGCATTTCTGGGGCTTAAGGAATGAACTGTTCTGTGGAAGTTGTAAAATATCAAGGGTGCCATGCAGTAATGATAATATCCTGTGAGGTTCCCTTTCCCAAGATGACTTTTCCCAAATGGTGCATCCACAAACTGTGATCTTTATGTTTGGGTCACTAAATCCTATTGCATTTACAGTCTCGTCGGTAAAGATCTCTAAGAGTATCTTATGGTCTGCAAGAAGTGTTGATTGACAGTGACCCAAAAAGTTTGGATAACAAAATCAGGACTTAAATGTATGTGCTCTTAAAGATTTTTTTGCAGAAATTGTCACCATCTGCTTTGTATTTTCTGCTCTTTCTCAGCTTATTCATTTAGGAGGTTTTTGAAAAAATAGCTTCCATTTTAGAAATGGAGAGTTAATCTGATACTGCACAAACAGATTGTAGAAGATTGTTCTTTAACATTTATTTCAAATGTTATTAGGGATGGAGCAGATGCTGTGTTTTGCTAAGGAATGTGACTGTTAAGAAACTCCACTAGGGTTCACATACACCTGCATTGGTTTAGCAGGTATGAAAAATTCCTGCAAATGAAGAAAAGCCCAAAAACATTTTTGAGTCTTCCAGATAGAAGTTGGGCCTTTCACTTTTTGTTCTATTGTAAGGATCACTGCAGAACAAAATAATCACAATTCTGCTCAAGCCTGAAAACATGACAGTGAGAACTTGCTGTCTGTCTTGAAAACAAGTAAATTATTCCTGTTTGGAGAGGCCAAGGGACCTGTGTCATTACTGGAACATCACAAGTGTGATGTGTGGCTAGGAAGAGATTGTTATTTTGAACTAATGCCACATTGCCTTATGAATTAAAGGAAGACCATGGTGTTCTGGGTTATCAAGCTTGTCCCTCTCACAGATGTCACATTCACACCCCTCTCTTTCCTTTTTCGAAGAATTTGTTACCTTGAGTTCATTTGCTACAAGGTGCACCCAATTGTTAAGGAGATAAAAGAACTTGAGCCTTTCTTGTTTTACTGTGTCTTCTGGAAGTTCACTCGTAGAACAATAAATCACTAAAAAAGCTACTTATTGGACATAGTATTATGGGAAAAGTACTACTCCTGGCATTACTAGCAGGGTTGAGTTGTGAATTAGATTTAAGGTGAGCCTCTATTTCCTTTATTGATTTCAGTCCCTAAATAAAAATCTCTTTTGGGGGGACATAAGACTTCAAGAGCTGTGAAGTACCTTTAATTGCTTTCTAATTTTCAGTTTGTATCATTTATGCTCATTTAGAACTATAAATAGCTTATTAAGATATAATTTTACTATTTGGGTGTATACCATGATTCATTCTCTTACGCTGTTAGAGTGTTTATGAATTATGATTTGATGTCTCAAGACAGTTGATACATTTATTTAGTAAATTATACAATTGTTAGTATTCAAAACATTAAGTACCTCAGTGAAGAAAGATTGAAATTTTGATTATACTTGTTTTAGTTTCTTATTTGTTTTACTAACACTCTTTTTAGTGTGAAATCTGCCTTCACCTGTAAGCAGCTATGTCACGACTTGCTGTTTGCTGAAGTAAGACTGTTGGTAACAAGGATGGACGCTGAGACTTTCTTCACTAAGTTATGACAAATGGAGGAAAAATGTCACTGGAGGATCCAGTTGTGTTATGTGTAGTATGAAATGTGGAGCTGGAATCCAAGCAAAAATCTTTGATTTAAGGGTGAATGTGCTGCCTTTCTGATGTAAGCTATTCCATTTTTAGTCTAAATTATTTCACAAAATGACCTCAAGTTTTTGTGCAAATGTTTTGTTGTATTGGCCTTATGAAAAGTTCACTGCATCCTGGATATCTTTGAAAACACAGGCAGGGAAGTGGAATAAAAAACAAATCCCTATTTCTGCTTTGGGAACAAAAAATAAATCCCTTTTTCTGCTTTCAGAACGTCCTAATCCAAGCAGACTGGAAACCCAGGATCTCAGCCATGTGGAATTTATACAGAGGTCTAACTCCTCATGTCTTCTAAAAATCCCATTCACTGCCTCAGTAATGTATGCCTGCCTTTGCTTAGGTTTTCCTGCTCTATTTAGTTTTGCATTGCATTAATTATTTTGCATTATATTTATTATTTTTGTTTTGTTTTAATGGCCTTGTTTTAAGAGGTCATTTCCCACATTGGATTCTTTTGTAGGGTGAAAAAGATTGTGCGTGGTATAAAAGAATTTCTGCTACAAACTGAATTCCTTTTCTCTGCTTTCATATTGATGATTTTTGCTGATGACAAACCTAAGTCTAACTGACATGAGGAGACTCCACTATTTTGTAATAGTGATGATTTTTTTTTTCTCTTGGAATAACTTTACATCCTGCAGGAAAAGGAAATTTAAAGGAAAATAACCACATGATTTTTGCTTTTCCAGGAAATGCCATTTTGCATGTGTAATGAAGGATTTACTTCAGTCACTTTTCTTACTGTTTCCTGATGTTTTCTTCTTGGATACTGTCAAAAAATGTACTGTCTAGAGTCCAGGACTTTCAGAAGTTTAATTTGCACTCACGTGCTAATTTGATAAAATAATTGATTTTGCCTACATATTCAAGTTGGCATATAAACTGGTGTTCTTGCAGCAAAATAGCTCTGGTTAATTTTATTGGCTTGAGAAGTTTAATAAGGTTAGAAGAAGACGGCAAAAAATATTTATAAGTATTCTTTATAAAAGGCAATTTTCCAGCTTCTCAAAAAGTTTGCTCATCAATTTTGAAGAGATTTTAAACACTGGGAAGTAGCATATACGCTTCATAACACAGGTAGAAAACTCTAAAAGCAGCAAGGAAAAGAAATGGGAATAACCAGTGCCTGATGTTTAGATTTCTAGGTGTATTTTTAAATTTCATGAGCATTGAATTAAATCTTGTAACAAATGATATGTAGCTGAACTTTAGTCTGTACTACACAGATTTTTTTGCTGTGCTGAGCTGTATGGGCCCTACTGAAATTGTTGGGACACGATGGTGTCAGGGGTTCTTTTAATGTGTGAAATTCACCTGAAATATTTTGCTGCCTAGTAGTTTTTGTGAAGTGATGTCATTTGTTAGATGGTGAAAGAGAAAATACTTTCCAACCACTCTGCCTTCTGAACAAACAGATTTTTGTAGGCATTTTTACAAGGATAACATGGAGGATATGTGTTAATTTTTACTTTGAAATACATAGGACTTAATTTTCAAATCACAAGTAGTGATTATTTGTGTCTATGGATTTTTTAAATAGAACTTTAATTCTGTGCCACCCAGGTATAACACTTTTTGTACAAGTCAAATTGCATTATCTTTTATTTAAAAGCTAAACCGGACTGTAGTTCAGCAATTTAAGAGWTTGAACGGAATGAGTGTTGAATGGTAAGACCGTCAATAAAAGGTGCTTATTGTTAATGAAAAGTTTTTGCATTTCTTTCTCAAATTTTTTTTATTACAACTTCATTGATACTTTTCCCCCATAATATCTGTTAAAATGCTGGACCTCCTCAGGTTAAGTTTGTGCCACCATGGACATAAGTTTGCAGCTGGTGGGTTTTATTTTCTGAGAATAAAAATAGGGTACTACATTTCTGTATTATTTTTGAGTAGATTCTCTTAGATTCTGAGAGAGGAATGTAAACAAGTATTAATTTTGCAAAAAATTGTGATGATAAAATAATTCAAGATGTTGCTTAAAAAGTAACTGTGCCATAGTGCTTGGTATTATCAGGAATATCAATAACTGGA
Source organism: Amblyornis subalaris (assembly GCA_018881555.1). Taxonomy (NCBI): domain Eukaryota; kingdom Metazoa; phylum Chordata; class Aves; order Passeriformes; family Ptilonorhynchidae; genus Amblyornis; species Amblyornis subalaris. The sequence goes on along the minus strand of JACAXG010000023.1, from coordinate 213,900 downwards.
TGTATGCATGAACAAGGCAGGTGAAACAGGAGTAAGGCAAAAAAAGATATGAACCTTCTTGAAAACTTAAAATCAACAGGTGTGTGATATTTCTGTGTGGTCCCAAATCTGGTGATGGTAGAAAACTTGTGAATGTCCTGACCTTCAGTTAGGTTCTTACCTGTATATAAAGGGAGGAACTTGGCTTCTTAATTTTTTTTTATAGTAGAGTTTAATTTTGTTTGATACTGTAAAGCAGAGATTCACAAGTGCTATTTATTACAAAAGGGAAAGAATAGAGAGACTGACAGATTTTTTTTTAAATTCAGATAACTTTGGTTTGCTGCCTTTATGCTGAGAGTTCTTCAACAAATGGGAATTGAGAGCTCTTCCATCTCTGCATTTGATTGTGGCATATAGAAAAATCAAAATAGTGCAAAGAGCACAGTGGGAGATGGTAGAGAATGGAGCAGTGCAGTGGATTCTGGATCTCTGCTAGGAATATTAATAGCTTGCTTACTCTGCTGGCATGGAGAATCAGTTTCTGAGTCTTAAGGGTATTTCTCACACAGCTGTGTGTTTATGGCTGGTCAGGCATTTCAACCCTTTGTGATTTCTCAAGGACTTCCTTGCTTAAAGTGCAGTTCCCCCCTTCCTGGGGAATGAGTGAGGGAAGGGGAGGCAGAGGATGCTCATCCGAGTACATAAAACCAGCAAGAGCAGGGGCTGTTGGAATGAAGGATCTCATGGTTCTCCCTGCTTCTGAAAAGAGGTTTGGCTTTAGGAGGGAGTTCTAAAATTTTCACTTGGTTTTGGTAGGTTGGTTGGTTTGTTTGCTTCCAAATAAATTTATTACAAATTCCCAAAATAGGAAAATACAAAGCATAACCCCATTGGAGCCAGAACTGAAGGATTGGTATGGCTCAGTTGAAAGCAAGCAGGGAGGTGCCCCCAGAATAAACAGGCAGCCAAATCGGGAAGATCCCTGAATGCCAGGCAGGGTTTACTAAATACAGTGACTGCGCAGCCCTGCCTCCACTATAAAAAGTCTAGATGGACTGTGACTTTGCTGTTGGCAAGGCAGAACCTTCTAGAAAATGGGCTTCCAGCTCTAGCTGTGGATATTTTGTGGAAGACAATGGGCCTCCTTGGCATCTTCATCCTAGATGACCCTCCTTTTCCTCCACATTAACTGAAAATCTGTTCTCTCTGGGCAGCAGCCATTGGCCAGCACTGAGCTCTGCCCCAGGCCAGCTCTCTGCTGAATTTCTATCACTTGAAAGGATAAACCTTTGCCAACTCTGGGGTATTTCACAGCCTCCCAGGGTCAGTGAGGGCAGCAAGAGTGTGGAGTGTGCCACTAAGGCCATGCTGTGTGTATTAACCTTACAGCATAGAAAGATTATAGTTTGGAATGGGTATGTCAGGTGCTGCCAGCCCTGGAGTGGGGCCCACTGTCCAAAAGAGTTTATCATTTCAGATCTAATGTCTTGGGGCAGTTGGGAAGAAGTACACGCTTTAATTATCTTCCTTTGGTTTTATTCCACAAAATTTCTTCCTGACATTATGTATTTTGTAAACTGGGTAGTCTAGGCTCTTTATTCCTGACTTCTAATCTCTCCCTACATTCAAACAAGTGTTTAAATCAGTTTGCTTTGTATCACTGAAAGTTTCCAATGTCTTTCCCAATTTCTTCCTTGCTCTTTCGTCCTTTTAATTCACCCAGTCTCCTACTTATGGGAAAGAAATAGAGAAGAGCTCTTCTTCAGTACACTCTCATCAGTGTATTAATTTTGTCAGTTCTGATTGAGTTCAAATTATGTGGGTAGTAAAATCTAACCTGCTTGCCCTACGATTTGAACCCCAGATTTTTCTTAGAATTTCTGTGCAACCCCGGTGTTTGTTTGCATGTAATGTTTGTTGACTAGATTTGTTGTCTGGATGCCTTTGAAGAAAAATTCCTGCGGGAATTGCCTTGTGTGAAGCAACTGCAAAGGGTGGTGATGCAGTCTTTCTTGTCTTCCAGTAAGATAACGTCACTGCCAGGTTACTGCATACCAGTGCTCCTAACCTCAGGTCTTGATAGTCTTAACTTTATTGCCCTATTTTCACCATTCCCTTGTGCCTGGATTGGCCAATCTGTTTACATCTCTGCCCACTGATCCTCTTGGATGATGATGACACGATGTTCCTTCCCTCTTTGTGTGAAGTCTGGGGAGAGAGGCAGCCAAGAAATCCAGCAGTTTGATATAAATAGGTCATGCAAGAAAGCAAAGGTTAAAACCTGATTGCATCCACCTGCACACGGAGAAAGCTTTGCAAGGAAGGACATCAGCCTGTATTTTTCCTCCTGGAATAATGCATGTAGAATGACCAGGACTGAACGCCCAAGGACTTGTAATTTGACTTTTGTGGAAGGCCAAGAACTCTTAAAAGGCAGGATTTTGATGGACACTCAAACAATGCCAGATTCAAAGTTCTGCAGCCTGCTGCCCTGAAAATGTATAGGCTGCTAACAGCAYTGCAGAGGAGACCTGTGAGTCATTTTGTCTGCTTCATTGTGCATTGTTGTGTCATAGGCTGTTGACATTTCTGGCATTTATTTTTGTTCCCAAAACTCCATGCAGTAATACAGCATGGATGGCAGCTAGCAGGGTTTGTGGGTGCCTTTGGCATTCTCCCCACGTGTGCTCAGAATGCAAGGCAAGCACAATCAGTGACAATGCAGAGCCCACTCAGCTATGGCCAAACTGCCACTGCCACCTCCCACCTCTCCTCCAGGTGCTCCCTCCACAGATGTGACTGAGACAGGTAGAAAATACTGATCAGTACATACTGTATCATGATATGGAGAGAAGGGTGTTCTTTCCTAAATTACATAGTTGCAGTAATTCAGTGATAGGTTAATTTTTGTTGAATGACCTAAAACTGAATTGCAACATTAAGCAAAGTGCAGGTGACAAAACAAGCTTGTGAGGGGTCTCTTATGAAGGCCCCAACCTTATTAACTGACAGAACAACTCTGGCGTGCCCCAAGCCGGCATTTGTGGCACAGCAAAAGTAGCCTTGTTCTCAAGACTTAAAAATGGCCTTCTAGATATAGAAGTGCTTTAGCAGGTCTGGTTTGTTGCTCTCCTAATTAGATGGCAGAGTCTTCCCAGTTGAGCAAAAATGTCACTGGGAACCTTTGTGCTGAATGACAGCAGAAAATACTGAACAAAGATCCCTCTGCTTTTTATGCACACACCTCCTCTTAATGCTCACTTGTATCAATCAGAATATCCTCCCCTACCTGTACTATTTTCAGAAGTCCCTATAAGTTGTAGTCCTGCTCATCTATCTGATCTTTCATCACTGACTTTGAAAAGTTATTTTCCTTAGCCATATCCCTCAGCGATTTTCCATGCTATCCAAGCAATACATTCATTATTGAAACTTGTGTGATTTAATAATTTCCGGGCGCAATAATCCCAAAACATGTGGGAGGAAAAACAGAGAAGGATTTTTCGATCTCCAGGTATTTATTTTACTGCCTGAACCCTTGCTCTTGACCTTTTTGAATGGCTCTTTGTTGAGCTGCATTTCAACTGTTTGTCCAGTGCTCGTCTAAGAAAGACCATCCTTGCAGCTGAAGGTGGAGGGATGGAAGCTCATTCATAGGAATCCGATGTACCTGACTGCTCTAGCACTTCTAGGTTTGGATTTCTGGAGCTGTTTTCTTTTCCACAATCTCCATAAGCTAAACAAACTCTTTTATTCCAGTCACCTGCTTTACTAATCAGTGTTTGAAATGCAATATTGAGACCTTACTCTCCACTCAAGCCAACGTGCTCTGTAAAGCCAACATGTGCTGGCTTTACAGTGGCAGCCTGCCAGGAGCCTGAGGGCTTCACCTGTGCTCAAGTGAGGTAAGATGACGAGCACAACCGAAGCAGCTCTTCTGTGGAATACAGCCCCACATTGCTGGTTTCCGTGTATTACTGGACACCAGCAGCTGCTGGCAATGACAGAGCAGTGGGGTCTGGGTGCATTAAAAGGCAAGAAGCTGGAGCATTAAATCAAGAATGTACTTACTTAGGAAATAGGTGTGTATTTATGTTGAACACCACATTAAAACCATTACAGTTCCTTATATCTTTGCAGCTGGGCACACGTAGATGTATTGCTGAGTCTGCCTGGCTGTATTAATGACCTCAGCAGATCTCTAGGGAATGTATCTGCTTCTCCACGTGTCTCAAGTGTCAGAGTTATGAAGCTGATTCCTGGAACAACAATTTTCATTTGTTATTTGAGAGAATTCTTAATTTCAACTTACTCTTCCCTGTAGTAGTGATAAAGGCATTAGATAACATTTCAAGAGACATTTGTTAAGCCTCTAAAACCTTGTTATGTACCTGCCCAAAAGTATAAAATGAACAGTCAAGAGAAGGAAGAGAACTTCTGATGAGTCTCGGATGCTCTGTTGTCCAATTGCTAAGTCATCTGTAGGCCATGTAGTACAACATAATTTAGTTTTATTTTAACTCTCATCAACTACTCTGCTGTTTTAGTACCTCTCTCTGTAGTACGGAGTGACTGGAAGATTGCCAAGTAAAGGAAAGTCTGTGTGTGAACAGCCGGGAGGGATAATACATAAATCTGGGGAAAAGAGGCAATTAAAGGCAGCATTGAGATATAATGAAAAATAGACGATATTGAGCCTCACCAGAAATAGCAACATAAACAGCAGCTACTGCACTGTGAAGTGAACTTTGCTGTAAATAACTGCATTTTACAGAAAACAGATGGATTATGAAATCTGTGAGCAGACTTACAGAAAGCAGTTTGGTCTTCAGGCACACATCCATGTTGATGTTTGGCATGTCCTCCTGGCCCAGGGGGACAAAAGGTGGCTTCTTCCTGCTGTTGTATTTACAGAGTCCAGGGGAGAGCTGCAAACTTGGATCATACGCAAGCCAAATAGAGCTGAAAATAATTCTGCATGTCATTTGTAACTATGAATGGAGATGACAGAGGAAGTGATATCTGAGATCAGCAGTGTAATAGATGCTGCCTCGTTGTTTCATAACCCAGCAGCTGAGGAGTGAACATTAGGAAGCCCTGCCTAACCAGAGGGACCATGGCTACAGCTTACTGCAACCTTGGGATCACCAGCAAATCCAACTTTTTTGACATGAGTGGGTGGACTGGTAAAGGATAGACTAGTCCAAAGTATTCAACTTTATATTACAAATGAGGGTGGATTCAGGCTGCGTTTTAATCCTATGGCCTAGATTTGACTATCCTTGTGCTGGTGTAATTGATCAAAAAGCTCAAGAATTACCTGTATTCCACCCTTTATTCTGCTATTTTTCTGCCTTTGTGAAGGAGTATGACCAGACACAGCCCACACACAGCAAATCGAACTCCAGTTTCCAGACACAAACTTGGCAATACGCATTAACTGAACATAGTTCTTGCATCAGGCAACACATCATGTGCTGTCTCAGCCACATTCTGAGCTAGAAGAGAAATATGCAGATATTTAAGGATCTTTGTGAGGGCCCATGAAAATGCTTATTTCTTAACACTAACCTTGTTTCTTTCAATTCTTTAGTTCTCCTCTTCCAGCATAACCAAAGAAATAAAAGAAGAGCTGCTTATTATTAACATGTTTCAGTCTTCATAAAATGGGTAGAAACACACAAAGATGACTCACTTCTGGTGTGCTGTAGCTAGAGCCTTACTCCATCCAGAATTTTAAGCACTAGACTCTGGTTGAATTGGAGCAAATGACTTGTGGAGASCTAAGATGAAAGAGGGAAAATCCTGACACTCTGGGTAGAAATCATCCCTTTGCTTCCTGGATGCAGTATGGCTTGGTCCAGAAAGAAGGAGGCAACTAAAAGCTACTCCATAACAACCTCCATACATTCTTTTTGAAATTAGTACGTTACTAGAGCACATTTTTCCATGATAAGGACCAAAAATCTGCAAAGCAACATAACAACATGCTAAATAAATGGTTTAACTAGCACTTTGTATGCTTCCCCTTTCATTTTTGTGTTTGCTAAAGATACACTACATATCTGGAACAGCACCGTTTGCCAAAAGTGTGATGTAATTTTTTATGTTTCAGGGCATTCCTCAGGCCTTTAGAAAAGTAGAAAGTACCAAATACTCTTTCAGTTCAGGAAGATCTTTCTAAAAAGATTAATTATACTCTAAAAAGATAGGATTGGAAATTCCCTCTGGTGCTTGTTAAGGCCTCTGCACAGGTTTTCTCCCTTTATTCAACATCCCTCACACAAGTAGCATCAGTTACACTGAAAGCTCTGGGATAAAGGGGCACGGCTGTCTTCACCTTGTGTCATCTAAATTCATTCTAGTGACAGGGTAGCAAAGTGCTTATGTATTGCTTCGGCTTAGTAGGCACTGAGCACTAGTAGGAATTTTTTTTTAGGTAATTTAGACATTTCATTATGAGGACTTTCAGCTTGTAAGCCTGTGCTTACCTACATTTTAGTCTAGCTCAGCCATCTTGCCTGTTGTCAAAAATCTAAAASGTAGCAAATGTGTGATTGCTGAACCTCTCTGGGAAACATCTTTGTGTTGTGTTTATGTCTTGAAAACTCTAGTTAAGACTGAAGTCCCAGAAAAGCCAGGCTGTTACATTCAGGATGTATATGTCATTAAGAAGCAAGAAATGCAGAGAACGTCCATTAAAACCTGTTCCACAAACAACCCCAGACAGAGAAAGCAAAGAGCAAGTAAGAAAATGAGGGTGACTTTTATCTTCAGTTTCCTGAAATCCTACAAGCTGATAGAAAAAAAACCAGGGCCTTTGTGTTACATAAAATAGCATTACATGGTCTAGCAAAAACCTGTTTTTGAAGGGGAGAACACAGTTCAGAAAATAATGGTGTTTTCAGGAGAGGATTTCTGAGCCTATATTTAAAGTTAATGCAGACAAAGGTACAGATTCATACCAAAGCAGGAATTTGGGCATAAGGAAAGGGAACAAAAATATTTCATGAACAATAAAACTAATTCAAGAAGGTACTGACCTTGGTCAAAGATTTTTTCTTTCATGATTTGCACTGACTGCTTCATAGATTTGCCAATAAGAGCTGAACTCCCACTTCAGCCATTCCTTCTAAATAAAAGTCTCTCAATTTTCTGGCTGCCTATTTTCATGAAACTTGCTGGAATCCAGTATCTTTGAGCTTATTCCTCTCCATCACATATGGTTGAATTTGGCCACTGGTCTCAAAACTTACTGTGGTGAGGAAAAAGAAACAGGCAAACATAGAGAAAGCATTGTCATAAAGAAGTTTCCTTCTGAGAATGGGGGGAATTCATAGCTTATGAATTTAAAGAGTGCTTCTTTCCATGAGTAGAAGGGGAAATATATTGTAAAGGCCCTACAGAAAATAAAAAGTCAATTTACCATCTGCATGGTTTACCACTATATTCTAAAATATAACAGGGTTTCTGCTTTTCTTGGCTTCATTCTCTTTCCTGGTTCATATAATAATGTTAAGAAAATGAACACTGTGGTTTTCCCTGTTGAGGGTCTATTTCAAAGGAAATAGCTAAAAGGCCCTAACAGTCAATATATTCAGCATTTCTCAAATCACCCTATTAATCTGCAATTAGACAACATTGGCTCACACAGCCTTGCTGTAGGACACACGTGATAACCAGCAGACCCCTCCAGGTCCCTTCCAGCCCTTTCTCATACCCTATTTATGCACACTGACTAGTTATGCTCTTAAATGGTAATTAACCACACTCAGATCATTTAGGCTAAAATTTTACTTGGTCTATTTATAAGCATAGCTCGGTTTCTGTCATTCCAAACCTAGTGAAATTAGCAAGAGATGCACACTGGATTTGTATCAGCTACCTCATCTCTTGCCACCGGTTGTATGTTCAAAGAACACATTCACTCTCGATCCGCCTGATGAATGAAAGAAAACACGCTGGAGGAATGCAGCTTCTAAAAAGGTTGGCATAGGATGCAGCCCTGCTCCATCTGTCAGGATTTTGAAGACAGACATTGACTCCCATGCCCTTTATCTGGCTTTGCGTCACTGACCACTACACCTCTGTTTTTACAAGGCTGGGCTGGAGGAGTTGCAGTTTCAGCTAAGAAACAGCCGTGCAAGGAATTCAGCACCTGTGCTGCAAAGCCTGAAGAACACCAGTGTCCAGGGAAGGAGCAAACAACTCTGTGAATGCACAGAGAGCATCGATGTCAGTGCACCGCTCACGGACAGAAACAGCTCCTTCAAATGGAAATGCTGCTGGGAGGCAAGACAAGCATATTGTTTGCAAGTTACAGGTAAATTGGGTATCATCATGGCATTCTCTGCGGGGAACCTAAAGACCTCCAGCCTGCACTGCTTCTAGACACTCYTGTTCATTTTGACATTAAATGCCATCAGAATCTGCTAATGGAGATGATGGAGAGCTGGAGATGATAATTTCCATCACAGCTTTCATGCGCAGGGAATAYAGGATGGGGCTTCACCTACTGAACGAAATTCATAAAGTGACCTTTATCAAGAACATGTCAAGAGTTAAATCCACCATAACAGGATTGCTTTTAAATGCTGTGTACACCACCATTCTCCTGTTAAAGAATGAATTAGAGGGAATTTAAACATTAAGCAATTACATATTAAACAACTCCGCAACATAATCTTTACATTTCAAATACTTCTTCAAAAACATYACAATTTTTACCAGTCTGCTCTCAGGAGCTTGCTCAATGACTTACAAAAACCACAGACGAAACTCATCCAGAGCCTCAGAGCACTTTGTGYGAACCAGAGTTATGCATTCAGTAAGAACAGATGGAAAAGGATAATTAAATTCCGGGCGAAAAGAGCATTATTTGAATGGAACTTTGCACTAAAATGAAGAAGGACTACGGGACATGTACAAGAAGTCAGTTCTGGATGGGAGATGATGACAGGAGACAGTTCTTGACTCAGCAGTGAGGAGTTTGTTGGAAGGAGAGAAGAGACAGAGGGGAGGGAAGGGGCGGACTCCACYGTCTCCAGGAGACAAGCTGGAAAGAAGTCCAAGGAGCGAGGGTGTGGTTTGAAAAACAAGTACAATTTCAAACTGGATTCTGAAGCAAACAGAGCAGTCAGTAAGGGCCTTGAGATGCATGAAATGGAAATTTTCTCCAGGAGAGACCGAATCAGAACTTAAGGAGTTGTGACACTCTGTCATTGCTGCACCAAAACATCTTTGTGCTGCGACTGCTGATACAGCATTCCTAAGGTTTGCATTTATCTGTTAGGCAAAAGATTGACACTCTGACAGTGCCAGGCAGCATTCAGCTGCGAACAGATGTGGATCAACATCCTGTGTTCAGTGCTTTGCCACATGCAGCAGCTCTCCAGCAGTTTGCAGTAATCAGGCACAAGGATGTGCAAGCCCAATCCACAGACTCCCTGTCCCTTGGAGCTGCGCTTTGAGGAACACTCCAAGTGTTTGGGTGTTACCACTCAGGCATGTCTCCTGCAATGGACACAGAAGATGTGCCACTTCTTGTATCAAACAGTAAACTGGCCAAACATTTGCAAATTGAACACTTGTGTAGTTAACCAGTGATTAGAACGGATGTTGTTGAGCAAGAACCTGAAAGAACCATTTAAGAGAAATGCACATTGCTTTCCCAGGGAGACTTCCTTGGCTGATTCTGTGGGAAGAACACTAGGAACATGCACAACTCATACAACATTTTTCCATGTAAATAACAGCCCCTTCAAGACAAAAATKCAGCTCTTCTCAGGGCTGTTCTCAAACACTGGAAAAAGAGCATCAGGCTGCCATCCAYAGGATGAGCCAGAAAACCAAATATTTGGATGAGAGCAACCTCTGAAAAAAAKAGAGAAACATTTACCAGGAGCTTCTCCATTTGCGTTATTAAAGGATTGGCTAGGGATTACACCCTTCTCAGCTGCTAAGATCTGTGGCTCTGCCTTCTATAAAGGAGAAGAGTAGCAGTCAGCTAATCACAGGGGCATTAACACAGCAAACCATTGGAGACCTTTTACATTCCCTTCTCATAGTGTGGGAGAAATACCTTAAAAAAGGCCAGTAGTGCCTTTCCATTGAGAGACCGCAAACTAAACATAGAAAACAAAGGTTAAAAGACTCAGTTAAAACATCCATGCACACAGCTGACAGTACAGGGGTCAGTTTCTTTTAGCTGTGGAAGCTCAGCAGGCTGCAAAGTGCAGAAAAGATGGCAAAATACTTTTGCCAGTTTTTTGATTTGTGCCGAAGTGTCCAACACTCTCAGCTCATTCTTCAGAGCCAATCCCACAAGCAAAGAATCCAACCCTTGGCATCAGCAAAGCTGGGTCTTATAAAGGACAGATATTTCAACACTGAGCAGTGTAAAGAAGGTACAAATGAGAGAGACATCAGCAGACGGAAGTGTGGCAAAGCACTCTTACATGAAGTGARATACTTTTTTTACTACAGAAATTATGGGATGTTGTAATTAGGATTTGGCCAGCTGGGAGTGGGCATGAAGGATTGTATTATTAAAATTGTAGTGAAGAAATATAACAGACCTTTAATTTTAATTATACTTTAAAAGAACCTCTATTTCCTTAGCCAGTGATCTCTCTAGTTCATGTCAGCAGCTTAATGCCAGACTACTAAGAGATTGCATACAGTACACAGTGACTTTTGTGCATCTGTAGTTCTTAATAATAAAAATATCTCAGAGACAAAYCTGTTGCCTCTTTCCTTTGTCAACATTTTCTTTAAAATATAAATTATATAAAAAATGTATTTTATAACTATGTACACTACTTAAAAGGTACTACTTTATTTGTACAATAAGGGATGAAAGTCTGTGGCTTGGTTTTTTTTAAGAGATAGCTATAAATTAGCAAAAAGAGGAGCTCTGGATGTAATTAATTAGCATCCATAAAGTGAATGTGAGGGAGGGCAGTTGACAGAACAAGCTCATACCAAAATGGGCTGGTGACAGATATGTCCTGATGGCCCACTGGTGGGCTATCTCTGCAGCACTGCTGACTTGCCCTCATTTAGAAACTCATAACCCACCATAATTAAACTGCAACTAACAAACCTGCAGAGCAGATGCTACTCAAACCCCTTTGGACCACATAAAGAAAAGCTGTCTCCATGCCAGCTCCAGTTTTTGCTTTGTTTTTTTTGAGAGACCAGACCTTAGTGTGTAACCCCAATCCTGAGTCTTCCAGGGAGAGCTACGGATCCCAGATTTCCGCAGCGATGGGGCTTTAGCAGCATCTYATTCCCAGCCACCTGTTCAATGGGCTGTTCAGGGTTTCCTGAGTCCAGCTGTAGACCTTCAGGTCTCTCATACATGCCAAAAGGGTCCCTGTGGCTGCAGCCAGTGACTGTGTGTGCCAGTAGGAACCCAAGTGTCTCAGCAGAGCCACACCTGTGATTCCTTTGGAAACTTAACCCAGTTTTGGTAATTCCCAACTCCATGTATTAAAAATGAATGAGGTTAAGTGAAAATAATGAGGTTTTAAATTGTAATATATTTGAAATTGTTTTAATCTGCCTTCTGGTTTTGAGTCTTCAGGRGTCCCTTGTTCAGCTTTGCATTAGAGATTCTCCTATAATCTTGTGTTTCCCAGAGCTGAGCTCTCTGGGAAAACGTGAACAACACAATGCTATGGATAAAACTGCTGGAGCTAGCAACACTGCAGCCGTTTCCACCTCAAAGGATTACTGTAATTTAGGAGAAATATAATAGCACTAACGTTCCCTTCACCTCCCTCATCTGATGCTAATGGACTGACTAGGAGTGAGGGTAAAAAAAAAGGTGTTGACGTATCTCTCGCATGTTGAACCCTTCAGTTGTTCACTTCAATAACTTCCAACTCACAGTGTCAACTCTTGGGGGAAGGAGCCTTRTTTCTATTTAGAAATTGAATAGGGCAGAACAGCTAGATGCTTTTTATAGCTGGTAACTGGCCATAAAAACCCTCACCTACCTTCGGGCACGGCTGCAGATAGCAAAGCCCACATGGTGCCAGGCTAAGTCAGTGGGTGGTGGGCCAGGGGCAGCTGCCTGACCCAGCCAGACCCTGGTACCTTTGGGGGTCCTGGGGGCTGCCGAGGAGGAGAAGGAGAAGGAGAGTCGCGCTTTGGCACAGCCAGCCACGACGGCAGGTGCCGGGCAGGTGGCTCCCAGCCTCCAGTGCCCACCAAGGGCCACCGCCGGGGAAGCAGCTCCTGGGTGTTCCCTGTCTTACTCCTCACCTCCGGCAGGAGCCCCGGGGCGCTGAGGGGAGCATCACCCCAGCACTGCCGCGCGGCTGTGAGAAATGGGAGGTAGGAGCCCCGGGGGTCGGTGTGAGCCTGGGCCGGGGGCAGCCCTGGGAGTTGGTGCGAGGGTGGGTCAGGGGCAGCCCCGGGCRTCGATGTGAGGGTGAGTCAGGGGACAGCCCTGGGGTCGGTCTGTGGGTGAGCCGAGAGGGACCCCCGACGGTCGGTGTGAGGGCGGACCGGGGGCAGCGCTGGAGGGAGCCGGGGAGGGGGCCGGGTCACGTGAGCGCGTGTGGCAGCAGCGGAAGGATACCTGCACTCTGACAACCCCTCCCGCCCCTCTCCGCTGGCCGTAGCCGCGGAAGGGACTCCCCCGCTCCTCAGAGCCCCGTCCCCAGCCAGTGCCCTCAACGGGAGGGGGGAACACCAGGGCAGAGGAAGGCGGGATGGTGAGGGCGGGCGAGAGGCGGTGGCGATGGGCGGGGGAAGAAGCGCGGCGGGGAGGGACTATTTGAGGAGACCCTGGCAGGCTGGTGGGGTGCGGAGTGATTCCGGCGAGTGAGCGGCCCCGCGCTGAGGCCGAGGAGGGCGGCGGGCGCGCCGGGCGCCATCCCAGCAAGGGCTCCGCGCCTGCGCCGCTCCCGCCGCTGTGAGGGGAGCGCCGGCGCCCGCCCCGCTCCACCGCCCGCCCCTGCCCCGCGCCCCTGCCCCGGGGAGTTCGCCCCCAGCCATGGCCCAGATACTGCCCATTCGCTTCCAGGAGCACTTCCAGGTGAGCGCAGGGGGGCAGCGGAGGAGGCGCGGAGTCGGGGCTCCCTCTCTTCTGCCTCACCCCGTCTTTCGGAGAGGGGGGCCGCGGCCTAGGCGGGCCGGGGGCGCGCTGAAGGCGGGGAGAGGGGCCCAGGCCGCGGGGGGACCTGCTCCGTCCCCTTTTTCCCTTCCTCTGGAGCGCGGCCGCCGTCCCGCTGGGCGCCGCGGGAAGGCGCGCGGGGCCGAGCCCGCCCCCGGTGCGGACTCTGGGCTGCCGCTTCTGTTCATCCATCCGTCCGTTCATCCTTCCATCCCCGGAGCCGCGTCCCCGCGGCGTGCGGAGCGGCCGCGATTTGTGCAGAGTCACTCGTCGCCTGAGGGACCTCCCGCTCCGGGGAGGGGGAGGCGCCGCGCCGGGGCCGCGCCGCTCGCCCTGGGCACCGTAGGCGCTCCCCCGCCTCAGCTTGGGTGGACGCCGCAATCTTKCAGACGGATCGCGGTTTTTCCTTTTTACCTAAACGATTATCAGCCTCTGGATCGCGGAGGTTCCTGGGAACCTCTTGATGTGCAGCTGCGAGCTGTGAGGAAATTGGTGAGATGAGGTGCAAGAAACCGTTTGGACTTGGAAGCTGCACAGCCTCTGTCCCTCCTTCCAAACAATAATATTAAAAAAATCCTCCCCCCAAAATGACATGGTTCTGTTCTTAATAGCCTGTGAAAACCATAACGCCAGCATTGGAAAAGATCCATGGCTAATGGATGCAGCACAGACAAACCGGTTTATCTGTTTCCTTGTAACGTGGTAGTGAGGAAGGGTTGTAAATGGAGTGGGAGAACAGCAGTCTCTGAACGTGAAGTTTGAGGCAGGAATTAAAGGAATTTGCTAAATGAATGAGAGAACAGGAAGTGGACTTGGCAAGTCATCCTTCTGTTGCCGTACCGCCCCTTTCTGTCAAATCAGGCATCCATTTCAAAATACGAACTGGGAATCATCCCCCGGTGTGGACTTCATGCCCCTTCTGGCATTTCAGCTTGGGAAATAGTTATGGCCACTTCCAGCTCCCTTTAAGAAGTGGTGTTTTTTGTTAACTGGAAGAACTGTCCTGATGACCCTAGAAGGAGCTCTAGCATGAAAAAACAGTAATTAGGGTGAATTCCAGAAATACCTAATCTCTCTGTCCAAGGGAGCAGACACACCTGTGTCCTCTAAGATTTCAAGGGTTAGGAGAGTTTAACATGATGAATTCTACAGTCACTCCATCCACTCCCCGCCAGCGTCCACTGTAGCAGTGATTGTAGTAATCTCAGATAGGTTCATAAGAGCTGCAGAACAGCTGTCTGAGTAAGAAACTTAGGATCAAAGTGTTTTTGATGTCAGACTCTCCTTAGCATATAGTTCTTAARATTTGAAGCTAGCAAGCATAACCAATCCTGCTGGTTGTGTTTGATCTATACAATAGCTTTGAGAGGACATCACACTTATTATGCAAGAGGTGTACTGTGCTGCTTTGCATGTTAAATGAGCGTTCCTGTGATTACCAGTACTGTGTGTCTTGCAACACTGCCAATATCAGCATCGTGGTACCTCACGTTTGAGTCGGGGGCTGCCCACCTGCTTTTCGAGAGATTTGTACTGAAGTCATACTCTATTTTTTGCTACCACCTGCTTTTGCTCTTAAATAATTTGATCTTATTGAAAGGGATAAACCTGCGCTTGAGTCACTTTTCTGCAGCATGAAAGCTGCATGGAGGAGCAGGGAAAACCCTGGGATGCCCGTTGCAGGAACAAACTTCTTCAGCATTCACTCTTTCCTGCTTCTCCCCCCAGGCTGAGTGCAGGAGCTCTAAAGCAGTTCTCTGCTAAGGAGAAATTGAGATCAGTAGGGAGTAGGCACGCCGTCAGCCTCCCCATGCYGCTTCTGGTGTGGTTGTCCCTACATGGTGGGATAAATAGAGAGGGAAAATGGAAGGAATGTAGGAACTCAGTGTTTGCTCTGGCTGGGTATCTGCAGTACAGTTATATCAGGTCTAACTTAATTCTGTGTGTTGTAAACTAGAATCTAGAGTCATGAATTAATGTTACATGGTGTTTATTGACTGGTAGAGAATTTGGGAAAACATTAGGCCTTCTCTTCATAATACTACACTGTCACACGTTTTTAGCCTTATCAGCTTAGTCTCTCTTTTTCCCCCCCCACGCATTGCTTCCAAGGAATTGTCTTGGCTACAGTTAAATTAATAATATTTTAAATTAGTGTAGCAAATCTACTGTGCTGCTTTATGGTAAATCCAAAAAAGTTACAATTCCATGCAATTGTTGTGTGTTCCAGTGATCATAATTTAAATCTTTCTGTGCATTAATTCAATCTCTGTACTGTTTCTATCTGTAGCCTTTTTAATTAATATGGCTTTAAGTGATTAGAATATCAGTTAGTGCTATAATTAATTCCAAGTTCAGCTGTTGCTGATGAAACATTATTTCCCCTAAGTTCAGAGTCTTCCCGAGATAGTTGTATGTACTTTACTAACAGGAGAACTGAACCGTGCAGAAAGTGCTCTCCAGAGAAGCTAAACATAAGTTGCGGTGCTAAATACTGAACTCTTCTCTCCCACTCTCTCTCACTGGAAGTGGATAAATGGTAGTGTGAAGTGAAACAGTGATCTTGGTCCACGTAGAATTGGAGGAGTGCTGGGGATCAGCAGACTGTTTACATTCCTTGTGCAGCTCATTTTGCCTTATGTTGATCATCCTTCTGACTGAACAGTAGCTCCAAGCCTCTGCAGGAGGAGTGACTGCCAGTCACAGAGCACGTTAAATTTGAAATTGTTACAGCTGGTGCATTCAAGTCCTGTGTGAGCTGAAGGATGGAGAATAGCTGCAGTGAAAAAAAGATAGCCAGGTCTTGATGTGGTAGAAGGAGCTCAAAGTCTGTCTATTTAGCTCCATTTAATGGAATTGAACAGTTGTTTTTAGATGTGAACTCTGTTGCTATGAGTCTTCACAAATTCTTAAAGAACTTTCATCTTGCTCATTTTTCCCCCAGAGGATATTGTAGTTAAGTCACATAGGAAGGGAGGGGAATAAGACAAGGACTTAGTTTTTATCTGTCTGCTGACTGCCCAGCTGCAACAGTGCAAACTATGCCAAGTCCCGCTGCAGTGAATTACTAGTGCACACTACTTAAGCTAATGTGATTTAATCAGGTTCTTAACTCCAGTGCTTCTATTGGAGCAGTGAATTATAAATTATTTACCAGATTGAACTCTTCCAAGGGGATTGTAGTTTACAGTGGAAGTGCTGTAGAAGACCAAATATACTGGTATGTAGACTGGAAGCAATGCTACTGGAGTTCAGTGTACAGAGTGTTCCTGATCTAAAATTAAACTTTCCTTTACTTAGTCATTGCTTTTGTCTTAAAAGCTTCTCTTTGTGCCTCTTTAAGCTTTTCTCAGTTCTCACTAGCAAAAATCTTTGCTTGTCTACAGGGAAAACTGTTGCTTCTGCAAGGTTTCAGGCTCCACGGTTGGAGCCATCATCCCCTAGATGCATAGACATGGTTCTGCTCTCTGTTCAATAACTGATGCAGGCTCTTGAGCACAGCCAACTACTGTGAGAAGACTTGTGTGCATGACATGCTCTCCGTATGTGAGTGTTACGCATCTTGGTGCAGCACTGAGATGGTAAAGAATCCCAGTTTTAAGCATAAAGGATGTAGATTTACTTCCATCGTTTTCAAGACAAAACTGCTTTCACTTTGGATAGTTTGGCTTTTCTTATTAAGAATTACTGTCTGTTGTGCAATAAGCATGACTGAGCTGAATGGCTTCCCTGAGTTTGCTTTGGCTAGACATGTGGACTTAGAAAGCACTGAGGATATTTGCAAGCTGCAAAACTTTTTAGATTTGTATTTGAAAGGTGGGGCTAAATATCATTACTTGATTCAGCTATTCAGTGATGGAGAGACCATAATTGCTCATTGGATTCAGAAGTGCTCTGTGCATGGTAATGATACTCCTTTGATAGATGATGACCCAATGCTTGTCACAGACATACAGAAATAGATTTTTGTGTAGGGAGTAACTGTCACTTAAGATGAAAGCCTAATTGCAACTGCAGCTAAAACCTGTGACCCAGTGGTCTTGCATGTTTTGGGTCTTATATACTTCCTTGGTGTCCCTCACCTGTCAAAATGGAAGCTAGAGGAGGAGATGAGGTGATGGTGAGCAGTTGAGCAGGGATGCCCAACAATTACATGCACATCCTTACTGAGGGTGGTTATAACTTCATATAGTCACACGAATAAGAGTTACAGGAAACCGTTACRGCATTCTTGGGTTGTATTATGTTTGAAAAGAGACGTGCTTACAGAGCTTTTAGCGGGCAGTTCTTATTTGGGTACATATAGCCTCTGTTCAAGCCTTACTCTTTTCTAATGGCCTTAAAAAACAGTAGTTGATGACCTCTAACAAGCATTTCTGCTAGAATTATGTGGCATAATGGTGAAATGGGATACTTACTGAACTCTGGAGAGATGTTACGTTCACAGAGTTCTTCTGACTCCAGCATTTAATTGATGGTAGGTCCCAATTATTGGAGTGTCAGTATTAGACAGTAAGTTAGACTTAAGTATTTCCCATTAGAGAAATGGACTTAGTTTGAAGACTGGTAGTATCAGCATCTGAGTTGTTCTGTGCTGACTCTGTCTGGATTGCTACACTCCACACTAAGGGAAATGCATTAGAAAGCCCAATATTTAGTAGAGCTCCTGTGTGAAAGACGTCTTGATTCCATTTCTTACCAAATAGTACAATGCTGGTGAGGAGCAGGGAAAGAGTAAATATCAGATTAATAATTGTATTTTATCCTGAATATCTTTGTATCTTCGTTCATGTTGAGAATCAAACAATACATCTCGGTTTAATCTTTACCATGTCAGTAAATTCTCAGCATCTGTAAGATGCTTAAAAGTCTTTTTTTTTTTGATATCTGATCCAGGCTGTAGTAGTACTAGATATTTATGAAGCAAATCAGGTTCAGCCTGATAGTGAAGCTGCTTCTATGCTGTGTGTGTAGATGATGGATGTTAGGGCATGGAAGGGCAGGAGATGCGTTAGGCTGTTATTTCCCTACAGCCAGGCTTACTGTAACCTACATGGGGGTGCTTGGTAGGGCTTAACTGGATTACCCAAAAGTAAAGCGTGGGTGAAATCATGGAAACGATGGTCAGTGAAATCATGGAAATCATAGTACATACCTCTGGAATGACTGTATAATGTTGAATCTTTCTTTTCAGAAGAAAACAACCTTAGTTTGAGAGAGAGTACTGCTTACCTAAGAAGTATAATAAAAAAAGGAAATTTAGTAGTAGTTTAGAGGCCTGATTTTCACTCCTTTATGAAAATAAACTGCAAAATCGCGAGTTAATATATACAAACTTCAGTAATGACCTGTAGCACCTTCACCTGAAGCCTTTTAAGATACATAGCTATGTGCTTGCTACCTCCTGTGATAAAGTTTTATTAATTTTGTGCTTGAGGAAGGGGGGGAAGGTATTTTAGAACAACATTGTTCAAATCATGTTGGCAGGTTTGTCCCATCCRGGGTAGAAGTGATGCTCGCTGATGTCCCTTTTATTTGGTGGTAGAGGGATTCTGCTCATGTTCTTATGTATAGTCAGTAAGGAATATACCTCTTAATACTGCCTCACATATCATCTCAGGAGGATACTTACTACTCGCGTGATGGCAGGGACAGTCTTCAGTGTTTTCAGACTGCTAAACTGTGAAGCGTTGTCATCATTCACTGAGGCTTGCAATATTTGTGTGACAGTCCTTAGGGGAGAACTGACATTTAGCCTTTAAAAGATGTGACGAGTTTCCCTCATAATAAGGATGGCGGTGATAGTCAAGCATAATTTAGCATTACATTTTCTGAAAGCTTTGCTAGATTTTAAAATAGTTGAAAGCAGGAAATTCTAATACCAGAACATGATGCAAAATCATATTTGTCTTAGTGAAGATACCCAAAATGTTATTTTACAACAGGGCCCAGACTTTGGAGTGAATAGTGGTGGGCTTAAAGCTGAACTTCAAGTAGGAAATGCCTCAAGGTTTTCACTGTGCAAAATGAGAGGCCAGGGGCTGTCTCTTGAAGAGTAGGTCAAACTGAAGCACACTAATTGAGAAGAGAACTTGAAGAAGTTGTGTTTCTACTTCAGTGTTCTAGAAATACATCTGGATTTGGATTAATTAAATCAATTTGGGAACTTGGCTGTGCTGCAGTTATATCTTTTGACCACTCTTGTGATGCTTAATCAGTCTCTTATAGTGAACTGTACTCTACTGCCAGATGGACTCGGAACGTGCTCAACATTAAAGTGCTCAATTGTCTACTGTGTGAACATGTAATTTGTGACAATATGTGGACATTGTCTGGTGTAGAGTAAGTGAGCAAAAACAGTGGAATTAAAAGCCCACAGTTAATTTCTCTGTTATTCAAGGTCACAGAAGTTGACATCTAYAACTTGCATGTTTATTGGGTATTAAAACTTCCGTGTTACATATGAAAGGTACACAAGTTGTCTTGGTATGGAAACTTCTTTCCTTACTGACACAGAAAAGCCTGTAATAGCCACATGCTCTGGAGATTTGTTTTCTAAACTCTAGGTGCAAGCATGACCTTGTGCCTAAACTTTGATTCTCTTTTGGAATGAATGGCACCTGCTGAAGTTTACTAGTGTGTATTAAGTATTTACCCCTGAAGTGAGGTATTAGTCAAATGGCTCTCAATTCTGCTGAGAGACGCTTATGGGAATGATTAAATGTCTTTCTACGCATGCGTACATTTGGCTTATATTACATTACTGAAACTTGAGTCTGTTGAGATTAGCAGTTACTGAGCTGAATAGCTCTTCATTAGTCAGCTCCACAGAAAACAAACAATTCCTGAGGCGTTTTTGGGCACAGTCCTGACACACCACACTTAGAGGTATCTCTGTTATATACCCAATTTACGATTTAGTGAGTAGCTTTGCAGAAGCTGTAACAAGCCATGATCAGCCAGCTCAAACACACCAAAACAGTGTTTGTGACACCATCATGGGACTTCTTGCCCAAGGGGCTTAGTCTATTGTATGGAGCTTCTGGTGGTGTGTATCGAAGGAGTGTAATGACTCTGTGATGCTGATGGTAGATTCTATCCTGTCTCCTTGAGGGCAGTTATTTTTCACTTGCAGTGCACTGAAAACCAGTATAGGTTAATCCTTTGAGAAGCTTCAGTGAAGCTGATACAGTTCCTGTGCTTGAAAAGCATCCCTTTGGGGCATAAAGCAGGTGCTCAGGCTTGTCACAGTTACTGTTACGTAAAATGCAGCTCACAGGCATACCAAACTGGGGTGTGCTGCATAGGTAAATCTGATTTATTGCAGACCAATCAAATAGTGGTGTTTGTTCACTGCCACCTCCTCCTCTTAACCTGAAATTTAGAGTGAATGGAAGCAATACAAAATGGTGAAAATGAGATATAGCCATCTTGTAGGACAGTCTATTCAGCAGCACAAAATGACTCCAGGTTACATTAAGAGTGACTACTTTGTAATTACTTGCTTACACTCTTACTTCGTGTGGTTGAGCACAAAGTATGTTTTGAGAGTTGGGCATAAGGCTGGAGGGGGCCTGCATTGCAATCGTTGCCTTTGTTGTTGAGCCAAATGGCATGACATCTCGGGCAAGGAGGGATGAAATGACTTTATTTTAACTTATCTTTCTTACCTTTCACTGGTAAGAATTAGATTCTGGAAAGTAAGATGAACAAGTCCACTTGTAGGCCTGTTGAGACCTGCTGTGTAGACTTCATTCCATACTGTTGCTAGGAGTGGGTTGCATAAGGGTAATTGATTCTTTCTGTACTACCCACTGATGCTGAACATTGTAGTTCTGCCGCTTAAGTTTTGAATATCAAATTTACCAATCTTGCTAGAACTGGAATGGTGATGCTACTGCTGGTGTACAGTCTATCATGTTACTAGAACCAGTTACAGTTAGTTAAACCTTCTTTTAGTTTGCATCAATAACACAACTTTGGAATGCTTTTAGGACCTGTCTACTGATAATTGTGTAGTTCTTTACCTATGGATCAAATTGAATCAGAAATAAATCGTAGTTCAATAATATACACTCTTGTCAGAGAAACTTAGCAGTCTTGCATTTCCTTCTGGAGGAGGTTTTAGATACAGAGACTTGAATTAGACCTTCAACACGGCAAGGATAGTAAAGCACTCTTTTTGTCTTTCTAGCTCCAAAATTTGGGCATTAATCCAGCAAACATTGGATTCAGCACTCTAACAATGGAATCTGACAAGTTCATCTGCATAAGGGAGAAAGTAGGAGAGCAGGCACAAGTAGTGATAATTGACATGAGCGATCCAACAACACCCATCAGACGTCCAATTTCTGCAGAAAGTGCCATCATGAATCCAGCCTCTAAAGTAATAGCACTAAAAGGTGAGTAACTCTTTATGATTGCAGTGTGAAAACTACTGGTTAGCTGTATTACTGCTTATAAATGCTCTTAAGCTTTATGTAAACTTGCTAAGAAGAATGTATTATGAGGATAAGAATTCTTGCCTGAACTTGCATGCTGTATTTTTGGCAGTAGATTCTGTAATCTTTGGATGATTTGCCTCCAAGTGGGTGTGAGATGCTTGGACCTGGCACTGCAGCCTCCTATCCTCGCTGAGGACCAGGTCAGCATCTGGTATACTTTCCCTTTAAACAGGTATTGTAAACATAATGGACGCTTGTATAGATGAATCGGGGTGTAAAGCCGTATTTTCTGCCCTGTCCTGGCCCTTTCTTGTAGCTCTGAAGGGTTTACTAGATAGCAAGAAAAATGTCATAAGGATGGCCAGGAAGTGTGAAAATCTGAATATAGAAGCATGTTAAGTTTGATAATCGTGAGGTCTTGCAGCTAGAAGACCTCTGCTTACCACTGCCTGTGGTGTTGTTACTGCCTTTAAGTAGCACTCTGAGCTCAAAGAAGTAATTTTTAATACACCTCTGGCTCTTTTCTCAAATGACCAACATCTGGTATTTAATCTCAATAACTTTTACTGACTATGTACTTTTCTTCCTGCATCTTATCTAAACAGATGGTGAGTGAACTTTGTCCTGGCATTTTATGTTTGGTAGTACAGAATGGTCCAATCTCATAAAAAGTACTGAACTTTAAGGTAGCCATTTGACAGTTCACTTCATAGCCAGGTGGGGGAATCTTAATCCTCAACTGGTATTACAGTGGTCATGTTCTCCATTGGCTCATTTCTAACCATTTGGCTGCTTTGACTATTGACTGTACCGAGTGAAGGATGAGAGTGTGCTTTTATGTTTGTGTGTGTGTGTATGCATGATGCAAGTACAGTTGATAGACAAAATGAAGTTGCAATATTTTTATGAGAGACCTCTGCCAGCATGTCCTGTGTGCTATTCATTTCTGCCTAAATGTGGTTTTTATTGTGAAAAATCATGGTGAAATTACTTAGGGGTCCAAGAAATAACTGTCCTCAGAACTGGCACAAAACCTGTAACTTCTTTTCTTTGATCTCAGGCTTATACTGACACCAGGTGAAAACTAAAGTGTGAATGTTTGACTTCAGCTGAATCTGTGATGCAGCTGAGATAGTTGTACATCTTGCAAAGGACTGCCTTGCTCTGGGTATGGGTAAAGGTAACAATGAAAAAAAAATTCAGATCTGTTAAGAGTTTACTGTCCTTTATCTTGGACCCCTTTAAACAAACTGTATTGGCAAGGAAAGTGCCTTCCCTACATTAGCAGAGCTTCGTCTGCCTCTTAAAAGGAAACTATATAATCTGGTTTTAAAACTAACATACCAACTAAATGGGTTATCATCAGCTTCAAAGAATATAGCTTTATTCTTGCCAGTTAAGACTTGCTCAAAAGGAGTATTGTCCTGTCCATTCAGAGTGAATAAATCTGTCCTCTGAACAGATAAGGTTGAGTCAATGATGTCATGTTGACATGCAAAGTTGTGTTGTCAAATGTTGCAAACTTAATGATCTCTTCTATAAGCAATCTAGTGATCAGAGGGTTGAGTAGAAAAGAAGATTAATAGAGCTCCCTAACCAATATGTTATCCATGATAACCTGAAGACATGGTTTAAGTCAGTCACTGCAGACTTTTCCCTGCTGATCCAGTGAGACTTCAATAGTAAAAATGGTTGCATATTGTGACTCAGTGTGCCATGATTGGGAGTTGCTCATAATCCCAGGATTATTGAGCAATAAATCTAGAAACCCACCCTCAGAAAAA
Organism: Amblyornis subalaris; assembly: GCA_018881555.1. Taxonomy (NCBI): domain Eukaryota; kingdom Metazoa; phylum Chordata; class Aves; order Passeriformes; family Ptilonorhynchidae; genus Amblyornis; species Amblyornis subalaris. The sequence continues at coordinate 190,564 of JACAXG010000023.1, read as the reverse complement.
GAAATGAAATGGTTCTTGATTTAAACTGAAATACAGTATGCACAATTTCATTTCTGGATTGCATGTGGCATTCTCCTGGTGTACCAAGATTTATGCATTGTCCTTGTGTTCATGGTTCTCTTGTGCTGCTCTGTACTTAAGAGTACTCAACAGTCGGTGTAAGTGGAGAATGCAGCACTCGGGGGTGCTTCCATTCTTTGTGGAGTGGAGAAACTTCATGCTCCAGTGACCTGAAATGTAAATTCTTGTGCTAGTGTTCAAAAATCAAATCTGCTTACTTGACTGTGCCTGTATAGTGTAAATAGACTCATCAGTTTGGTAGTTTGATCAGAAAAACTTAGAGTCTTGCTTTTTGTCTCGAATCTTGGCCTAATAGAGTGTTCAAGCAGACATAAGACTCAAATGCACACTTGCCCTCACTATGACTTTATAGCAGGCCCTGCTCTCTCAATCCAAGTAATGGAATTTTTTTGTAGTTTAATTACAGTTCAGGGTTGTCAAGTTTGAATTTATGTTGCTACACTTACGGAATTGTATAGCTATGGCTCCTGCAGCCCCCAACATCCAGAGCTAAACTGCCTAGTGAAGCTTGTAGAACCATTTCCACCTGTGACACACCAGTCAAATTTAGTCTAGAAAAGAGACAATCATGAGCTTTTAGCTGCTTGTTGGTTTCTTCTATGTTCTTAAAACAGGAAAGGACATCCTGCTTCCTTTTCAGGAATACTGTCCTTAAGAGCAGTTTCTGTGTGCACATACTGGTATTGCTGTTTAGGTGGTGACCAGAGCCCTTCCAGAAATACTTTGTCTCCCTGCTGCATATAAGGCTGCATACTGTGGGAGTTGAAAAATCTATCTCTTGATAGCATCAGGCCACTGCTGGACAAATTGTTGTCCAATACAGTAAATATGCTGTTTCCAACTATCAGTTTACAGGCCTGTGCTTACTGCATCTGTCTAATACAGTAACTGCATGTGCAGAGCATGATGTTCATTAGCAGGCTGCTTTTGGTCCGAGGAAGGCCTAGCAAGCTGGCCTGGGATCTAGTTGATCAGGTTGACAGTTCTCTATGTGGTTAAACCAGGCAGCAAATGCTGCATGTGACAGCTCTCAAGTCTTGTCTTGTCTCTTGGCACTGCATTAAAGTAACATGATCAGTTTATGTATAAATTACGCTAAAACGTTATAGAGCAGTTTGAGATACATAGTAATTTGGGATTAGTAGCTCTTGAATACGATTTCTCAGTGGCCCGCAGCCTTTACCTATCAGTGAACATCTCCCACTTTGGCAGTCACAAGTGTTACTAACAGGAAACATTTCTGAAATGCGGGTAGAAATAATGGCATTACAAGCCAATACTTCAGCAGTCTGAGTGGGTGTCTTGTGAACAGAAAAGAATATTCCTGGAGTTGAGTTGTCTCATCTGCAGTAAAATAAAACGTCACTTTGACTTCCTGAAAGGAATAGATTCCCTTATTCTTTATAGGTTGGTTCAATTAACATTGGTTTTAAGGCTACTCTTACTAGTGTAGGGCTTCTGGCAGTTAAAAAGAATACTAAAATCGAGCCTAAACCTGCTGCAATGTAGTCTCCTAAATCATGAAGCAGTAATCTTAACTGGAACTAAAGCTCCGAACCTTCCTATAGTCTTTCTGAACTTTTGACTGTCCTCTTCAGTAGGTAGAGCCCATCTAGTTCAGTGTGCAGTTCATCCAACAGAAGAATAAAATGGGAGCTGTGATCTTTGGCTATCTCGAGCTGTTGTAAGTCTCATGCTGTTTGACTCAGTCTAGGTCATCTACAGCAGCTACTAAATTGACACAAACTGGAGCCRTTCTTTCTATTAATTATACTGAGCGACATCTACTAGACAGCTGTAACTTGGCATACCAGTGCTGCTGACTAAACAAGAGTTTACACAAGCTCTGTAGCTTAGACTGTCTTTTAACTACACCTTATAGTTAATTAAAATGTCTGTGCTTGTCAGTTGTTGGAATGTCTGTGTGAGTGTCTGTAAGAAGATTTTTTTGTTTTCGAGATGGTGGAGGGGGGATTCTGTTAAGAGTCAAGTATCAAAGGAGACTCAGATGTGACAGGATACTAACCCTGTCTGTAACACCACTGGAATAGTGGGTTAAACTGGGTGCTTGTAAATAGGCAAACTACAGGATGGCCATTGTGGTAATTGATCTATGGTGTTTCTTGGATTTTGTCATACTAGCTGGGAAAACACTTCAGATCTTTAACATTGAGATGAAAAGTAAAATGAAAGCCCACACAATGGCAGAGGAAGTGATCTTCTGGAAATGGATATCTGTGAATACAGTTGCCTTGGTGACAGAGACAGCAGTGTACCACTGGAGCATGGAGGGAGAATCACAACCCCAAAAGATGTTTGATAGACATGCTAGTCTTGCAGGCTGCCAAATCATCAATTACAGAACAGACGAACACCAAAAATGGCTGCTGCTGATAGGAATTTCAGCACAGGTAAGTTCCCTGGAAGCAGCATGTTATGAAGACAGTTGGGAGAGTCCTGGCCCCACTTCACTTAATAGCTGCTGTAGCTTAACTTTGGTTTCTGTAGATAAAAGAATTAGAATCTTTTGTGTAGGAATAATCTGACTTTTAGTGTGGTTCGAGTGTTGGAGGAGGGGATGAGAGGCATTTGCTGCTTTTTAGTTTCTTGTCCCAAGGGTCTTGCTTCAAACATTTGAAATCTTATCTCTAAAAGCTGACCTTTTCTTTTTTCTAGCAAAATCGTGTGGTTGGTGCAATGCAGCTGTACTCAGTTGATAGAAAAGTCTCCCAACCTATAGAAGGCCATGCAGCAGCTTTTGCAGAATTCAAAATAGAGGGAAATGCCAAACCTTCTACCCTCTTCTGTTTTGCTGTGAGGAGTCCTGCAGGAGGCAAGGTAAAGTCTGCAACTGTGTTCCTGTTCTCCTGTAGCAGAACTCTGTGCTAATAGAACTTCAGTGATCACACAGTTCAGTGCATGCTTTCTGAACAGCTTGGAAGGCATGTGTGCAGCATATTTGGTCAGCATCAAAATGCTTTCGTTCAATAGCATAGAAACTGCAAAAAAGTCTAGTTCTTTGGGTGAAACTTAAACCTAAGAACAAATGCAGATGTAATGAGAACTGAGCTCAGGGTGTTAAAACATCAGTTTATGTCCGTGTGGGATTTTTTGTGTGTATGAAGTAAAGTCATTTACGCAGTTTCTTGTGTCTTGAATTCAGTACAAGAGACTAGATAAGCTGTAGTGCTGTAGGTTGGTTGTTTGCATCAAACTGAATGTGGAATTCAGTAGCATTGAATATGCTACAACTGCTGATCAGATGTACATAGCTGAGGTAACACGATGATAAATGTCTTGGCCGTTCTAGTCTTGTCCTGCAAAATTGATTAATTGACAAGTCTGACTCAAAACATCGTGGACATGTTGTCTCAAGTAGGAATAGTCCACTTTCATAGAAAGCGTGGTTGTTTTGCTGTTTTTAATCTTTTTTCAGCTTTTAATTTATCAAGTTCTAGAAAACTTATTGTTCTGAATATGTGGAGCACAGCTCCCCAGACTGCGTTGGCCAAATGTGGCAGATGACTTCAGTAGCGTATCTGAGGAGAGGAACTTCTTTCATGTGGCTGTACTTGCAGGCAATCTTGTGACATGAGCTCTTTTCTTCCTAGCTACACATAATTGAAGTAGGTCAGCCAGCTACTGGAAATCAGCCATTTGTTAAGAAAGCTGTTGATGTGTTTTTCCCACCTGAGGCACAAACAGACTTTCCTGTGGCAATGCAGGTAAATGTTTGACCCCCCCAAAAAATGAACTTTATAGCCTGGCAAGTAGCTGCCATCTCTGTTATAAAGAATGCTTCCTAGCACTTTGCTGTCATTCTTCCTAGTTCTGGGAGGGGTGTTAATAGGTTTGTGGGTGGTAGCCTGGACATTAAAACAGTAACTGAGATATATAGTCTGTTCCTGTATTTGTCTAGATGTCAACTTMAGGTTGTATTTTAAAAACTAATAAAAAAACCAAAAAGCCCCAACAAAACTCCTACCAAAAAAATGCCCCCAAACCAGTGAAATAGACCTAAAAAAACCCTTTACAGTGTCTTCAGGTAGAATGTGTCTAACATCACTTTGGCTCTTGAGCTTCCTACTAATGGCCCAAGTTCTAGATAAGAATATTAGCATATCTCCTGTAGTAGCAGCACAGAGAAGGCAATTTGGGATATTAGYGGGAGGTTCTTTAGGAAAGAATATAGCTGGTTGCTTTCACAGACCAAACTTCACTTAGCATGTCTGCAGGACTAGAAATTGTATAATAAAAGCAGTCTATCTGAGAGCGTACAATTGCTGACAAATAGACCAACTTCATAAATGAACCAAGAGATGCCTTAAACTAAGGTAAACAAAGCAAGGTGTGTGCATGGCAGGATGCATGTGGCTCTATACTTCAGCTTGAGGCTCAATTAACAAAACATCCAAAGAACTTGTTCAAAGGGCAGAATACTTCCTTGTCTGAAGACTATTGTGGCTTGAAAGCCTCTTCAGTTTCAGTGACTTGACAGGTAAACTGGAGTACTCAGTAGATGAGCATGGTTTAGATTCTGCTGGTGCTTTGGATAGGCTTTGTTGGAGGAGAATGGGATTATCTCATTAGTATTTCTGAACAGAAACTTGTACTGACGTATCTAGACTAGAATGCTAATTATGCCCAAACTTTTTTCCTCAGCTTGGCTTATTAGGATGAGGAGTATGTCCTTTGCTGCAGATGAATTTTAATTTCCCTTCAACCTCTCTATTCACTGGAGCTATGCCTGCAAATGGCCAGCAAAGCTGTTCATTGCTTTTGAGTCTGAAAGGAAGAAGCCCGAAGCTATATTTGTTCTTAGTGTCAGTACAAAGGCATGTCACTGCAGTACGTTCTTGTGACTGGGCTAAAGGCAGCTGTCTTAAGTGTTACAGTCTTACTAGTTTTGACTAATAAAAACCTGTCTTTTGGCAGATTGGAATTAAGCATGGTGTTATTTATCTGATCACGAAGTATGGATATATTCACATGTATGACTTGGAGTCTGGAGTGTGCATCTACATGAACCGTATTAGTGCTGATACTATCTTTGTCACAGCTCCTCATGAACCTACCTCAGGCATTATTGGTGTGAACAAAAAAGGACAGGTAACAAATCCACCCTCTGGTTTCTGAGCCTTCTAAAGTTCATATGGAAGGTAACAAACCTAATGAGTGACTTGATGCCACAAATGTCATGGAAGGGAGCAAGTGACTGTTTGATTGAGYGGTTTTTAATCTCTCCTAGTACAGAACTACTTGGAGAGGAACTTGTTATTTTTAATAATCTACTTCACTGATGGGCTGCATAGCCATTTTGTTCDTGTATTTCATAGTAGTTGTGGAAAGGACAGTACTCCTCAATATGCCTCTTGTCCTTTCCAGGTGCTTTCTGTATGTGTTGAGGAAGACAACATAGTGAACTATGCTACGAATGTTCTCCAGAATCCCGACTTGGGACTGCGTATGGCTATCCGTAGTAACCTAGCTGGGGCAGAGGAATTATTTGCCAGAAAGTTTAACACACTGTTTGCTCAAGGAAACTATGCAGATGCTGCTAAAGTAGCTGCATCTGCACCGAAGGTAAATAACTCCAAAGGTAAAGCTTAGAAGTCATGGGGACTTGCCTTAGCTTAGTGGACTTGCTTAGCTCACTTGCATTTCAGAACTTGATATTCAAAACATAAAGTGCTGCAATGCTTAGTTCTCTGCAGTCTGGTAGTGGTTCTGACTAATAGATTCCCCTGTATCCTGTAAAGGAGCATCTGCTGTACTTTTCTAACCAGACTGGGTCTTCTGTGGCTGTTGACTTCTTGCTAGAGTGTCATTGGTTTGATGATTTCTATCCTGAAGGCTTAACACCTGTTTTTTTGACTGATACTATTCAGTCTTCACTAATTAAATATTGCTTCTGTCTATCTTGTGCCTGTTCAGGGAATTCTACGTACCAGTGATACAATTAGGAAGTTCCAGAGTGTACCAGCTCAGCCTGGGCAGGCCTCTCCGCTGCTCCAGTACTTTGGAATATTGCTTGACCAGGGGCAGCTGAACAAGTTTGAGTCTCTGGAGCTCTGTCGCCCTGTCCTGCAGCAGGGCCGCAAACAGCTTCTGGAGAAGTGGCTGAAGGAAGACAAGGTAGGCTCAATGATGACATTAGCCTAGTTCTGTTGCCTTGACTGTGAACAATACTTTTGTTGATGCTACATCTCTGAATTTTTCTGCTTGACAAAATACCACTTCTGACTTTAGCTGGAGTGCTCAGAAGAGCTGGGAGACTTGGTGAAGACAGCTGACCCAACCCTTGCACTCAGCGTCTACCTTCGAGCTAATGTGCCAAACAAAGTGATTCAGTGCTTTGCTGAAACTGGTCAATTCCAGAAAATAGTGCTGTATGCTAAAAAGGTAAATTGTTTATCACAAACTGCAGGCTCTATCTTATGTTTAATGTGTACGTTGTGCAAATCATAGTGTGTGACTATGGTCTGAGCAGTCTGCAAAAAATAAAATTCAAAACATCCAGAATTTTATGAAGTATCAAATTAATGGACTGACATAAGCTTATTCTACAGAATAAAGATAAGATTCTTCTAAATTCCTGAGACTTTATTTTGTAACCCATAAAAAAAGAAAAATTGCCTAACGTCCACTTTTAAGTTTAGGACTTGATAAATACTGCCTTAGGACTGTTGAAAGATTTGTTACAGGCAGTTTTTTTACCTAGCCAGAGAAATGCCCTGGCGCAAATTCAGTTACTAAGTAGGTGAATACTGAACTTCTGTGTCAACAGATGAGAAATGCTTTTGTCTGAGAATTCCTGGAAGATGGGGGATGGGCACGGCAAGCTCACAGCAGTTTATAGTCCCTGTGCTAAAGAATCTGAAGGCTTAACACATMTGTAAAGCTTCCTAGACATGCATGACTGTTTCTGAAATCTCTAGGTTGGCTATACCCCAGACTGGATCTTCCTACTGAGAAGTGTGATGAGAGTCAGTCCAGAACAAGGCCTGCAGTTCTCTCAGATGCTGGTACAGGATGAGGAGCCACTGGCTAACATTAACCAGGTGATGCCTACAACAAGAGTACTGGTCTCTTTTTAGACAGAGGTGGTAATAGCATAGTACTGTTCTGGGAGCGGGTAAGGCTGGTTCAGATCTGTAGTCATCTTGGTTAGAGAAGTGACTAAATAGTCTAGTCAGGTTTGGTTATTATTGAGTCCTCAGGGGCAAGTGTGTTCTCAAGTTCTTGTGGAAGCTTTCTGTTTTATTGATAGTAAATCTGCCACAATCTTAGTCTAGGCAATAGAGTGTTATTGTCCTACTGTTGGATTTAATGGAGCATACTTTAAGTCTTCCCTTGCAGAGAATTTACAGAAGGGTGAACAAATAAACCTAAGTTGAGTTCTGGCTGCCATTGGCCACTTCTTGTTGAATGAACAGGGAAATAAGGCGACATTTTGCGTTAAATAACTGAAGCTACTTCGAAGAAGTCTTGGCTTTTCTTGTAGCAACTATCCCAACAAGAGAGAAGGGATGATATTTGCATGATGTGTTAGAACTARATAGAGTGGGTGGCAAAATCTGGCATAATAGCTCAGAGTAATGCACTTCCTCCATCCTGGAGAAAAAGGAAACAAAGTGTGAAACTTGTCTATTACCATGGTAATAATACTATGAAAACAAAAGGAATGCAGCATGCTGGGTGCTGTGATAGCCTGTCTAGCCAGGCTTTTCGTATACACAGAAAAATATGCATGTGTATRCATAGACCCTCCCTTCTCTGACATGACCAATCTCAACAGATTGTGGATGTGTTCATGGAGCACAGTCTGCTGCAGCAGTGCACATCCTTTTTGTTGGATGCCCTGAAAAACAACCGACCTGCAGAAGGCCACCTTCAGACTCGTCTCCTGGAAATGAATTTGATTCATGCCCCGCAGGTGAGGCTCAGTTCCTCCAAAAAGGGGAGAGACAGTAGACTTGCATGACAGTAGGATGTCTAATACTGTTATCTATGAGTCTTTTAGTAACATGAAAGTCTACTAAGTCACTGCTGTGACTTTTCAACAACTTCTAGGCTAAGCTGCTGTGATTCTCTTGACAGTCTGAATATGAACTGTAACCTCCTAGGTTGCAGATGCCATTCTCGGAAACCAAATGTTTACACACTATGATCGTGCTCACGTTGCCCAGCTGTGTGAAAAGGCAGGCTTGCTCCAGCGAGCTTTGGAACACTACACGGACCTCTATGATATTAAACGTGCAGTTGTTCATACTCACCTCTTGAATCCTGAGGTAAGTCTGTTGTACAGAGCAAGAAAGTGACGTGAACAGTCTTCAGGACTTCTGCAGCTGCTGTAAGATGGCTTGTAGGTACTGAAGTAGCACAGGTAGCTGTGATTCAAGAACATTTGTCAATTAATGATTAAACTGCAATCTGTACTTTCAATGGCTTAAATCTGATCTCAGTTTCCCAGGTGGGCATTTCAAGCATTATTTCCAAACTGCACTTTTGTATTTGTAGATACACACACACACTGTATCTTTTTATGTYTTTGGTCTTAGTGCATGAAAGAGTTCTCTCTAGTAGCTGGGTTAGATACTGTCTAGTTGGCATATCTTAGAAGTCAGTCAAATCCTGTGTAAGTTACTGAGTCAAATTTCTGTCTCTYTGCAGTGGCTTGTGAACTTCTTTGGTTCTCTGTCAGTTGAAGACTCAGTGGAGTGTTTGCGTGCCATGCTGTCAGCCAACATTAGGCAAAACCTACAGCTCTGTGTGCAAGTTGCTTCTAAATACCATGAGCAGCTTGGTACCCAGTCTCTTGTGGAGCTTTTTGAATCTTTCAAAAGCTATGAAGGTACAGTATTAGAGGGAAGCAGGTTACTTGGAAGCATTGGTTGATTGAAGCTAATAGTAAGGATTGTATCTTTTATGGGACAGGTACTTGTCACGTGGCTGGATTTTAGGATACATTTGTCAAAGTGAGCTCATCACAGTGAGTTCTAGGGATGGCTKTGTTCTACATAAATTCTTAACTCCCCTGAGTAAAGATCAGAAAGAAATATGAGACCTGAAAAAAGGGAAAAGAATCCTYCTGATATTCCCTGCAGTTGACTGAAAGCTACTCTCTCTGCAGGGTTGAACCAAGTCACAAGCTGAAGCCCATACAGTCTTCACTTGTTTCTCTTACCTTTCTAACAGTGAAACATGTGTGACTCTTTCTAGGACTGTTCTATTTCTTGGGTTCCATTGTAAACTTTAGCCAGGATCCAGATGTTCACTTCAAGTACATCCAGGCAGCTTGCAAGACCGGTCAGATAAAGGAAGTGGAAAGAATCTGCCGTGAAAGTAACTGTTATAACCCAGAACGAGTGAAGAACTTTCTGAAGGTAAGTATTGTGCCCAGGGGATTGATGAGTCTTCTGTATATTTTGCTTAGCAGCAGAACTAYAGCTTTCTAATGGAGGGAAATAGCAAGAAGGTCTGCCTGGCATGGCTGTGACTAATCTTCTGTGTGGCTGAAATAGGAATCTGATCCTGTTCCAGACATAAAATAGATCATTCTAGGCTATCTCTGGGAAAACAAGTCCAAATTTATGTTCCTTTAAAACTAGTCTATGTGATATAACTTGTACCAAACTCATGAACATATTGTCATGTAACAATAAGTGAATCCAGCCTGGCACAAGGAAAGATCATACTGAAGTATTCAGCAGGAGCTTTATCAGGGATATTGGCTAGACAAAGCTTATTAAAACTGGAATCAACCTGTACTACAGCACTTTGCATGCTTTGTGACTGGTAAAATGGGATTTTAATGCCTCTTTATTTTGCATTGTAAAGTTCTTGGCCCTGCAGCTGTCCTGTGAATTGACAGTCATTTTGAAGCTAGAGGTGTAGGCCTAATGTGGCACTTCATGAAGAGCTTGAACTTAAAACTTGACTGATAGGCTGGCTGCATGGTATTCACAGTTGGTAACTTGCTTTTGGAGTCAGTTGTCTGCTTGACAGTCTTATACTGGAATGTATTGGGACTTCCAGTGCTGAGGGATCTTGGTCATTTGTTCCTGCCTTGAAAGCACTTGAACAAGTGTTGGTTGCTTACTGATCACTTTATTCTCTTTTGCAYGAAATGCAGGAGGCAAAGCTCACGGATCAGCTTCCTCTGATCATTGTCTGTGATCGATTTGACTTTGTTCATGACCTGGTGCTCTACTTATATCGCAATAACCTGCAGAAGTATATAGAGATCTACGTACAGAAGGTAAGGAGAATCCCGTTTTAAGGTCTTGCTCTTTCCTTCCTTAGAAGGAACTTAGACTTTTAGTAGACTACAGCATAATGTGCTGTGTCTCTTTTTTGCCCCCTCTTCCAGCGGAGAGGCTTCAATAAGTCTTTTGTTTATCACAAACACTTCTCTCCTGGAATGTATATACAAATTTTAGTTACTTAAAGTTCACTGCTCTAAAGCATAAATGAAATTGTTAACTAGAACTTCACCATGTGGAGGACTGGGGGTGCATTCATTATTAGTAATGCTAGTAACTAATTTTAATGATGGTGGCTTATTCTAGGTGAATCCTAGCCGTATACCAGCAGTGGTTGGAGGGCTTCTTGATGTAGATTGTTCTGAAGATGTCATCAAGAACTTAATCATGGTGGTGAGAGGGCAGTTCTCAACAGATGAGCTGGTAGCTGAAGTGGAAAAAAGAAATCGGTAATGAAAATGCATCTTCAGACACCAGTGTTTGGCTTTCCTGACCCTACTATACACAGATTGAATTGGATGCAGTTTTGTTAAAAAACACAGTACTAATATTGTTTTATGTTTCTTTATAGAAAAGCAGTTTAGATTTGCTAGTCAGTCTTTTGATTGTTTGGGTCATACAGGAATGCCTGACAGCACTGCACGATGTAGAACATGGCTTTTGAACACTCCTGTACAGCCTGCCATGGGATGTGCCTTCGGAGTAAATTTGGATCAAACTGGCTTGACAGTCTAGTTGTAGGCACACAGTGGCTTGTGTAGTTACTTTCTAGTTAACTGTAAAATGAACAAATGGCTTTAAGCGTGAACTGCCAGCTAATAGAACAGGAGTTGAAAGATTAAAACTAGGGACATCTGCAACCTTCCCTGATGTTAAACTGCAGATCTRGCCTTCACTCATTTAAGACTCATTAAAAATAACTGTCTGTTCTACATTTGCTTTTAAGTTTAACCAGCAGACTTGCTTGAAGGGAAGGCCAGGTACTGAGTGGTAGCTGTCAAGCATACATCAGTGTGACTTATAAACCTAAAATGTTTGCTTCTTCAAAGGCTTAAGTTGCTGTTGCCATGGCTTGAATCAAGGATTCATGAAGGCTGTGAAGAACCTGCGACTCATAATGCTCTGGCCAAAATCTACATTGACAGTAACAATAATCCAGAGCGCTTCCTTCGTGAGAATCCTTACTATGACAGCCGTGTAGTTGGAAAATATTGTGAAAAGAGGGACCCTCATCTTGCCTGCGTTGCTTACGAGAGGGGGCAGTGTGATCTGGAACTCATAAAGGTTAGCAAAACTGCATTTATAAACTTGTTAAAAGAAGTACTTGCTGCCTGAAGTGGAAGCCTGTCTGGCTATAAGTCTACCACTTGCAGACTCCTGTCTTGCGGTCTCACTCAGGAGTTGAGGCAGGCAGGATTCTTCTACATGGAGACAGTAATTTTTATGCTGATGAGAAGAAATTATACTGTATGTCCAAACTGAAATTGTGTAACTGCAACTTTGAAGTACCATCCATGTCTTTCATCCACTGATTCTGCTCGAAATTAWTTTGTTTATTGGGCCCAGGTAATGAATATGCCTACCATTAAAGGCTTGTTAATTTGATTTTTTTTTGAGCCTTGAAGGCTCAGCAGAAGGAACAGGCTGTCATCTAGCCTRACTCTACAGTGGAAGAAAAGTTTCCCTGAAACTGGAACAGGAGCTTGTAATTTTCTTTTATTGTAATTGACTCTTAGAGTTGCTCCAATACTTAAAGAGAAATGAGGAAAATAAATGTTGACAGTCTAACTACAAGGACTTACTYCAACAGCATTCCTCTCCTATCTTAAGCTTGCTGTTCTTAGAACATCCCTCAGAATTTCAAGGGCAAGTGAAATTCTCAGRGTTCTCAAACACTTTCTAGTCTCATTGTGAACACCAGAGCTTAATGCCAGATTGTAGTGCTTGTGGCTGCTGAGGAGAACAACATTCTCCTTCTACCTGCATTTCCATACTGGTATATGCAGAGAATGTCAGATGTGAGCAGTAGAATGGTAGTATAATCTAGACTTGCTACTGAAAGTGGATGACTGCAGCCTGAAGCAGTTAATTTTGAAGTAATAGCTCCACTGTATGTGTTAAAAAGGGCTGGCTACAATTGTCTCCTTTATTTCAGGATATGACAGTGGCTTTGAGTTGTTTGCTAGGAGACTGCTATGACAAGCCTTAACATTCTGGTTATCCATAAAAACTTGTCTGTACCACTTTCTTCCTTGAACTGATGTTCAGAGAAGGTGTTTCTGGTTATGAAGAAAAGATCTTCCTGTAAGAATTACTCTTGAGACATTGGTGTATCCTAGAAGAAGGGTCAGCTCCTGCAACTGATAAATGTAAAGCATAAAGCAAAATTGTGCTACTACTAATTTCCTTACAGCAAGGTAATTGAGTTTCCATGGGCTGATTTGAATACTAACAACATGAGGTGTTGGTATAAGATGAGAGAGGCCTTCAGGTTTCTACTCTTCTAGCTGGAAATTGAACCTAGTGGTACTAATAGGATCATGACTTGTAACTCTTCCATGATGCACTTCTGTAGGGGATTTCATGTTTATTCTGTACCCTTGACACCTTAACAAGAGAATCCAAGCCACTTGCTACTCTGAACACTTGTAAACACATGTAAAGCTAATGACACCAAATATATAACCTACTTCTAGCTTTAAACACCTGCACCATTCCTCAGTTCACTACTTAACACTGTCCAGGCAAGTGGCTCCCCTTTCTAGATTTAAAATTTAAGTTCTTCAGGCTTCTGCAGGTCTTCACTTCAAACAAAAGCAAATAGGTACTGTGAAGCCACTATCACTGTATTTGTATGTCGGGCAAAACCAAGAGAAGCTATAGAAATTCAGGTGGAGACCTTCTCCATGAGCCTTCCAGATTAGAGGCTGGGTAAGAACTTGTCTGTGGCATTTAGCATTGCTCAGCAGTTACTTCTAGTCAGTCTTCTAGACTGTCTGGTTCACAGCTAGCTAAACCTGTCTTGTACTGATGCTTAACACTAATGCCAGTATTTTTCACTTCTTAGGTGTGCAACGAGAACTCTCTGTTTAAGAGCGAAGCTCGCTATCTGGTGCGCAGGAAGGACCCTGAGCTCTGGGCAAATGTACTGGAAGAAAACAACCCATTCAGGCGGCAGCTCATTGACCAGGTACAGCAAAAAGGCTAAACTTCCAGTATGTGGAGACCTCAGGATGTCTTAGAAACATTATGGAGCATTAAAGTAGCACTCTTCCCGCACAAGGTCCCTTAAGGCCCCGTCCCAACCGTGCAGAAGTTTGTAAGAGTTTGAGTGGCAGGTATTAATTCTGACCTTCATGGTCAGAAGATTTAGTTAGCAGTAAGATATTTTTTCTATCCTGGGGAATGACCTACCTCTACTGAATTTGTTCCCCATACAGGCAATAAGACTTTACTTCTGTATGAGATACAGCTAATAGCTGATTCTTGCTGTCTTTGTCAAAATACTCTCAAAGTTTTGAAGCTTTAATTTGTAGTTCACTGGAATAAGTTGACAAATGTATAATTTGGGGAAAACACTTAATAGTTTCCTGCCTTTGAATCTAGGTTGTCCAGACAGCTTTATCGGAGACACAGGATCCAGAGGAGGTTTCTGTAACTGTGAAAGCTTTCATGACTGCTGATCTGCCAAATGAATTGATTGAGTTATTGGAGAAAATTGTCTTGGATAATTCTGTATTCAGTGAACACAGGTAAGAGGAGAGCTTTGTCCTCAAGTTTAGCTTATTCAGTGCCTTTGTTGAGTTTGTGAATGATCCAGGTTATCATGGGCTTCTTGGCTGCAGGACCTAAGCACTCTTCAATGTTTATGATCAGGTGAAAAGCTAGAATTTAGAGTGCTTTGTGCTTGAAGAACAGAGCTAGTTCACACTGTGTAATTTGCACTGATGTGTTGAGAACAGAGAACACTAAAATTGGTAAGCAATTTCTTTTTGAAGGCAAATGTCAGTGGTTCTCAATCTTGGGATCAAAGGTTGTTGCTAGTGACAGTAATTGGGTATATTTTTTCACATGTACAATCCATGTCACTTAAGCAGGTGTTGCCGTGCACTGCTTATAGCCTATGCCTTCTGTTAACCAAAGGAATCTCCAGAATCTGCTGATCCTGACTGCCATTAAGGCCGACCGCACTCGAGTGATGGAATACATCAATCGGCTGGATAACTATGATGCCCCAGATATTGCAAACATTGCCATCAGTAATGAGCTATATGAAGAAGCCTTTGCTATATTCAGAAAGTTCGATGTCAATACTTCAGCAATTCAGGTGAGGTGTGGTTCCTGCATGATGGTGTAGAATGCTTCACTGGACAGAAGTGGCTGTTCCAAGAGCAGTTAGCTTCATATTGTTTACACAGAGCGGTATATACACTTGAAGAAAGAGTTCTGGTAGTGTTCTGGGACAGTGTTACAAAACWTTGATTTTTAACTTGCCCCTTCAATTTCAAACAGGTGCTGATTGAGCACATTGGCAACTTAGACCGTGCCTATGAATTTGCAGAGAGATGTAATGAACCAGCAGTGTGGAGCCAGCTGGCTAGAGCACAGCTCCAGAAGGACTTGGTGAAGGAAGCCATTGACTCCTATATAAAGGCAGATGATCCATCTGCCTACATGGAAGTCGTTCAGGCAGCTAATAGAAATGGTAAGGCAAAGCATCCTCAAACTTCAGATTCCTTGGATGTGAGCTAGGTTATTGCATTTACATTGAGCAGCAGGGATTATTGAGATTTATGAATTTTGTTTCAGAGGAAACAGGAACAGTCACTACATAGAATGGAGGAGTCAATATTTAGTGAGATTCCTGTCAACAAGGTTGCTACACCAAAGATAGACCTCTCTGTGGAGATAATTTGGACCGTTATCTAAAATATTGCCAAGTATAATGTATTTATGTAGCTGTATGGGGCAGAATTGCTTGCCAACTGAATTGCAGAATAGTAGCAAGAAGTCCAACCTTACGTGAAGGTGTTAGTAGGGAATTCCATAACTCAAGTGCAGATGGCTTACTGTTGTGGTGAGAACTGTTCATAAGGTGGGCAAGGTAAACAATGCAGAATGATTAAACACAGGACCTTAATTATCTTTTCTCTCTTCCAGATAACTGGGAGGACCTAGTCAAGTTCTTACAGATGGCCAGGAAGAAGGCTAGAGAGTCTTACGTAGAGACAGAACTTATTTTTGCTTTGGCAAAAACCAATCGTCTGTCAGAACTGGAGGAATTTATTAGTGGCCCTAATAATGCCCATATACAACAGGTTTGTCTTGATCCCCAGTTCCCATGTATGACTTGCTGCTTAGCTGACCCCTGATTCTTGCTGTTACCCTTGTTTGCCTTGGACTCCTAATTCAGGTCGGTGATCGCTGTTACGAAGAGGGGATGTATGAAGCAGCAAAACTACTCTATAACAACGTATCCAACTTCGCTCGCCTGGCGTCCACCCTGGTGCACCTTGGGGAGTATCAGGCGGCAGTGGACAGTGGCCGCAAAGCCAATAGCACAAGGACTTGGAAGGAGGTAACTTAAACTTGTGGATTTTAGTAGGAGATTTTAATTCTAGAACAAGTATTATGGAAATAGCTATTTGGAACTGTTAGTAAACCTCAAATTTGGTAAAGCTTTGTCCTCTTGACTGACTGTTTGCTGACTGTCATTACAGGTATGCTTTGCCTGTGTGGATGGAAAAGAATTCCGCTTGGCACAGATCTGTGGCTTACATATAGTCATCCATGCTGATGAACTTGAGGAGCTGATCAGTTACTATCAGGTCAGTCGCTGTTAATGTCCTAGAAGACTTTAGATAGCATACTTGTATCTGCTAATAAAGCCGTTACAGAAAAAAATTGATACCCTGGGGGCTAATATTTAAATTAATTTTTCCTCTATCTTAATTTCCTAATGGCGACGTGTATTTTGTCTGTAGTAAATGGAGTGGTAATAGTTTTCACTGTCCCTGCTTTTATAATTCTCTTCCCTCATTGGAATCATGTCTTACAAACCTAAGCACTTTCGTTTGGAGAGAAAATCAAAGCATGTTGAATTTAAGTAAATATGCATTTTAGCAAGCTTTATTAATCCTTACTTTTCCTAACATCCAGGATCGTGGCTACTTTGAAGAACTGATTGCCCTTCTGGAAGCTGCTTTGGGCCTAGAGCGTGCTCACATGGGAATGTTTACTGAACTTGCCATCTTATACTCCAAATTCAAGCCTCAGAAAATGAGGGAACATCTGGAGCTGTTCTGGTCTAGAGTTAATATTCCAAAGGTATGCAGTAAGGTAGCTGCAAGTGAAGGTGGGAAGCTGTCAGTGAATCAAACTGATGCATTTTTTTGTTTGTTTTATTAGGTGCTCAGAGCTGCAGAACAGGCTCATCTCTGGGCGGAACTTGTATTCCTCTATGATAAATATGAGGAGTATGACAATGCAATAATTACTATGATGAATCATCCCACTGATGCCTGGAAAGAAGGCCAGTTTAAAGACATAATTGCCAAGGTAAGTAGCTAGTTAACTAAAGCAAAGTGCTGAAAGCTTCTTTCGGAACAGAGGCAAAAAYGCACAACAGAATTGCTGTTTAGAGAATGAGTTTCCTTTAGCTACTACTCAGTTTTCCTGCTGTACTTTAAACAACTTCCAATCAGTTTAGCACAAAGAATTAATCCAATCTTTATTTCTTTTCTGCTGTGCAACACATTGTGTTGAGTGGCATCAGCTAGCACAGAGTGTTTTCAGAGGCTGCTCAGGATCATAGGTCACAAGCAAGAGGCTTAACCTCTTTGAGCTGACTGCTGTCTTAGTCTGAGGCTCTAACTGTTCTTGAAAGATTTCTGCATATGTTTCCAACTGTTTCAGTGTGAGAAATGGAGTGGGCAGTCCCATGAATACAGCAGAGAATAGTGAATCGAGGAATAGTTTAGACAAGATTTAAGATTGAGTACACTCTTACTGGTCTTAGGAGTTTTAAGGAAACAACTTAGGCTGTTTAAGCCTACAGCCTTCACTGGCTTCAGGAGTTTGAAATGGTCGTATTAACTGTAGTGGGCTACCTGGCCAGGATCTCTTCTGTGGATGGGTTAGAATTGGTTTGTACTTCCCTGGTAGCCTGTGATTTCACTGTCTGGAAGCAGATGGCACAAGAAGCAGTCATAAGATTGAACAAGAATTCTGCATAAGTGTAAAACTTCGGACCTCTAGAAGGAAACTTAAGCTTTTGTTCAGTAGGAGTCAGATAAACTTTGTGCCGAGTTAAGTGGTCCAAACAAAGCACCTTAGGCTTACTTGTGTTTGAGGTACTAACTAGTGTCTAATCATACAGGTGGCCAATGTAGAGCTGTACTACAAAGCCTTGCAGTTCTACTTAGACTACAAACCTTTGCTGATCAATGATCTCCTGCTTGTATTATCTCCACGACTGGATCACACCAGGACAGTCAATTTTTTCTCAAAGGTGAGTTTGGGAGATGGTAGATGAACAAAAAATCCTCTTGCTCAAGTTAAGATACTCCAGGCTCTGGCTGGAAAAGAGAGTTGACATCTGTCAGGTAAGGTTGCTTCCAGTATAAAGGACTGACAAGCAGCCCAGTCCTGGCTTGGTATGGAAACACAGGAACAGTTGCATAACTGGCCTTGGAGACTGTTTTATTTTGCTTCTGGCTATACAAGATGCTTTGTCTGAAGGGTCTTAACAGTAAGCACAAACTCTTGTATTAACAAGTGGGAACCTGTTTCGGGAGAATGCAGTGTCAGGATTGCTATACTTCATCTTGTATTGGAAACATCTTCTTCCAGGTTAATCAGCTACTTCTAGTAAAGCCTTATCTGCGTTCAGTCCAGAACCACAACAACAAAGGAGTTAATGAAGCTCTAAACAACCTTTTAACAGAAGAGGAAGATTTCCAGGTAAGCCACGAAAACCAGATTGCTCAGCCTGAGGGATGGTACTCCAACAAAAAAACTGCTGACACAGTAATTCCCTTGAGTAGAAGATAACACTTCTGCAATGCAACAGAGAGGGGGTGCAGTCAGGCCCTTTGCAGGCAGGAGTCTTAAGACATCAATGATTTGCAAAAAAGCAGGGTGCCACAGGTGTTTTTCTCAGAACAGACCTCACAGAGCTCAATAAGGTCACTGTCAGTTGTATACTCGGTGGGTAGCACTTCTGTAAGTAGATTTGATTCTGGCCCTCTTGGCTGCTATTTGGAGACATGCTTTGTCTTTTAAAGGTAACTAGCTGTTCTGTCTGGAGTTGGTATGACCAAGTTAATATCTTGCTTTATTAGAAAATACCCTTTGGAGAGGTCCATTAAACACATAGGTAAAGTAGGTGTAGCCATAGTATCAACATCGAGCTGGCAGAACCTAGATGCTTGTGCAGCATGATTAAATGCTTCTCTACTCTAGTTCTCACATACTGCCATCTGGAAGCATGTGTAACAACTCTCTCTCAAACAGGGTTTGAGAGCTTCCATTGATGCCTATGACAACTTTGATAACATAACATTGGCTCAACGTCTGGAAAAGCATGAACTAATTGAATTTAGGCGTATTGCAGCATACTTGTACAAGGGTAACAACCGCTGGAAACAGAGTGTGGAGCTGTGCAAGAAAGACCGTCTGTATAAGGTGAGTTAATGACACTGTCTGAGGAGTCTGAGCTCTGAAGCATAGATGTCCAGGATACTGAATATGTTTGTTAGTTTCAAACCTGGAGTTCTAGTTAGTCTTAGCCCTTCACTTGAAGTTTAAGGAAAGACTCTTAAAGTAGAAGCATTTGCAATTTCAAATGCGTGTCTTAAATCTAGTTTAGTAATGTCATGTAGTTGGGGATCTATATCAATCACTGGCATCTGTAGTTACCTGTATCAGTATGGGGACAGCTGAAACTGATTACAGTGGTATAATCTTCCAGCCTGTAGTGAGATCACAAAGGTCAGTTTGTGCACATTCTGTAGGAAAGCTGGCAAATAGTCTTCTGTATTGCCATGTAGCAAGCAGTTAATGCAATAATCTCTTCTGCTCTGGTTAATTCCAAATATCTAATGGTGAGGTAGATGAGATACCAGAAAGATTGTTTATCTTCTCTGCTACAAAACTAGGCAAGATCTCATCAGATCACTTCAAGTACTTAAGGAGAGCCTGTTGGATGATGATAATGAAGTATCTGGCTTTCCTCAAAAGTTGGTGTGTATGGTATCTCGCATCCTACAGAACATGTATGGTATCTTGCATCCTACAGAACATGCCTGGTGTTGTTAAAGACTAACTTCATGGTATGCCAAATACCTGGCTTGTCTAGCTAGCAATAACATGCATATAAGATGCAGAGCAAGGCAAGGGTCAAGCTTAACTCTTTTTCTCTTCTGTAGGATGCTATGCAGTATGCTGCAGAGTCCAAAGATGCAGAGCTGGCTGAGAAGCTGCTCCAGTGGTTCTTGGAAGAAGGCAAGCAGGAGTGCTTTGCAGCCTGCCTTTTCACATGCTATGACTTGCTGCACCCAGATGTAGTCCTTGAGTTGGCATGGAGACATAACATCATGGACTTTGCAATGCCTTATTTCATCCAAGTGATGAGAGAGTACCTTACCAAAGTGAGTATTGCATAGGCTAAAAAGCTAAGGCTTTAGTCTGCTGTTTTATTAGCATTATGTAAACCAGAGCTCTTCACATATATTTGGAATATTACCATTCCTCAGACTAAGTCTTCTTGAATTTGTATGGGTTTCATCACTTCAGGCTAGCTAGGCAAGTTTATAAATAGATGCCTTGGCACTTGAAGAGGTCTAGCTAAACTTCTGTTTTTAACAGTAGTCATAAGCAACTGTGCTTCTCAGAGCAGCTCCATAGTTGATGAAACTGCAAACTTGGTGAGGACAACACGTACATCACTTTTATCTTTGTGTAACTATGAAAGCAAAGTACTGTATTTCCTTGTTACAGAGAAGAGAGCTTTTGAGTAACTAATAGGGCACATTATTCCTACATCAGCCATAGGAGTAGAGTGCTGAAGATGTTTGGGGTTTTTTTTAATGGAAAGCAGAGCTTTAGATGTGCAGTCTGGCTGTAGAATACTGATATCAATAGCTGGTCCACAACTGAGAGAAGAGAGATTCTGATCATGTGTGGTCCTGAAATGCTTGTCTCAAACACCTCTAAGATACTAAGGTAAGACCCTGCCTTGGGAGGTTCTAGGATTGCATAGGACATCACAGTAAAGAACTACATTAAAATGAGCAATATAAAAGTGACTGCTTCAGGTTGCTTCTAATAAGTCATGTTAAGTATTCCCCTCTGAATTTTCTTGCAGGTTGATGGACTGTTCTATAAGGTGACACTCTGATTTCAAACTCTCTGTGTTCATTTGTGTCCCTCAATATCCTAGGTTTCTTTTACAGGAATCTAGCTGTAGCTTCTGCCAGAAGAGCAGTGTAATTTAGCTCTAACTCATTTCCTGTTCACTTTCTAATGCTAAAAGGATAACTATTCACAAGCAACTTGAAAATCCAACCAGACTCTTCTCTTCATGGGAAACAAAAAACAAGTGATTGAGGAGGGCTTTAGTGTTTGGGCTTGTGTTTACTGTATTACAGATAYCTTGTGGCAGGAAGGATGCTGTTCATAAGCAAAGAAAAACAGTTGCCATGTAACAGGATGTGTTCCAAGGGCAAATTACTTGTTACGCTGTAAATTACCAAATCCATCATTCAGGCATGGCAAGTTTGAATAGCACCGTGAAGCTTCTATAAACTTGTTGCCTGTTGGTATGATGAAAGTACTTGCACAGATCTTAAACACCTCCTCATATTCCACTCAGGAGAAACTTGCCACACAAGTTTACCTGAACTCTTCCATGTGGGGTTTAGGTCTAAAATGATATATTTTAAACTGCTGGTTGGATTTACAAGTAATCACGTGTACTAAATATGGGATAACTTGCCAGAAGGAAAATCTGCATGGTGAAAGTGGTTTACAGTGAAACTAATTTAGTGTGTTGAATTAACTGCAAAATATGGAATTGGAGAATGGGCTTTATAAATGTGGTATGTCTAAAATTGTCATGTAACTAACTTCAAAAGCACAAAAGAATAGAGTAGTTTCAGTGGGGTGTGTTCATCTTCCAGAACTTACCTGTCTTTTCTGCATAAAAAAGTGTTAAAGCACAGAATAGCCTCTGTCCCAGAAGGGGCCAGGCATACAGAGTATAATGACACTCACCTGGGAGCCTTTTGAACCACTTCTGGGCAGCAGAGCAGAGGTGTTTCAGCTTTTCCAGAGCTGCTCATCCCTGCTTTAGGGTGGCTGCTCCCAGCATTCCTGCTGTTTGCCCAGCTGAGGGCAGGACTGCACTGCTGGCCAGAGTCACTGTAGGACAGTGCCAGGGAAAGGCAAACCTGAGAGAGCGGAGTCCAGGTATAAATTGAGCAGGACAGGTAGTTGGAAATGGGTAACTGTCAGTTGCTTTGATCCATAGTAATTTGGATAGCATTTGTAACACCAATATTTAGTGTTATGATGGAGACTGTTAGGCTGACAGCTGTAAATGAACCAGTAAAAGACCTGCTGCCACTTGTTATTTAGTTGCAAACTCCAAAAAGATCAGGAAACTGTTAAACACCCCATGTAGATAACATCTCTGGAGTGTAATAGAGGCACCTCTTGCAGCAATTCTCAGACCAGATACGATTCTTGCAGTGGAAAACGAGGATGAGGAACAACTGAAATATAGCATTGGGCTAAATGTAGGTTTGCCCAGGATGTTAGTACTGCCTGTACTAGGATGTGAAGCTGTGTGGCTTTTTATGCCTTGTAGTCATCAGTCTCAGTAGTTCTCTTCTGGAAGATTTAACTTGTTCAGCCTGAGAGAAGGAAGGTACTGTTGCCTCTTCAGATTGCTCCCCACACCCCCAATCTAAAGTTATATTCAGTAATACTCCTGCATTACTGTAGCACTTCCACAAATTTGTTTAGCATGAACAGAGCTTTATGTGGCACAGCACTGAGATCTGTGTAAAGCTGATACTACTAGACCACTTTCCATGATGGTTCTAGAGTTTCCCCTAGAAGAAGTCTCTGTGAATACCAATATGGTTAAACCAGTACCTTGCAGCCAGGTTAGGCTGTAGTCCTAGATAAGATCAAACTTCATGGGCCTGGAATATTTTCAGGTATCTGTGAGCTGTCATTGAAGGGGAGAAGAATTGCAGGTTAATAGATTAGTGTAAACTAGGCCCATTTGAGATGATAGTGAGTCTGATGGGTTTGTGTTCTGAGTCGTAGAGTTAGCAGTGACTAGAGTAAGGCCCCAAAAAGTGCTTCATTTGAAGATAATGAGTACATCATTGCATTTGAGAGCTGTTGCTTATTGCAATACACCTAAAGCAGTTGGGAAGTCAGTTTTACAACAAAGCTTGCTGGGAACAGGCAGACTTTAGTAGTTTCCAACTTGGACTAAAAAGGAGCACTTGATAGCCGAAGTACCAGGCATGAAAAACTTCATACAATGGTGCAATTCCTAGACGAGGCCTTCATAAATCTCCTGTTCACTTCAATGTAGGTGGATAAACTTGATGCTTCTGAAAGCCTAAGAAAAGAAGAGGAACAAGTAACTGAACCCACTCCAATAGTATTTGGTAGGTGAAAGACTTAGTTTTAATTGATTACCTGTTGTCACTCTGGTCTCTCTTTGTGGAGGCGACTTACATGACTATGTTCTATTCAAGTAAACTGGTTTCAACTAGACAGTAATTGAAATGGTTGTCTCTGCTTGATGAACTGCATAAGTTGTTGAAGTGACATCTCACTCTTACAGTACTTCTACTCTTCAGATAAAGTATTGCTCCTCTTACATGGCTCAGAACTCTACCTTAGGTGTAGTCTTTCAGTATGGTAATAGGACAGGGGATACCAGGGTGTTGCCAACCCCAGGAATAACWTACAGAGCATGAAAATGCCTCTTCTTATTCCTGTCTGAGGAATGTGTCTGCTTTCTGCTCTTCAAAGTAGAAAGGCAGACTGGCTTTCTAGCTCACGCATTTTAAGACATGTGCAGCCAAAACACCATGGCTGTCCTCAAGTGTGGTGCTATTTTAGAAGCCCTTCTGAAGAGGCATTCTGCTAACAAGCACCTAGAAGTGGCTGGTAAGGGAAGGATGTGACTGGTTCACTGTCTGATGTAAATGTTAACCTGAATTTAACATATGCATGAGGCATGTGTTGTCCTAGTGATGAAAACAAAATTGTGAAGGTGTGTTCAGGCCTTTTGCACCACCCTCCAGACTGTGAGACCTAACAGACCTAACTATTTGCTTGAATTGCTTTACTCTTCAGATCTGACCATGCATGGGTTAAATAATACCAGTTTGGCTTTCAGTATGGTCTCTTCAAAACTAGCCACATTTATCGTGACTTCAAGATCAGTTGATAACCATCTTCCCTCTGAGTCCTGCCTTGCTTTTGTAGCTTCCTGGTAGCAAGAGCAGATGGCCTGGGTCCCCACTGTGTGGTGCATGTTGGGTAATAGTGTGACTTGCTGGTGTCTGCTTGCAGAGGAGTTGATTTTTAGCTAAATCCCACTAGCATTAGGGGAGCTTGGGATTTTAAACTAACTTTCTCTTTGTCTCATGCTTTTCTAGGCCAGCAGTTGATGTTAACAGCAGGCCCCAGTGCAGTACCTCCCCAGGCAAACTTCCCATACGGATACACAGCACCAGGATTCACCCAGCCGCCTGTTTATGGTTTCAATATGTAACTAGCTCTCTGACAGACCTTCACTGTCTCTGTTCTCTTCCTTCCCGTCCCTTTTTAACTTCTCCAAGAAGTGTACAATGGTCCTAAAGGCACAGATGACCTTCTGTTGGTTGAACACGCTTGCTGCCCAGCTCAGTGAGGAGACTTCAGCAGGATGCCTGTTACTGTTATTTATTGATTATTGTCCGGTTACATTTCAACCTCTGAAAGGCAGCTTTTGTTAATGACATTGTGAGATTCTTGTCTGAAGTTAAGGCACTATTTCACTAACTCATATAGCAATAACTACTTGAGGCCAGGGGGAAGAGAGCATAATTTTCTTTCTTTTGAAAAGCCCATTGAAGGCAGCTGGGAAATTGCCTGGCACCAAGTTGTTAAAGCTTTAGCTGAAGCTACAGAAGTAGCAGGATAGTTAACAATTCAGTGAAACATCTCGTTAATAATGAATTGTGAAAGCTTGTGTACATCTGACTACCCCATTTTATTTGCATTCTTATATGCAAAGGAAAATGGGCTTTTCTAATATTTGTGCTCTGAATGTTTAGAGGAATATTGGGAAAGTTTCCTTTTCTGGACAATAATGCTGTTGGAGTTCAATGCTGTTGGGGTTCAATGCTATTGGAGTCTGTTCTATATTTTCTGGAGTAGATCTGAGACTTGAAGAAAATAAATCTTCTCATGCCAGAGAGCAAACACTTCCCAGATCCTTTTTGTTTAACAAGAAGAGAGCATGTTACTTATTGACGTTAAATGGTACTAAAACAAACCTCAGCTGTGTGTGGCAAGAGAACATAGGAGTGTGCATGGGCTGCCAAAGTACTGAAGATGCAAGAGCACAGCGTCAGGGTTGGGGAGGGGAACACACTGCTAACATACTGAGGCAGTAGGGAAGGCCATAATCCTGACTTTTTATTTGCACCTTTAACTGATTCTGGCATTGGCTTCCTGCCACACCATGTTCGGACCCTGTCGGTGGGCAGAGTCTGCACCACCTGAGTGAACAGGGTGCAGTGACTCAGTTCTGCTATGCTGCAGTAGGATCAACAGCGTCTCCATCACCCACCTCTTCCTTTGAGAATGCCAAGAGGGATGTACTTTGTGCCACTTCAAATACATGTATCATTAACGTTTTATGTACTTAGATAACAATGTATAATTTATGGTTATGAATCTTGTGCTAATCTTGAATATTATAAAGTCCAACTATAAATGTAAAACTGCAGTATCCACTGTGTGGTTCTAGTCTTAATATCTTGGGTGTGGGGACTGGTTGGTAGTAATACACTACCACTCATAGCATCAGGTTTCTTAATCTGACAACTAAGGATGCCAGGCAGGAAAAGGGAGACTTGTGCCAAGGCATGTAACAGGGAAGGCCCAGCAAGTAACTTAAAGGGAGCTGTGGTCTCTTCACTGGACATATCAGCACACTCTGTCACCTGGGAAGGGTGTGCTGCAGAAGGCAGTCACATGCTCACATGATTTCATTCACGGGGCTGGGAGAGCTTCAGTCCTGTGTGGAAGGAGGTGCTGCAATGTGAGTCTTCTCTGCTGGGATACATCAATACAGCAGTGGTTTTGGTAAGCTACACCTTTTCATATTGAGTCCTGCTTGAACAGGCCAAAACACCTTTAAATGCAAACCACTGAAGATTGTCAGGGTTTTGTGGAATCAGTAACAGCAGACTGTGCTTTGGCACAAGTCTAACTAGCGTGTTGTCTCTCTTGGTCACCACACCGTGATAGCAATGGCAAAGGGATGCAGTTGCACCTTCCCAATGGACACCAGAGTCCCCTAAGTGTTGCTGTAACATACTAACCTCAACTTTGTACTGATCACCACTCACAGATAGCTTGAAATGCTGAGCAGCTAATGAGTTCAGGTAAATCTTCACGGTGTCCAGACTTAGTCAAAGCAGGAATTAGCCATGTAGCTTGCCATTTTCCAGGAAAATGGTACTTCTGTTTTGTAACCAGTTCCTTGTGGATTGAAACAAATTTGGGTAAGTCAGCTGGAACTGAAGATCAGCTCTAGGATTAGTATGACTGTAGGACTTTCCATCCTCTCAAAAATGTGCTGTGACTTGATAGCAGCAAGTGCAAGCCCATGGTGGAACATAGTGAAGTGCTAGATCAAATACTGGAACAGCTCCTGACCTACAGAGAATTGAGGTAGCCTGGGGATCCTTAATAGCCTCAGTCTAGAAATCTAATTACAGGAGTGACTGAATTCTCAAGCAAAGCAAAGCTGCCAGCTCTGGCGAATAGTCTTGCTTTAGTTGCTCTCCTAGTATCTAGGCTCTTGCTAAGTAAAATGGCTTTTACAAATTTTGTGATATTGCACTCTAAATGCATTCAAAACATACACTCCTTGCTGTTACAGTGCAGCCGTACCTGAAACGTGGAACAAACTTGCATACCAAGGTACTTCAATGTTTCTTTAACAGTGAAGTTGTTCTCAGCAGGAAATAACCCCTATTTTTGGGGTTAGGTGGAGGATTTAATTCAGTTTATGAATTTGTAACATCCAAGTTTTTGAGAACTTGGCTAAGATTGTTTTGCAGAAAGTCTGCTTTAAAACTAAGCTGCTCACTAATTCCTACCACGTCAGTGACATGGGGCTGGTGCTGTCCTGTAGAATGATCTGTTCATGCAGAACATGCTGCAGGGTGCAGCATCTAGACACCAACTTCCAGGCTTATGTCAGCAGGTAACTTGCTTGAAACTACATACAGGCTTTGCCTCATGCTTTCCCTGGGAGAAACCAAGTATCTATTTCCTTCTATGTAGTGGCTCTTGCTATTTGTCAGACCTTAGGGGAATCTTCCCCAATCTGGCAGACTTTGGGCAAGTACAGCTCTGGCATCAAAGACAAGCAATTCACAAAGGGAATTCAGGAGGAATGCATTGCTGGGSTAAGTCCTGTTTCTTGTTTCACATAATGGTGTGGTATTTTACAAAACTTCTATTTCCATTCCTCTCTTTTTAGGACTCTATAATTAAATGGTCGCGTAGCAGAAGGGAATGCTCTGAAGTTATTTTCCTCCTTAAAAAATAAAAAATCTAGGCAGATGAAGTTTATTCAAGTTTGTGCAAATTATAGACATGATACAGGAAAGACAGTAGTAACTGTAGGGTCAAAAAATTCTGATTTAATAGATTCTTCTAGCAGCTGCAGTGCTGAGAGCTGGCACTCACAGCATGACATGGGTCCTTAATTGGGCTGCATGAAACAAGGAACATCTTTTTTTTCCCTAGCAAATCCAGCAACAGATACTCAGAAGCGTAAGAGATGTCCTCTGTTTTTTGAACTCTAAAACTGACAAACCCTTCGTTGCCTGATGCCCACTCAGCTGACTGTGAGTAACTCTAGTACTTTGGCAAAGCTGACTGTCAACTGCTGTGTAGTTAATGTTTATGCTTTGATAAGTGACATGCTAATTGGCAGACTTGGACTTGGCTTCTGAGAAACTCCTAGTGTGACTGAACCAGCATGACAGTTTTTCAATCTGCTGAAAAAAAATTGAGGCGAGAACTCCTGCAAATCTTGGGACATGTAGCACTGTACCAGGTTCTCATAACAAGCAATYTATCAAGTGTATGTATTACCTTGTGATAGTGTATTTCTCATCTGTAGAGCTTCTTTCAGTCTTTCTGGGTCTTTCCTATTCTGCTTTAAATGGTTTGGCTTTGCACTTGGTTCCAAGCTGACTGTATTTCCTTTTCTGCTTTACAGAGTACCCCAACACTGCTTCAATCTCATTTGTTTCCAGATAAGGACATAAGGCTGGAAAATGCTTGACGACACCAGAGTGCTTTGTGACACTTCTGTGTAATTAGGTTGTGGTTTGCCAAGTGCATGAGCACTTGCTATAGCAACCTGCAGGTGCACCAGTCCAGCTTAATGGATCTGGAGTCATTATTCTGCTCCATCTCCTGCTTAGCAGGCGTCCAGCCTCCAGAGAGTTTGTCACTGGTCTAGTTTTCTCATATTTCAACACTCTGCATTTTCTGTGGGCACCTTTCCAAAGGTAATGACAGATCCTGACTCATGTTTTTCTAATAAAACACTGCAAAATTCATAGCATAGGTATGTGTTTCAGTTTATCTTTCAGTCTGGAGCCTTTGCAGTCTTTCAAAAAGGCAACAACATCTGTTTTCTTCTAAGCTAATATAAAGTTGACAGCTTTTAAGCTTAAGATGAATTTGAAATACAGTCASTGAAGCCCTGTCTTACTTTTACGTGTCAGAATTTAAAAATCCTAAGTCAGATTCTGAGTTTATTCAGTTATGCATTTTCCTGCGTGGTTCATTGATTCAAGATTTTTTGTCTGCTGTGGTTTTAATCAAGACTAAAATTTGTCTAAAAATCTCCATTTCTCCTTTTCCCCACAGTGGTTATGAAAGGAAGGAATTACAAAGTCTTCTGGTATGTTGTTTTCCACAGCAGTGAGGTCTCCGGTATTCGGCAGAGCACAAATTCCCCAAGTACTGGTTATCCAGCTGGGGAGCTAGGAGTGAGTTTTGGTGGAAGAGGTGGTTAATAAATCTTTGAACTGCTCTCCTTTTGTAAGGTACTTTTTTTTTCCCAGTTAGGGAGTGGGGAAATGGCCTCATCAACTGTTAATATGGTTTGTCAGCTGGAGTAGCTTTGTTGAGTAATATATCCTGCTGTGAGGGACTCACGACCATGGTCTGGTAGCAGAATGATAATCTGTACATGCTGTACATGGGTTTCAGCCTCTTCTAAGATGAGTCAGGCCCACGCAAATGTGAACATAACAGGGACTTCTGTGGTGCTCTCGAGAGGCTCAGTCCTGATAATGTCAGAGAATAATCTCGAGTAGCAACAGGAGCTCTTTTTGCATGTGTGCTGAAGTGGGAATCATGTTAGTTGTTTGGAACAGCATCATCTTCCTTATAGTCACAGTAGCTCCTGCTGCACACACTTGAAATCTGGGGAAATAATGACTCAAATCTGCAGTATTTTCACTTCTTGAAGCCAGTTATGTGCAGGATCTGTTACGCATAAAGGAATTGTTTGGTCTTGGCAGATAACCTGAGAGAAAATTAGTTTTCTTATTTTATCATAAGACCCCAAGTCACGTAAACATGTGCTTCCTTGGATCTAGAAATCTCTGTCTGCAATTGGTGTTTGTGTTTGAAAAAATAAATTGTGAAAGTTGCTTTTATTTTCAGTAGCTCTTTTTAATTCTGATTATTAGAGCCTGGAGAGGTGCCGTGAGGCACACAGGCTACAGTAGCACCTATGTGTTTCACAATTCTTGTGTCTTTGTATGCCAGCAGAAACAAGCAGCAGCCACCAGCAAGGGAAAGGACTTCAGATTGTCAGAGGGTTGTTTTCCTGAAWATTCTGAAGTGAGAGCAGTAACATAGCAGATTTGATCTCTTGTCTGTAACAGTAGTTGCTCTTTATGCTTTGAACATGCATTTCTTAGGAGATGCTCTTGACCACGCCAGCTCGGTCAAGTATTTACTTTCATGTAAGTCATGGGATTTAAAATGAACATTTTGCAGCCCCTGGTATTTCAGGACTTGCTTATCTTCTTTTGGTACTTCTCCTTCAGGCTTTCTGCTGACAAGTGGTGTTAGCAGCTTCTTGGAGGTCAGGTCGAGATAGTTTGCAATCTGCATGTGATTAAATATGAATAATCCTTTCCCTGTTCAGCAAAGTAAGCACTGCTGTGAATCCCATTGAGGCTGATGCGAATTAAGCATGTGGTATTTTCTTGGACAGAATGAGGCTGTGCACAGGCCTTGCTGGCTTGATTTGGGAATCTGTAAGAGACAGTGTTTGTTGTGAAGGTAATCATGGCCTCACAGCAGAGGGTGTACGTGTCTGCAGGCATATGTGAATGCCATGATAATTTGATGGGAAGGTATGAGGAGTTGCAGAGGTTAATCAGAAGACCAAATGCATTGTTTGTTTGCCATCTTTGAAAGAATTTATCTCATTTTTGCCATTCTAATAGTGCTAACCAGAACACTGAGTAGCTACTCTGCATATGGGACTGGAACTATGACTGTTCCTTCCTTATGTGTACCCTTCACGTGTTTATTCCTCCCCCTCCTTTACTTCCCTGTGGTGGAGGAGGGGGGCCTTAGACTTGGCATGAGACCACTCTCTGCCTGTTTTAACTGTGTTGTGAAACCACATACAGTTCTGGTTTCACCTGGGGATGAGTCCTGCAATGCAAGTATGTTTGCTGTTAGCCCTGGCAGAATAAAGGTGCTTCAGTTTCCCAAAGGGTTTTTCTGCCGGCAGTTTAGCCACAAAGCCAGGGCCATGTAGCTGCAGAGTGAGCTTCTCGATGGGGCTGGCAGCTGCCAGATTGCTGAGTCTTGTTAAGCAAAAATCAAGTCACAAAGCACACAGAGAGCAAGTCTGGACAGGAGCATGTTTTATGCATAGCTGGGGGTAACTTCTTGCACAAAATGTTCCATCTTTGGAACAGGTTGGCTGCTCCAGGTGTAAGGGAGAGCACAGCTCTCGAGTCCAGCCCCAGTATTTCCTGGTTTCTGCGAAATCCTGGATGGAAACAAAACCAGTGTTGGTTTCTGTCCCTGCATCCCATAAATAMAGCTTTTGGACACGTGCAGGGCTGTCTTCCTCCGTCTGCAGATAAAGCAAAAACACGTTCTGGTGCAATCTGCACAGCCCAATTCTTGAAAAGGATTAGACAATAAAGCCGCCCCCTCCCCCCCCCCCCCCCAAAAAAACCAACACGAAAAAACCAAGCCACCCCAGCTAAGCCCGGAGCGTCATTGCACTCACAGCAGCCTTTTAATGTGAGAACGTTGTGGTTTCTCTTCCGCCTGCACTGGGCGCTCACATGCTCTTACTACCCCCGGAGGTCCTTGGTCTCCCTTTCTCGCTGAGTGAACCAGAAGGATTCAAGCCAAGGGGCCGAGAGGAACAAGCCCTCCCCGTTCCATCTTCTCGGAGCTGTTGTGTATCCTCCCTGACCGAGTGGATTTGGGGTGTTTCAGAGCTAGTCCTGGCCTAAGCGTGCCCGGAGGTGCTGATGCTGCTCAGGGGAGGAGGCAGTGCTGTCCACGTCCCTCCGGCCGGGCTGGCATCTCTCCGTACCCACGCGGAGGTTTTTCCCGTGGATTCCTGGGAGCGGGCTAAGCAACCCCCACTCCCGCAGCACAGAGGCTCGGGCCGGGTCACGCAGCTCGTCTGCTCCCGTTCCCCGCTTCCCAGCTCCCCGCAGAGCCGCTCCCCGGGCCCCCACGAGCCGCCCCCGCCCCGCCCCGCGAGGATGTGACGCCGCCGGGGCCGCCCCTCTCGGGCGCGGCTCTGAAATAGGGCTCGGCCGCCGCCGCCGGGCAGCCGGAGCCGCGGAGCAGCGCGGCCATGCCCGCCCCCGCCGCGCCCCGCAGCCTGGCCGCCGCCGCCCCCGCCGGCAAGGCCAAGCTCACGCACCCCGGCAAGGCCATCCTGGCAGGTAAGGGGCCTCCGGGGCTCTCCCGGGTACGGGGCTCGCCCCGCCGCTGCCAGCGTGGGCATCCGGCTGGGCGGAGGCTGCCGGACCCGCCCCGGGGCGGTGGTGCTTCCGCAGGTGCTGCTCCATTCTGGTGCTGCCGCCCCTCTCCCACTGCCCGCGGAAGGCGACCCC
The DNA here is from genome assembly GCA_018881555.1 of Amblyornis subalaris. Classification (NCBI taxonomy): domain Eukaryota; kingdom Metazoa; phylum Chordata; class Aves; order Passeriformes; family Ptilonorhynchidae; genus Amblyornis; species Amblyornis subalaris. The sequence continues at coordinate 158,769 of JACAXG010000023.1, read as the reverse complement.
GCTGGACCGCGATTTCCCTTCGGCCACAGCCAAAGAGCTCCCGCAGCTGCATCCTGAGGCTGGACGCCGGCTCCGGGGCTCCCGCTGTCCGCAGGGGGACCGCAGCGTCTTGCCAGGCTGTTTCTGCACCCCGTGGTCCGGCCGGGAAGGTGCCGGTGGGCTCGGGCATAACGCGGGGCGAGCGGCACTCGCGGGGTTCAGCAGGAGAGAGCGGAACTGATCGGAGAGGATGGCGGCAGCAGGGACCCCAAATGTTCCCCCGAAGGTGTTAAGGGATAGGGCTGAAGAGGCAGCAGTCGGTTGTCCCTGCCCCAGCTGTGTCCCACAGGCTGCGTTGATACAGCTCCCCTGGGGACTGCTTGGTCCCTCCTTTGTGCTTCAGCATCAGTCCCTGTGGATCAGGGCGTGTTTTCCCGTCCAGTTCTGACCACTTCCATGGGATCAAAATAGGCTCCGAGTGCAGCAGTAACTGCAGAGTTAACGCTCTGCCTCCTGCTTGTGGCTGTTTCGAGCTCTGAGCTGAATGGAGTCCAAGACAGTCGCAGGCTTGTTAAACTCCTTTGTAGCTGTTCATTAGCTCCCTGGTTTCTCCTACCAGTCGCAGGACAATTCCCAGAGTGGAGATTAGCGTCTTTGTTTTGAAATGAGCCATCGTAGCCTCGACATGATTGGCATGTTTAGAGCTTTTGTGTTTTCCAGCCAATTCCCCCTCCTACGATTGTGCCTTTGTTTGTCTGCCGAACTCCCTGCTCCCCTCCAAGGGCAGAGCTCCAGCCTCCAGTAGCGGGACCTGGGAGCAGCAGGGCTGTGCCCGCATGGGAGCGGAGCCGCGGCCGCTCCGGCTCTCCCCGCTGGCCCTGCCCCTGCCCCGGCGGGCGGCCTGCCTCGCACAGACCGGGAGAACTGCCCGAAGTGGATGCGGGCGCTGGAGGGTGCAAAGGGTGCCGAGGCCTCCCAGGGTCACKTCTCCGGGAGGGGTCTGTGCCGTCATTCGACTCTCTGGCCAAAGGGCTGGGGCACAAGGACGAGGCGGTCTCTAACGGGAGGGTGCCTTCTCGCTCAAGTGAGCCCTTCAGTAAGGCTGAGCTCCTCCAGAGCTCTGTGCCCCTCTGTGCTGCCCCACCTCAAAATGGATTGGTTTTTTCAGACCTCTTCACTTAAAGGTCTTTTAAATGGGATTTAATCCAATTTTAGGATAGGAAAGACAGGCTGTTTCCATCTTGTCCACTCTTCGCAGTCTTTCCCGACTTCCTGTCCATGTGCAGTGCATCAGGTTGTCACCACCTGGACCAGTGTACCAAGATACTTTATAGATCTTGTGTAGATCTGTAATCAGGATCATCAGCTTATCAGCATCAGCCGTCTCTGAGAGAGGTTGCAGCAGACTTGCCCTGCTCTCCCCTGCCAGAAGAGTTGCTGTGGGTATGCCTGGAAGCTGTTCCTGTGTAAAGGAAGGGATATGGTGCTTGTGGCCTTTGCCAGGTGCAATTTTGGGCAATACAGCACGAAGCTGCACATGCACCTGCTTGAGGGGGCCCTTCTGGGTCCATGTGAGGCTGTAGAGGTGGAAGAAGGACCCTATTGACATGCTGGCCTTCTCCTCACAGACTGTAATCAGAGTAATTGGTTAATAGGCAGAAGTCCAGCCAAGCCTCTGTGGCATCTAATTGTATTAGAGAACCACAGAAATGGGAGAAAGCTGCTGTTAACTCCCTGTGCCCTGATCTACTCAGCCCTCCAGCCCCTCACTGGGGGATGCAGTGCTGTTTGTGGCTGCTGACTTTAAGGGGTTTGCTGATGCTCTCAGAGCATCTGACATCTGTCTGCACAACAGGGGTGTGTGCTTCAAAGCTCCCCTTTCTGAAGATTTGGAGGTGTTAAGATGGAACGTTCCTGCTGTGCTTCATCAGCCTGTACTGGTGGAGTTAAATAAGCCATCATCCCACCCTGGGTGTGTATCTGCTCCCAGACCCTGTGTGTAATTAGGGCTCCTCTGCCAGGGAGGTACAGTTCCTTCAGCTGCCCAGACCTCAGCAGGCTGGGTTGGCTCTTTTCTGAAGAGATGCAAGTGAAGCCCTGGCTGCCAAGAGCTCTTCTCCGTCAGTTGTCGCAACAGACAAAATGCAAGGTTAAAAATTAATTTGCTAATGGGCTCTCCTTTGTCCAAGCAGCTGTTGTGTSCCAAGGCAGCACTTCACCTTGCAGTGACAACACAGCCAGTGCTGCTGTGGCCGTGTGTGGCCTGAGCACACAAAGGCAGGTGGGCTGTACTTGCTGGATGGGTGGRTATCACTGCCAGGACTTGGAATGGGGGATGCTCCCTGAAGAGTGGGCTTCCAGAGGGCAGAGCTGAGTGGGTGCAGGTCTCTGCTGCTGTTCCATCCCAGCACCCCCTTTGCAAGGGGAAGAGCCCCCAGGCTCTGAAGTGATGGTACAAAGTTGGTTTGGAGAACCTGGTGCTGAATCAGAAGTGACATGGCTTAGGACACTGTGGTTTGGTGTAACATGGCTTAGCTTAGACTTGGTTAAAAGACTGGTAGACATTGCAGGGTTTATGCTGAAATGGATATTGTCTGTGCCTTCCCAACTCTCCTGCTGGCTCTGTTGTAGAGCTGGTACAATTCCTCTGTGAACTCAAGCGCTGGTTTGAGGGCCAGCTTGTGCCTCCTCTGCTGGGTAACAACCTGTTAGCAGGTAGGCTGGGAGCCCAACCATGCCTCCGGAATCCCCACAGCCAGTTTTCCTGTTTYGTGCTGTGGTTTCCAAACAAACCCTTGAGCCCGCCAGGCTCCTGTCCCTCCCACCAGCATCCTGCAGGGCTGGGTGCTGCTGGTCTACTGTGCTGCCAGTACGGGCCCACGCTGCAGTGGGGAGCTCAGAATAAAGGCAGCAASTGGTGAGACAGGAATGCTGGTGGCAGAGCTGGCGGGACAGTCGCCAGTCACCTCTGCAGTTCCTCACAGTGCTCCTTTGCTGGGTTTTTTTGGTGCCACRGTGCTGTTGGGTCAGCTCAAGCCAGCCTGCAGTGTGGGCTGTTTCCAGCCCAGCACAAATGATCTTTGCCCTTTGCAGGCAAATCCCCACACCCCTGCCCTGCTCCTGAGAACTTTGCTCGTGGTTAGCAGTGCCCATTTGATGAAAGGCTCTGCCTGCCCTCGCCAGAGTTAAGTACAGCCTTATTCTGTTTTTAGCCAGCTTTGAAGCCTGGGGTCTGCTCCCTCCCCCAGAGAAGCTCCCAGCTGCCTTGCTCTCCGCGTGGTACCTCTGCTCACCCGGGGGCTGCCGCACAGTTGCTGTTCTTGCCTACACCTAATCCTGCCTGACCAGGGAGGCAGGACGCCTGGATGCTGTCCTACACGGTGCTGGATTTGAGAAGGGCTCGCAGTGGTTGTGGCTGCTGCCCTGGTGTTGGGTACCACTGGCAAATAGCAGTGATGTCCACAGGGTCCCAGGGGGAGCATGGGCAGGGAAGAGGGACTCCGCAGGGAGAGAGAAGGGCCTGCAGGGTAGGGCATGAACAGGGTTCAGCAGGGAGCCCAGGCTTCTGGACAAAGCAGTAATTAGAGCTTCAGTTTCCTCTTCTTTGTTAATCCTTGATATGATCTTTCTTAGGAAATGCTGTACCTGCAGAGGAGAGGAGATGGGGACTGGGTGTGAAAACTGAGACTTGCTTCTTGCAGAGCAGGTCTCCTTTTCCAAAGTTCCTAAGTCCATCTGGGTTTCCATGACCACTGCACTCCTGGGATGATGAGGGAGCTTGTGCTGCTGTGAATGGCTGTGGTCCAGCACTGTCCTTGGTTTTGAGATGGATGCCTGGTGCTCACAGCAGAGTAGGGAATGTTTCCCCCTTGATGCTGAGCTGGAGGAGCCAGGTGGAGGCTGAGCACAGCCAGGGGGAAGGATTGGTGAGTGTGGAGGAAACCAGTCCAGCCAGGTCTGCTGGCCCTTGGCACATCACGCCTGGCTGTGGTTTCTCCTGCAGTTGCCTCCTCTGGCTGTTATCTGTTAGGGAAATGGGGCAAAAGGAGCATGCTGGCCTTGAGTGTGTCCTTGGCTGCCTGGGAGCTATCACGGGTTGCAGTGGAAACGTAGAGCAGCCCCAAGGATCCTGGTGGGAGGAGGATGTCAGCCCTAGGGCYGGGAAACCACACTGGGGTGTCCCTTCAGTCTGAATGGATTCTGTGTGAGCTGGGGTTAACCCTGGGCTGTGAAATGTGAGTTTCTGAGATTTTTACAAGCCTGATGTTCTGCTTGACATTTTGCAGGCAACCATTTTCTCTAGGTTGACGTAAATGATTGGAAGGGGTCGTCCATCTTCCCGAGACGATGCGTACCATGAGTTGACAGCTTGGGGATGTTGCAGCATCTCTCAGCTCTAACAACCCTGTGTGGTGCATGCCAATGCAGACTCTCTGCTCCTGCTTGTGCCCTGAGGTCTCAGGTCACCTTCTGACAGCAGGGGTTGATTTTTTTGGCCATCTCTTCTCTGTCCCTGTGCTCCAATGCTTGGTACATCAGTACAGTCACTCCCCTGTGCTGGTGGCTGGGAGATCAGAGCCTGTCCCCAGGGATGTCTCAGTCCTGGCAGTGGCTCCCTCATCCAGCTACAGGGCTGGGCTGGTGGAGTCATCCAACAGCCCTGGGTTTCAATGTCAGCTTCCTGTTGCACATCTTTAGAGAGTTTTTTGACTCTTGAGAAGCTGGTGTCTGAAATGGTCTGGTAGATTGGCCGGGAGGCAGCTCATGATGGCAGAGCCGGGGCCTCGAGGTGCACGGGGCAAGAGGGAGAAGGTGATCTGAGCAGGACGGGGGACTTGGCAGTCCCCGAAGGTGGAATCAGCATCTGAGCCAGAGGATGCTGTGACTGCGAGCACAGGGAAATGGCTTCTGCTGTCATACTCACAGCCAAGAAGCTTAAAATGTAATAATGATTAATTGTCGTATTGAGAAGGAAATGCAAAAAGGTGATGAATGAGCAAGTTGTGAAAGGATGGCCTGTTCAAACAGGGCAGTTCCAGTAAGATTCAGGACAAATGATTCCATCCCATTCGTAGTGTTATCTGCAGCGCTGTTTGCACGGGGCTGTTTAGCCACAATGGCATAGGGTACAGAGAAGCACCTCTCATGTTTGCCATTCTGTGTATCCCTGGGGGGGATCAGACTTTCACCAGCCTGCCTGTAGCACAATCCTGTGCCCAAAACAGCCGTGTGTGTGTGTGTGTGTGTGTGTGTGTGTTTACTGCTGGACATGCTGAATCCCTGTGCTCCCCACTGGCCTTGCCCCTGTCAGATAGGAGACCTTCCAAGGGCCCTAATCCCAGCCTAGGGGATGGATGCCCTCTGACCTGTCACAGAACGTGTTTTTTCCCTTCTAACCAAAACACAGGTAATCTTCTGGCAGTCTGGTTTGGGGAAGCAGCCTTCCCCATCTCCGTAARACCTGTGGCAGCAGAGCTGCCCCCGTGGTGGTTTTCCGCAAGGATGTGGCCATGGATGGGTGGGGAAGGGCTGTCCGAGGCCAGAGAAGGTGCCCCGGTGAGGACTGCAATGCTGGAGCCCTGCCAAGAGCCAGCTCTCCAGGATAGCTCTGGCCCCAGTGAGGCTCCTGCCTGCTCCTGCACCCCGGGTTTCACAAGATGCCCGTGGTGGGAAGTGCCGGGAGGGTGGAGCTGTTTAACCCGTTTCACCGCTGCAGGCAGGGCAGGATTGCTCCACGGCTGCCTCCAGCTGGGTTATGGCAATGGATGGGTGAAGAGCAGCCTGGATGGGGCCTGCTCCTCGGTGTGGGGAGCACGTGGCAGTCTGGGCTGCAGAGATCTGTCACAAGCTGCTGGTGGCGGTGCTTCTGCCTCCCTGGTTTGTAGCAGCCTGATGGTCTTTGGTTTTTTGTTTGTTTGGTTGTTTTTTTTGGTTTTTTTCCTTATATCCCCAGCACAAAAGCTGTGTCAGCTAAGGGGAAAGGGCAGCAAGTTCCCTCATGAGAGTGGGAACTGTAAGCACAGCCAGGAGTTGGGCAGGATTGCCCCCTGTGCCCACAGTGTGTGGTCTGTGTCATCCGTGTTGGCTGCTCAGCTCACCCCRTCCACCTGCACCTTCTGCACGTGGGCTGGGAGCCCCCAAAATGGGGAACGTGGGGCTCAGCTTCCGCTGGTGCTTTGGAGAGGAGCTGGAAGCCTGTTTGTGCCTCCCACCATCCTGAGCCACCTGGCTGGCAGGATGCGGAAGCTCCAGGCATGGGCCCTGGGAGACCTCAGCTGCTTTGCTTCCAGACCCTTAGGAATAATTCCCTTTGGCCTGAAAGGATCCTGCCTAATCTAAAGTTAAAAGGAGCTTTTTATATGGAAATCAGGTGCTGGTATGTCAGCATGTGAAATTACTCTCAAAATGGAGAGACTGAAATTGCTCTCCAGGTGCTCACTTCTCATCAGTGCTGCACAGAGACCTGCTGCTCCATCTCTCTGCAGGAGCAGGACGCTTTTGCAGGCACAGCCACTTGCAGGAGTGGCGGAGGGGCGAGTGCCACCTCCTGCCCCTCTGTGGCTCCCAGACAGGGCAGTGGGTGCTCACTGGGGCACTTGCCCCTTGGTGGGGGTTTGCAGAGGATGGCAGTGCCAGTCCTGGCTGTGCAGTCTTGGTTCGTGTCAGTCCTGGGGCTCTGCTTGTCTTCCTCATCGCAGCTGCATCCTCCTGCCCTCAGCACACCCCTGACCTGGGTCTCGAGCTGGGGTCACCGGGACAAGGTGGCTGGTGGTGTCCTCAGAAGCTGCTCACGGATAGGATGTGAAGTTTAACCTGCATGTGCTGATACAATCACGTGTTGTGTGAGCATAGCAGGGGCAGCACCCTCCCACTGTCTCCAAAAAAACCCTCTTCTCCCTCCTGCCAGCTCTCCCCAGCTGTGCCCAAGGGCTGCAGGCGTGTCCTCAAAGGACGGCCTCCTCTGGCCTCTCCGCAGGGGAGCTGAACTTTTTCTGGGAAAACCACACCAAGTGGCTGACAAACAGGTATTTTCCCCATCTCTCCCTTCCTGCTGGGCCTGCAATGTCAGGATAGCTGGCAGCTGAAGCACTTGCAGGCTTGCTGCAGGCAGGGAGCTATTCCCGGTGCTGGGAGTGGGATCCCCCCACTGGGGGCACCTTCTCTGGGGCCGGGCGGAGTGACCTTCCCTGAAGGACATTCCCTCTCCTCTGGCTCCGCTGCATCCAGCGAACAGCCAGAGCCTTGGCCCAGCATCTCAGCTGGGCCGCTTGCTCTTTCACCTCCTGAGTGCTGCTGTTCCAGCTGACTCTGTGGTGTTGCAAGAGCTGGAGCTGCTGGTTAAAGTCCGGGTAAACAGGTTGCAAAGTCCTCGCAGCCCTGGYGAGGGAGGTGGTTGGACAAAGCTGCCTCTCGTGGGCAGTGGGGTGATTTATTTGCATAGGATGAGGTTTCTGCTGTAGYAAAACTATCTGGGGAGAGGAGATGACAGCAGAGCAGGACCTCTGATGGGTCTCACTTCCAGGGAGGTGGGGCGGGGCTGCAGAGGAGGTGGCCTGTGCCACCCTGTCTCTCTGTGGGCGAAAGAAAATGCATTAAAATTGCCACAAGTCTTGGAGTGTATCCAGAGTCCCTGCTCTGTGCACCTTCTCGTGGGGTTTGAGGCCAGAACAACACTGGGGGGCAGGGAGGGGACCTGGCAGAGYGGGTGCCCTGTTCTGCCGTCCTTGGCTGGGGCAGCCTCATTGCCCCAGAGGCTGCTGGTTCCCAGGAACAACACGCTGTCCCTTTGCTGGGCTTCTGTGGATGCCTTTGCCTGTGGGATGCTGGGCAGAGCCTCYGCCTCCCCTGCATGGATAAATGTGGGCGCTGAGGCTGCAGGCAGGTTGCAGGAGGTGCAGCATCTCTCCCTGTGCCATTTGGTGTGGCCGCTGTGAGCCGAGGTGCTGGTTGCCCTGGACTGGTGCTTGTCCTGGGTGCTTCCCTGTCTAGCCCTTGCACGTGCTGGGGCAGCAGCTGATGCTGGGGAACCTAGAGGGAACTAATATTTACATCACTTAAAATGTCCAGTGCTTCAGTTCTGCAGTGTAGAAAGGAGGGAAGTGGCCTTGGCAGCACCTGAGGTGTTCATGTGGCTGTGGTGGCACGAGGCTGGTGGCACAGTGGTGTGTGGAGAGGTGCCAGCYGGTGCTCAGCTTTTTGAGGATTGTTGCACCCAGCTGGAGGACGCTGCTCCTCATCGTGCTGCTCTCTGGGGACCTGCCAGCTGCTCCTGCAGGAGCTGTTTGTCTTTGCAGGAGAAATTAGTGTTTGGCCAGCCCCCGTGCCGTGGGGCCAGCAGCGTCTGCCACTTCTGACAGGCATGCCAAGGGTGGGAGAGGGTTGAGGGGRAAGCAGGAGTGCTCTGGGGACCTTGGGGATGGTGGCTGTCCTCCTGTGATGCCCCAGGGAAGCTGGTGGCTGGCTGCAGTGCCGAGAGCTGGCCCCGTGGCTTCCTCCCACGCCCCCAAAGCACCGGGTGCCACAGAGGCGTCACGGCTGGCAATGGTCACCCATCACCGCCTCCCGAGAAGTGCCTGCCTGGGCTGGGCTGGGCAGCTCCAGCCCCCCCGGGAATACAGTGGGAAACAAGAGGCCTTTGTCTGCTGCCGCACTGGTCTGCTGGCCTCACGCCCCGTCCCCAGTGCCCCACGGGGCCGGGATGCTGCCAGGCTGGGCTGGCGGGTCCTGCCCTGGGTACTCAGTGCCACGGTGTCCCCGTCCCTGCCGTGCCTGTGGGAGGACTGGGATGCTCTCTGAGCAYGAAGCCGAGCTTTGCATTGCCCCAGCTGTGCTGAGCCTGGCTTCTTGGCTCCCTCGGTAGGACAGTGCAGCCTGGTGCTTTTTGTGCCTGGGGGGAAAAAACAGCGTAACGCCGTTTTAAAGTGGGTGCTCCCCAGCTGCTGGAAGGAATGTGGGCAGGCTGCTTTTCCCTTCCCTCCAGAAGGACAGGGGTGAGAGAAGGCGGCAGTGCTCCAGGGGATCCCAGTTGCCAGTGGCACTGGCAGGGGGGAGCTGGATACAGCACCAGAGAGATCAAGTGTCTTTCTTGCGCATGTGGAGGCCATGCAGAAGGAATAAGACTTCATGAGAAAGTTCACTGGTCCAAGGAGTTGGGGCTGCCTGCTGTTGTCACAGAGAGCAGCCACGGGCCACGGTGTCCCCTATCAGTATCCCCTCATGGGGGTACTTTGGGGGGTGCTGATAAGCAGAGCTGTGCCATGCAGCACCAGCCTGCGCTTGGCTGCAGAGCGGGATAACAACCACTGTATCCAGCCCTGGCCTTTCCCACAAAGGCAGTGTGTTCCCTGCTGGGGTGTCTGTCCCCTGGGCCGTGGTGGGCCTGCAAGCCGGGGRTGGCTCTGGTGGGAGCTGTAGTGCTGTTGAGTCACACTAAGGACATAGCGAGGCTGGAGGGACCATTGGAAGCTGTATGGGAGACTGGGAGCTGGCAGCCCACCTGACCCCGGGCCATGCCCCATCCTGTGGGCTGGGGCATGATTCACCTTCCCTGGCCAAGGAGCAGGGAGACCCTTGGGGGTGCTGACCCGTGGCAGCACCCCGTGCCCTGTTCCGGGTTGAGCAGGGTTTGCCCTGTGAGATCTGAGGGAGCTCGGCCCTGCGCTTCCTCCTGCGGCCGGCACAAAGGGCTCCCGCTGCTCGGCAGGACCCGGCCACGCTTTGATGCAAGGAAGCGCTCCGTGATCCATCGTGGTTGGATGGGCTGAGCCCGGCTCCGCCAGCACGGCCGGGTCCAGCTGCAACGGCTCCAACCACGCTGAGGGGAGCCCCACGGCTGAGAGCAGCATCCCTTGCTGCCCGGGCCAGCAGGAAAGGCTGCAGCCGGTGTAATCAGTGCCCAGCAGCCGCCGCTGCGGGAGTGCGGGACAGCCAGACAGGCTTGATGATAATTGTGCTTCCTGCTGGCACAGCCAGGTCTGCAGATGGGCTCCCACTGGTGTGGGGAGTGGTGCTGGGCCTGCCACAGCACCACTGTTTATAAATCCCAGTGCTTGCAGCTCACCTGGGAGTGCGGGGCTCCRGAGAGGGAGAGCAACACACCAAATAGGCAGCTGTGGGTGCGCTGCTTTGCCCTCTTTTCCCCACTTTGCCCAGTCTCCTTGACAGCTCTTGGCAGGGAAGTGATGCCCATGCAGGGCACCAGGTTGGCACAGGGCCCCGCTGCCGTGTGGAGTCCTCAGGGTTTTGGTGAGGACAGGGACACCGTGTCCCAGCCCAGACCTGGCTGCCAGAGATCCTGGGCTCAGCCGTCATGGAGTTGGGAGCAGCCACGTGGCACTGAACAGGCACAGTGCTGCTCCTGCCTCAGCATCCGCTCCTCTCCCACACAGGTGGCCTGGCTGGAGGGATCGAGATCTGCATCACATTCCCTACYGAGTATGTGAAGACGCAGCTGCAGCTGGATGAGAAGGCAAACCCTCCCCGCTACAAGGGCATCGGTGAGCACGCGCCTGGTTCCTGGCTGCAACCGCTCTCTGGGTTTGGGGCTCCTGGGGAGCCTGGCTGGAGCTGGGGGGATTTGGCGGGGCGGTGGCGGGTGGTGCTCGGCGTGGCGGGTGACAGCGGCACTACTGTGCTCTGCCGCAGGGGACTGCGTGAAGCAGACTGTCCGTGACCATGGCATCCGGGGGCTGTACCGGGGGCTCAGCTCGCTGTTGTACGGCTCCATCCCCAAGGCTGCCGTCAGGTACGTGCCCCCTTGGCGTGGGGTGAGTGGGGGGGGACCCCCGACAGCAGCAAACAAGGGGGTGGCTTTGCCCTCGGTGTCTCCATCAGCACTTTGCCAAAGCCAGGCGGGAGAGACCTCTCACAGGGTGTGTGTCTGCTCCTGGAGACAGACCCAGAACAGGAGGGTACAGCCTCCCCTCTGGTTGCCCAGGGGTTGGCACAGAGGCTCTTTTGCAGGTTTGGGATGTTCGAGTTCCTCAGCAACCAGATGAGAGATGAGCAGGGGCGGCTGGACAGCACGAGGGGCCTCATCTGCGGGCTGGGGGCTGGCGTGGCCGAGGCCGTGGCCGTGGTCTGCCCAATGGAGACCGTGAAGGTGCGTGGAGGAGCTGCCAGTGTCCCCCACCTTGTCCCTCCCTTGCCTGGCTGGGCTGGGAGGGGGCAAAAGCCAGGGATGCCCGACTTTTGGGAACCTGAGGGTTGTATGGATTTGCTTGGGCTGGTTTTATAGGGGAGGATCTGATGCTGGAAAGCCCTCAGGTTTTGGAAGTCAAGTCAGGTGGCCCTGGCCCCTTCCCCACTCTGGGGAGGAGCCCCACACCCAGGAGCCGTCTTGTTACCCAATTTAGGGCTGTAAGCCCCACATGGCTGCTTGCAGCGGCAGTTTCCCAGGTTTTCCTCTGCAAAATGCACTGTTGGCCATGGGCACAGGCTTTCCCTGTGATCTGTCCCAGTGTTGCCTGGCTGCATGGGTCGGCTCTGGTCCTGGGACCGTCCCTGGAGCAAGGCAAGAGGCGGCCCACAGCCCTTTGGGGGCATCGCATCTGCATTACCTCAGCCAGGACAAGCACATCATCTCCTCGTAGGTGAAGTTTATCCATGACCAGACCTCTCCCAACCCCAAATACCGTGGTTTCTTCCATGGCGTCCGGGAGATCGTTCGGGAACAGGGTGAGTCCCAGGGACATGGCACCCTGACCCCCTGGGTACTCCCATGCTGTGGGGACAGGCTGGGAGGTGGCAGATGGGCGCAGGCTGGAGCGGGTGGCCTGGGGAGGGTTTTCTCTGCCACTTGAGTCTGGTCTCCCCTCCAACACCTCCTTGCAGGACTTAAGGGGACCTACCAGGGCTTGACTGCAACCATCCTCAAGCAAGGATCAAACCAGGCCATCCGCTTCTTTGTCATGACCTCGCTCAAGAACTGGTACAAAGGTAAGGTGCCCTTGTCCCCCCAGGCCACCCCAGCTGTGCCTCTGGCTCCCTCAGCCCACCCTTGGGAGCTGGGATGGGCTTTCCATCATCATACCCCCTACTTCTTGTGGCTCAGCCACTCAGGATGGAGGAAAATGAAAACCAGGGTGAGGTGGCCCCAGCTTGTGGGGCTGAAGGGTCTTGGAGCATCACTTTCACACCCACCCTGAGCCCCGCGGTGCTGTGTGGGCTCTGGGGCTGGTGCTGCTGGACAGTCCCCAGCTCAGCACTGCACCCTCACCACAAGCAGCCAGACCTGGGACTTTCCTTGCGGGCTCCCTCGGGAATGCATGCGAGAATCCCACCACCACTTTGCCCTCAACCTCTCTTCCTTCCCAGGGGACAATCCCAACAAGGTCATCAACCCCTTCGTAACAGGGGTGTTTGGAGCCCTTGCTGGAGCTGCGAGTGTCTTCGGCAACACCCCCTTGGACGTGGTGAAGACCAGGATGCAGGTATGGCTCCAGGGCACTGTGTGGGACTGCTTTGCCTGCAGCAGGCTGGGGCYGCCTGCTGCCTGGGAGCTGTTCTGTGTAGTCGCTGCGGCAGGCACGTGATGCCAGCAAGGTTTTGATCTAGGAGGTGTCTGGGATCGCTCCTGGGCCACAGAGCTGCTGGGAGATGTTTGCATGGAGGTGGGGATGTCCCTGCTGGGTTTGATGTCCTGCAGCAGTGAAGAGGGATCAGTTCCTCATGGCGCACCCCCAGCTCTCTGCCTCCCTCATGAAATCCCCAGATGTACCCCTGGCTCTGGCCTTTGATCCTGCTTTTCCCTTCCCATAGGGGCTGGAAGCACACAAGTACAAGAACACCTGGGACTGCGCCTACCAGATCATGAAACATGAAGGGCCCCTGGCGTAAGCTCTGCGGTGGGGGTGGCTGGGGGGGGAGGATGGGCACGGAGGGGGCTGCGAGGGCACCCAGCCCCATGGCCCCCCTCTCTATTTCCGGCAGGTTTTACAAGGGCACAGTGCCTCGCTTGGGCCGTGTCTGTCTTGATGTGGCCATCGTCTTCATCATCTACGATGAGGTGGTCAAATTCCTCAACAAGGTGTGGAAAACAGACTGAGGAGCCAGGCCAGGCAGCCCCCGCCTCCCGTGCCCCGCAGGGCTGCAGCTGGAGAGCAGAGACCAAACCCACACCCGCCTGTAGCGCTGCTGGGGCCAGGTCTGCCCTGCACACCCCAAACCTGGCCACCTTTATCTTTAGGAACAGGCTCTGGAGCAGGTTAAATTACTAGTTGTGTGCTAAAAGGAGCAGGGAGGGAGCAGCATCCCACCATCCCAACCCCCAGCATCCCAGTTATGCCCATCCTGATCACCTGGTGGCACTTTCCCCTGGTCCCAGATCAGCAGTGAGTGCTGGTTATCCAGGGCAAGGTGTCCCTTGGACAGTGGCCTTGGGGCTCCAGGCAGCCAGGAGCTGCTGACTGCCTGGGGAGCAGCTCTTTTAGGGGTGCTGAGAGCCCCCTGGAGCCCTGTGGGTGCAATGCCAAGCTGTACATCAGAAGCTGACAATGGAGTTGATGCCACCACCTGAGTCACAGCAGCTCTGGGAGGAGGCCCAAACTCCTGCACCCCCTAGGACAGGAGGGCAGTGACCCCCTAGTGTGACCTCAAGCTCCCTCCTCCCTCCCTGCCAGCACCAAGACCACCGCCGTGCAACATCCCATCCCATCCCATCCCTGGGGTCCTGCTCAGCCCCGGGCTGCTGAGCAGGGGCTGCCCAAAATTGCACATACAGCCAGGCCTTTAGTTCTGCTCACTGTGGGCTGGGGTTGGGGTGAGCCGGGTGCCCCCGTTGCCGTTTACAGCCGAGACGCGTGTGCGAGCCGGGGCGAAGGTGCAGCCCCACGCCGCAGACTTGGCCCCTCGGCCAGGGGTGCAAACCCCTTTCTTCTGCCACATTCCCCACATCTGCCCTCCCGCCGCCTCTCCGTGGTGCCGTAGGTAATTCCGTAGCTTTTGGAGCTTCACGCTGACTCACTAACACCCGTGGGTGTGGGGCTGGAGCCCTGCCCTGCCCATGCCAGGCTGGCCCCACTGGATTTGTGCCAAATTTCTCCTGAGGAAGCTGGGGGTACAGGAGCCAGGGCTCGACCCATCTCTCCTCCCTCTTGTAGCCAGCGATGAGCTCAGCCTTAACACAGGAGGGTGAAGGAGGAAAGCCCAGGCACGGTTTACCTGCGGCTTTCGGCTCTGAAGCCAGTGAGGGTTGCATTGGTTTTTTTTTTTATGATTATTCTGGTTTACATTCGCAATTTGAATAAAATCAGTCTGGCTTTAGCAGCTGTGTTGGCGTCCGGGCTGTGCTGAGTGGGCAGCGAGCCCTGTGGGTGGGGAACGGGGCTCCCCGTCTTGCCAAGATGGTGCTCCTGGGGGAGCATCAGCTCCCACCCAGCAATGCCCATTCGCAGATGTTCCCAGGCAGGGTTGCTTTGTCCCATGCCCAGTACCTTATTCCTAATCCTGGTTAATTGTATGAAGTCCTTGCCCGGCCATGGAGCCAAGGGCTGAGACAGCGAGGGGCGGTGGAGCGAAAGGGAACGGGCTTTGTCCCCCCGCCCAGCCCGGGGGCGGTGCGGCACGGCCGGAGCTCCCAGTGAGGCCACCAGCACAGCCCTCGCTCCTCATCCGGTGTCCGCTGGTGCGGGGCAGAGCCGTCCCTCGGGGCTCGCAGGCTCCCGGTGCCATGCGGGGCCCGCTGCTGTGGGCGGGCTGGCTGCTGGCCACCGGCTGCCTGGTGGGTGCCACGGGCAGCTGCCGGCACCGGTGCTGCCCCGGCAGGAACAACGCCTGCTGGGCCCCCGGCGCCCGCCGGGCTCACTGCTACTGCGACTCGTACTGCCAGAGGACGGGAGACTGCTGCCAGGACTACCACGCCACGTGCCGCCGTGCCGGTGAGTGGCGGAGGGGATGGCACTGGCCGGACCCGGGCTGCGGGCACCGGGCTGGGCTGCTGCATTGGGCGGCGGATGTTTGCTCTTACCCGTTGGTTCCGTACTTTCAGTGGTAACAGGACGTGTCTGGGGATGCCGGCTGGGCTGGATTTGTAGCAATGTCCCAATTGTACCCTTTTTTTCCGTGCYGAATGTCTGACTGGTCCCAGTGCAATGAGAGAGCTCGCAGGAGTGGCCTCTGGTCTGCAGCTGACGGTAGTGCTGTCGCTGCAAGCCTGAGTGGTCAGCGTGGGACCCAGCAAGACAAGCTTTGGCGTCACCCTTACCACTGTCACGGGCAGTGCCTTGCACAGGGACAGGGGAACCGGGGGCTGCGCTGAGGGTGCCAAACAGGGCTCATGGGGTGCAGAGCCAGCCTGCCCTGGGAGACCCAAACCTGGGCAAGCAGGCGCCGGCTACGGCCCCCTGGACAATTGCAGCAGTCAGCCCTTCCTAATCTCCGGGGAGATTAGCGGGGTCCCAGCTCAGCACGATGCACACAGGGATAAAGTCCTGCGGAAGCAGTGCACAATGCCCCTGCACTGGCGGGGGTCAGGGGAGAGGGGCTGCTGGGGTCACTCTGGCCCTTGTCCTTCCTCCSCTCTCCCCCTCCCCTGTGCTGCGTCTCCCCTGCTCTGCTCTTCCCAGTGTTCGTGACACTGAACTCTCCCCTCTCCATCCCTGGCAGCAGTGGGCTGCGCCGTGGGGCCCTGGGGGCCGTGGAGCGGGTGCAGCTCCCCGTGCGGGGTCGGCAGCAGGGCCCGCAGCCGCCAGGTCACCGTCCCGCCCCGGCACGGAGGGGATCCCTGTCCCGACCTCAAGCAGCGCCGCGGCTGCCTGGGGGAGCACCCGACCTGCGGGACGGCCAAAGGTAACGTGGGCTTCCTGCTGCCCTCGTGCATGGTCATCCCCATGTGCTGCCGTCCCCGCTGCCCGTCCCGGGGTGTCTTTAACCAACCGTGTGCCCCTCACGGCTGCTCTTTTGCCAGAGGTAGCCAAGATACTCCCCAACTCCTTCAGCCAGGACTTCAGAGATCCCTGGCGAAGAGCTGGGCTGCCACTGCTGGAGGAGCCCTCTGGGTATGTGTGGGGTTGGGGCCTCTCCGTAATTCCCCTCCCCAAAGCCGGGATGACTCTGCACCCCCCTGCAGTCACGGCCCAGTTTGCAACCCCTAGACCCAGGACCTTTTTGCAACCTCCAGCCATTACTCTCCTCCCTACCCCAAACTGTGGCCCCATTGCATCCCCATACAAAACCATGGCACTTTGCATTCCCCTAGAACCATTATCCTTCCCACCCTTCAAACCATGATCCCTTTGCACCCCCTAGAATCATGGCCCCTCTGAACCACCCAGTGCCATTACCCTTCTCACTTCCCCATCCATGGCCCCTTGGCACCCCCAAACCGACATCCCCTTTACACCCTAATCCATCAAAAAACCACAACCTTTGCCCTACCTCTTTTCCCCCCATTTTTGCCCCTCCCCAGCTCCCCCCTCCGCAGCTACTGCAGCTATTTCCGCCTGACGCAGGTAGGGCTCCCGTGCCGTAGGCACGCCTGGAGCCGCCGGCTGCACCGGGACAAGCAGGTGTGCGTGGAATGCTGGGGGAATCTGTCCCACCGCCATCCCCATTGCGTTGGACACGGGCTGCAAGGAGCCAGGTAGGTGCTAATTTGGGCCATCCCCATCATGGCATCTGTCCTAAGGAACATATTTTCCTGCCTCTAAGGCATTTTTCTTTTTTATTCTTAATATAATATATTTATAGATAAAACTATTATTATATTATGCCACAATATTATAGTATACCATCATATTATTAAATAAATCAATAATATGTTCTATAAACCAATAAGAAAAAAAAAATTTAAATAGAACATCTCATTTGGAAGGGACATACAATGATAATCTAGTCCAATTGCTATTATTTTATATATATATAATATAAACCCATATATAAAACTATATCTAATTTAAAAAAAATTGGTTTTCATTACTCCTGGCACACCACAGTTCTAACCAGTTTTCCTTTCCAGGACATTTTGGGTGGCCGCTTCTGTGGTGGGGTGCCAGGGTTTGTGGGTGCAGGAGGGGCTGCAGGAGGGCTGTGTCTGCTCCCCACCAGCTCTCACCTTCATGTAGGATCCCCCTGGGAAGGTGAGCTGAACCTCCCCTTCCCAACCACTCCTTGCTGGGGAGGTGGGGAATGAAATAAAATGTGTTGTCTTTCATAATTTCACCCTTCTGCAGGTTTGCTGCTAGCCGTGGAGCCAACTCTTTGTGTTTTCCATTAAATATTTTGTTGAAGAATGGGAAAACCCCTCTTATAAAGATTAAAAATAAGGGAATTGCTGACATGTGGTGATTAATGGTAGAAGAACATTACAATGAGGTTAAGTCTGGGTGACAAGATGATGCAGTAGTGACATGGGGTGATGATGTCATGCTCAGCCATGACATCATACTGTGCAATGAGCTGTGACTGGCAAGCAACCTGATGTTGGAGGCAGCACCCTTCCTCTCGTCTGAGCTCACTCACTGCAGTGAGTGTTGGGTGAGCTTGTGCAGGGCAGCTCAGCTGCCTGCTGGGCTTTGCAGAAAGAAATTAAATGGAAACACCCAGAGTCTGCACATGTGCGATGGTGCCGGTGTCCAGTTCCAGCCRTGGGGCTAGGCAGCTCCCACTGGAAGGAATGAGGCTGGGCTGGGTGGTGCTGCTGCCCTTCCCCACTCCTCACCCAGCACCACATGACCTCGCTGGTGGGGTCCCCGCTCCAGCCATGGCTGGTGGTACCACAGCCTGTGGTGGGAGTATGTGCTGTGCCAGCACTGGATCTTGCCCCATTGCAGACGGTGGCTGTTGCCTGTTTGCTGCCCCAGGACGTGTTTGGCTCCTGCAGCCCCCTTTCACACCACCCTCCTGGGCAGGGAAAGTAAAAGGCTTCAACACTGGGAATGTTCTTGGCCTCTTTATTTAGGACAAAAGCCCAAGTCGGCCACGAACCAAAATGCTGGTTAAAAAAACAGGTGCTGGGAGTTGAGCACGAGGGGGTGTGAGAGCTCAGGGGCATGGGTCCCCTCCTCCCAGTGAGAGCTGAGGGCAGGGATGGACAAGGCAATGCTGCACTGGAGTCCTCAGCTGCAGAGTTAGAAAACACAGGGAACAAAGTGAGTGTGTCCCACACTGTGAGTGGGGTTCTCCTGAGTAACACCACTGAAGCCTCAGGCCTGGCTAGTG
The DNA here is from genome assembly GCA_018881555.1 of Amblyornis subalaris. Classification (NCBI taxonomy): domain Eukaryota; kingdom Metazoa; phylum Chordata; class Aves; order Passeriformes; family Ptilonorhynchidae; genus Amblyornis; species Amblyornis subalaris. The sequence continues at coordinate 140,634 of JACAXG010000023.1, read as the reverse complement.
GCCAGAGAGAGCATTCAGCAAATGGAAGGACGTGGCTGCAGGATTTCATGTCACACCACTGCATGCTTGGAGATGTCAGGCAGTCCCAGATGCTGGTCCCTGCTCTCCTAGAGTATTGTCCTGATTCAGCACAGGGGCCAGTCCATGCTGCGCCAGCAGCCGCTGCACCAGCTCCAGCTCCTGCTCCAACTCCTGGGTGCTGCAGCCGAGCCCTGGTATGGCAGTGGCACCTTCCCCGAGCACCTGCAGCACCTGTGCCACCAGCCGGGCCCTCACCAGCAGCACAGCCACGGCTGTGTGGAGTTTGGCACAGCCCAGAGCCTTCATCCTCCAGTGTGCAGCGGTCCCTGCAGAGAGAGTGAGTGAAGGAACCGTGAGCGTGCTGGGGTCCCCCCAGGCAGAGCTGGCCTGGGGGACAAGGACACCATTTGCTTGTCCCAGGGATGCCACGCTCACTGTACCTTGGCTCCAGCAGTGTTTGCAGTACTGCAGGTCTCTCAGCACACCAGGGCCTGTGGCTTCCAGCCAGTGCAGAGCTGAGGTGTGGAGCGAGCTGCCAGCGGGAGCCTTCTCCAGGAGCTGCACCAGTACAGGGAGCAGCTGCTGTGCCAGGATGGCTGGCTCTGCAAAAACATTGGGTTCGTCCTCCTTGTACAGGCTGGCAGCTCTGGGGAGAAAGCCAAGGTGTAAGTGAAACCAACGGCTGGCCCCATGTTACCCCCCACTCCCTCACATCGGCCCACAGGGCTCACTTGTTGGCCGCCAGCTCCTCCACGATGTTCCTGAGATCTAAGATGGGGATGTGTTGAAGTAGTGAGTTGAAGGTCTCGGGGTGCTCCCCAAACTCTCCCAGAAGGAGCTGCAGGAGGCTCTGGAGCCCCACATTCTCATGCACAAAGATGCAGTCATCTTGGAGCAGCTCCCCTGGGTTCTGCCGCAGGAGGCTGGCAAAACCCGAGGCCTCGCGCCGGACCTCCCGCTCCTCGTCTTGCAGAAGGTGAATGGCCATGTTTATCAGCCTGAGGAAAGGGAAGAGAAGGGAAGGATGAGACTTCCGAGGAATGCTTCTGTGAGGGACTTTTCTCCTAGACTGTGAAAGACACACTCACCACCCAAGAGCTTGCAGCCTGGGATGGAAGGGACTGTGCCAGGGATTGAGGGACCCAGCAATGTCATCTGCTGCTCATAAGRGACTGGCTGCCTCTATTAAAATGCCACCTACACATTTTTTTGTAGGCTGCAAGCTCTTGGGTGCCAGTGATTTTTGAATGAGTGGGGTTTTCTTCAAAGCCCTTGAGTTTTTTGCAGGGCACACCTTTCGCAGAGTCCATTAACCTGCAGCACTCTGGAGTTGGGGCTGCAGGGAGCAGTGCTGCTGGGAACTGGCTGCAAGTGCAACCATCCCTGGGGATGGGCTCAGTGACCTACCKCAGAGCCATGGGGACGAGTGAGGGACAGGCAGCACTCAGGGATCGCCGCACCACGTCGGCCCCCGCCGCCTGCAGGGAGCGCGCAGCCGCCAGCCGCAGCACCTCGGACCAAGTGGACTGGCTGCACTCCTCCAGCRCCGCACACCAGCGCCCCACCAGCGCGCCATCCTCGTCCCCAAACCTGCCAGAGGCCACAGAAGGAGAGGGAATTCAGGCACACCTTCCTGCTCCATCCAGGGGACCAAAGGCCCTGAGATGGCAGGACCCAGGTGCAAAGCTTTGATTTATGGGACAGAAGCCATGGCTCTGTTTCCAGTAAGGACTAAGGAATAATCTGCTGGAAGAGTCAGGCAGCCCCCCGGCAGCAGCAGGGACCTACCAGTGGGCAAGCAACAGGCTGGCAGCACACAGCACCTGGAAGAGGAGGTCAGGGCCATGACACTCAGCCTCCACCATGTGCAGCAGCATCTCCACGCATGATGCTGAGGAGCCCTGGAGTTTACTGGAAGCTTCTTGGGACCATGATGAGGGATCTCTGTAAAGATGCAGCAAAGCCTCAAGGTACAATCTCAGGAACTCTCTGTCCCTTCTCTCTTGCAGCACCGACTGCAAGCTCTCCTAGTTGACAATGGGAAAAAAGGTACATGGTTAGTGGTCCCAGCACTGCAGGACTGCCCTGCACCCACACACTCCGAACCCAGGAAACACCAGGCTTCTCAGTGATGGGATCTCAGGGGTCCCATTTGTGTGGTGCATTGGGGCCCCCCTGCTTTACTTGGTGACTTTCGAGCCCCATCATACCAGCAATGTCAGCCCAAGCGCCTTCTCCAGCTCCTTGCATGTTCCTCCCTCCCTGGCAATCACCCAGCTCAGGATGGCAAGCTGGATGTCAGGGTTGGGCTGCTGGAGAAGTGAGCAGACAGCAGCAATCCGCTCACTGTCCGCCAGCTGGGCTGCCTCACTGCACATGAAGTGGGCCATRGTTTGGTGGAGGATGGCAGAGCCCACCTGCAGAAAAAACAAGATTCCCCTTGCAGTGCTCAGCCTGGAGCAATGGGTCCCCCTGTCCCTGCCCAGGCTCACTGCCAGTCAGGCCACGGCTGTGATTTTCCCGGCAGAAAGCGGTACCTGTGGCTCGGCACAGCCTGGCTCTCCCCGCTGTGGGAGGCTGCCCAGCTCGGCACTGATGGCATCACGGATGTGCTGGGTGAAGCCGGGGCTGAAGGACGCGGGCAGGAGGGCGAGGACCTGGAGGAAGGTGGCACGGACGAGCGGGCAGTGCTGGGCAGGGGTGAGCAGCCAGCCCCGCGCCTCCAGCTGCAGAGCCACAGGGCACAGCACCTCGGCTGACAGCCTGTGGGGAGACACATGGCCTTACCACAGGGCATAGAGCTGGGCTGAGCACCCTTTTTGGCCAAAACGCTGCATTTGGCAGAGAGCGACCCCAGGCAGGGGGGACAGCATGGCAACACTCACCCCCTGGTGCCCGTGGCAGAGCCCAGCAGCGCCTGCATCTGCAGCAGGTGCCCGTGGACAGCGTTGTGCGAGCGGATCMGTCCGGGTGCTGCGGGGAGCTGCCGGGCCAGCTGCAGGAGGAGCCCACGGCGCTGGGGTGGTGGCACAACGGGCACCAGAGCCTTGGCAGCCATCGCTCGTACAGCATAGATGGGGCTCTCTGCGAGCCCCAGCAGTGGCTCCAGGAAGGGAGCAGAGGGGCTGTGGAGCAAAAGGGGCACCACGTGGTGATGCTTTGGCTGGAGTGAAATCTCCCAAGAGCCACWGACAGCCACGGCACCATGGGACCCCTTCCCACTGCAGGAGCCYTTGGCTGAGGCAGAACATCTCCACTGCCCCCATACCTGCTGGGACTGACAGCACCAGGCTGCAGCTGGGCCAGGAGGGTGAGGATGGCGTGGAGCGCGGGGTGCAGGCGCGGCCCCCGCAACGTGGGTGTTGTGGCCACCTTGAGCTCTCTCAGCAGCACAGCACCGAGCTCTGGGTGCTGCCCCAGGAAGGCGTGCAGGCTCAGCCCCTCCCCTGGGCAGCCCTCCCTGTGGCTCCACGGCTGCCCCAGCAGTCGGGAAGTGAGGGCACCTGCAGGGACAGAGAAGGCAGTGTCAGGTCCCATCCAACCCTGTCCAACCCCCTGCACTTCACCCCAGACAGGCTCCGAACCCTGCGAGGTGTGGGATCTCTCTCTGTCAGTACTCACTGAAGAGCTGGATGGCCGCGTTCCTCATGGCCCAGCATGGCGAGCCCAGGCCCCGCAGCGCCAGGGCCATCATGGGTGTGGCGTGGCACAGCACCGCCCCGCCCAGCCCCGAGCCGCGGACCAGCGTCTGCAGCACGTGGAGGGCACACACCTGGGGACAGCACAAGGGGCTCAGTGGCACCATGTCGGGAGGGGGCTCGTGCTTCCRTGTTAAGGGAAGATGGTGGGAAAAGACGGGTGAACCAAGAGACCATCAGCTTTAGGGCTGCTGGGCTGGGCAATGCAGCCAGGGCTGTGGGGTATTGCTCACTCTGAGTTCTCCACACCAGCACCGTCTCATGCTGGGCACCTGGTACAGCTCCCTTCAGGGGGCCTGGCACAGATCACCCTGTTCCCAAAGAGGCTCCAGCAGCCAGGAGCGCTGSACTCACCTGTGGGAGGTCGAGGGTCTGGTCCCAGTCCTGTGGCAGTGCTGTGGTAGCCAAGGTCAGCAGTGTCTGGATGCAGCGGGTCAGCAGAGGCCGTGCCTGGGCCGGGGCCTCCCCGCTGACGATGCAGAGGAAGAGCATGGGGAAGCCGGCAGCACGGCGCGTGATCGAGCTGCTCCGGGGCCCGCTCAGCACTTCCAAGGCCTGATAGGGAAACAAAACCCACCTGAGATATGGCTGGAAACCTGTCACCTGCAGCTGCCCTGCACGGAGGGCACCAGCTGCATCAGCATCTCTACTGCCAGGAGAGTGCTTGCCCCAGGGAGTGGGGACACCGAGAAATGATCCTGGGGCTTCCCAGAGCACAGGGGAAACAAGGGGCACAACGAGTATGGTACCTGCTCCAGTACAGCCCGTGGGATGGCCTGCAGCTCCGGATCTGGGTGGTTTAGCAGAGCAGCACAGAACTTGGTGAAGCCCATGCTGCAGCCCTCCACTGCTCCCTGGGGCAGAGCAGTGTCAGGCCTCCACACCCCAAAGGCTGCACCCACCGGCCCCCCCCAGTTCCAGAAAACTCTTTGCAAAGGGGAAGAGAAAGTGAGAAGACATGATGGTGTGGGGATGTGATGGGGTTTGGCACTGGGATCCCACCCGGGGGGCTTCCAGCCATCCCCACTTCCTACCCTAGAGCAGACCCTGCTGCACTGCACTTGCCTTCCCTCCACCCCAGGGAAGCCAGAGCAGGGACAGGGCTGGAGGGGTGGGTACGGGTTCGGGATACACTCTTACCCAGTGCCGGCACCGCAGCAGGATTTCCTGGAACACCCTGGTGGCAATCTGCAGGGTCGAGAGCGGCAGGAGGGGCCTCAATTCAGCAGGCAGTGCTGGAGCTAGCAGCAGCTCGGCCAGGCCCCCCAGGAGCAGCCCAATCTCCTGGGAAGAAGAGGAAGGTCAGCAAGATTGGCAGGGAGGAGGAGAAGCCAGGATGGGCAGCCGCAGGGCTGCAAAGCTGGGTAGCCTGCCTCTGCCACAGCGGGGGACTGTCAGTGTCTGGGAACCAGCTGAGCCCCATAAAGGCAGGCAGGGAGGGGCTGCTTTTGGGGAGGTTGGTAGTTGCATCCTYCCTGGATATTCCTCCTGTATGTCCCCAGTGAGAGTGAATGCCCCAAGGGGAAGTGAAGAACCCAGCAGCTGGGGTGGGCTGGATGGTGGATGCCATGCTGGGCTGCCCCTCTCCCAGTGCCATGGGGAAGGGTCCCTACCTTCACTGACACCCAGCAGCACGTCAGGATCAGGCTGTGCTYCTCCGACAGCAGGATTGAGTCCCCCTCCTCTTCCTCCTGCCCCTGGCCCTTCCCCAGCATGATGAGGGAGCCGATGGCATTCCCCATCTCTGCAAACGATGGGGCAGCAGCTGCAAAAGGGAAAGCCTGGTCTGAGTTAGGTGGTGTGGGGCAGTGGGAGCAGGATGCTGCTGGAGTTTGCCCACTGCTCTTTCCAAGCCATTGCTGTAAGGGCTCCACCAGACCCTCCTCTCCCAGCTGCTTCCATGTAGCAGGTGCCTCAGTGCTTCTGGGAGGCTTTTGCCTCTACTGCTGCTGTTCTCCCATGGAGTTGAGAAAGGGACCCAAAGCCAGGYCTGGCCCCAAAGCAAGTGCATTCCCCCGGGCTGGAGGGCTGCTGGGTCAGGAATGGCTGTAATGGAGGTATCAGTGGCTCCCAGGGCTGGTTCCCCCCACGGCGACACACACACCTTGCTCATCGGCACTGGGGCCTTGCTGGCTCTGCAGAGCACCCAGGAGGAAGGAGGTGATGTCTCTCACTGTGGTCACGAGGCGGGTGAGGAGCTCCTGCCAGCTCTGCACCAACTCTGCTGCCTGCATGGAGATGGCCACCTCCGGCACCTGGAGCAAGCACCTCCGCAGGGCTGCGATGGCTCCTGCAGAACACCCACCTCTGCTCACCGTGGTGCTGGCACAGCCCTGGCTCTCCTGCCTGAGCCCAAGGCTGATGTGGCTCAGGGGCGGGTGAGCGAACAGGGCCCCGGGTGAGGGGAGTGCTGGACACAGGGAGTGGAGCAACAGGGAAACCAAGGCAAGGACATGGCACCAGCACTGAGTTGTGGCCTCAGTCCTGTCTGTAGAATTCCTGCCTGCTCCAGTGCCTGCGGAGCTGCTGCAGGAGCCACTCCCTGCCCTGCCCTGCCCTGCCCTGCCCTGCCCTGCCCTGCCCTGCCCTGCCAGGCTGGGGCCATACCATGCATTGGTGCGGTGGCTGCTGCCCGCAGCAGATCCTGGCATGCCAGCATGTATTGGGCTTCCAGCACGTGGAGAAGGTGCTGGGTGAAGCACAGCTCTCGGCTGGGCAGCGTCAGGGCTGCTTCAGCCTCCAGGGCCAGGCTCCTCATGGTGCCACTGTCTGACCTGGGGCAAGAGGCAGATCCTGCTGTCAGTACCAGAGTCTCCTGCCCATCTTGTCTTATGTAGCTCCTTCCTCCCCTGATGCAGACTCCTGTACCCCAACCCTCTCCAGCTCCCCACTGCAAGGCTATTGCAAACCCCATCTATAAACACAGGCTGGTGAGGCACCAGTGCTGTCAACACACTTGGGGGGTCCTGTGTCACTACATGGAGATGGAAGGGGAGGCCAGGAGCTCATACTTCTGCAGGATGGTCTTCATCAGCACAGCCCCAGCTTCAGCCTCCTGCACTCGGGGGCTGCCCAGGGTGTTCTGGGCCAGCTGGAAGAGAGCCAGGGCAATGGGCTCAGGGAACGTGGCGGGAAAGTAGCGGATGAGCAGCTCTGAGGCCAAGTCTCTGATCTGCCATGACAGAGAAGGCATGGGGGAAAGTGGGATATGGGAGGAGCCCACCGTACTTCCCCTCTGAGCCTGCTCAAGGCCAAGGCAGGCATCTTTATGAACTCCCCTTGGCTTTACGAGGCTCACCTCGTTAGTGCTGTCCTGCAGGCAGCTCAGCAGCACCAACAAACTCGGCTGGGAGAAGAAGTCCCAGCAGCCTCTCTGCCTGGCGTAGCTCAGCAGCATGGCCATGGTCCCTGYGACAGGGACACAGAGCGGTGGGATGGGATCATCAGGCAGCATCCCCACAGCTGAGGGTGATACYCCAGGCAGGTTGTCCATACTCACGTGGGGGCTGGCCTTTCTTCCTGTCGGGGCTCCAGGTGTCTGTGCAGGTCTCCAACACACCAGCCAGGAGGAGCAGAGCCGTCTTCTTCCTCTGGTAGTTGGAGCCTGGGCTGAGTGAAGCGATGCTGAGCTGCAGCAGCCATTCCACAAAGCCTGTGGGAAGAGAGTATGGCAGTGCGGGATGCTGGGCGCATGTGAATCCCCCGGGGCTCTGGCGGATGAGCTGGGTGGCCGCCTCACCTACTGCCTGGGCGAGCTGCCCAGCTCCCTCGCCTGGCCTGGTGCCTCGCGGCGTCTTCCCCCGCAGCTGGGCCAGCGAACTGTCCCGCAGCCGGACCAGCGCCTTCCTCACTGCTGCCTGCAGCAGCTGCCGGAACGAGGAGGAGTCGCAGCTGAGGTTGAAGGGCAGGAACTCCCGCAGCAATCGCACCTCGGTGCCCGAGAGGGGCTGGTTGGTGTTGGGGCTGCAGCAGAGGAGACCCAGTGCTGCCAGCCGAACCCCCTCCTCGTGGGCGCCCAGGCAGCGGGAAAGCCGCTCCAGCGCCTCCTCCTGCAGTGGCAGGGCCCCTGCCACGCTCTTCTGTGCCTTCAGCAGCGAGACCCAAGCCCGGAGCGATGCCGCATCCTGGCCACCAAACTGGGCGGCCAGCAGCGCCTGGGTGGCCGGGAGCTGCCGCAGCGTCCAGGCGAGGAGATGGTTGGCAGCGTTGCTCTGCAGGATGGGCAGGGGGGAGCGGAGGGCCTGGGAGAGCAGGGGGAGCCAGCACAGCACCCACTGCTCCGCCAGAGCCACCTCTGTGCCCCGCTGCCCATCCCGCCACTCACTGCACTGCTGCTGCACCAGCACCTTGTAGACCTCGGCAGCTGCAGGACACAGGTGGTTGGTGGAGAGGCAGCTTAGGAGGTGCTGTGGCAGGTCCGGGTAGGTATCCAGCACCTGAGAGAAAGGCAAGTGATCCTCATCTCCCTGTCAGGCTGAAAGCTGCGTATGYGGGGGGACAGATATGGGTACAGACCACACTGCAGTCACCCCTGGCATTGAGCATCTCTGGTACCTCAAGCTGCTTTTGGCCAGCTTTTGCTGGGCACCAACACGCAAAGCTTCCCTTCCCATTGGCACTTCCACGGATGCACTGCTGTAGCTCATTACCCCAGGGATACCATCCCTTGGGTGATGCTAAAGCCGTCCCACTGGGTGGGAAGGCTACCTGCCCACACAGCTGAGCTGGGTAGAAGGTGACAGGCAGCGGACAGAGGCTGTGTCACCCTAGCAGCAGAGCCAACTGAGACCAAGACTCCTCCTGCCTTCTCTACCTGCTGGCTGCCCATGTAGGGGACGATGGCACACAGGGGCACGTATCTTGCTTTGATCTGCCATGGCATTGAGATCACCCTCTGCAGCATCTGTTGGCAGAGGTGGCTCTCCTGGTCCTGGAAGTGCTGGCACTCGAGGTGGTAGATCTCTAGGAGCAATCGGAAGGAGCTGTGGATGAACTCAGACACCCCTTCCACCTAYGGGAGAAGGACAACAAACAGGTTGGGTTAGGATGGGCTCCCTCTCATGCCTTGCTTTCCCATGGCTGTGGACTTTCAGTACCAGCTAGTACCCAGGGGTTCAGGAGCTGGGGATGCGGGGACGGCAGGCAGTGAGCCAGCAGTGTGGACAGGCTGGGACTGCACTGGTGGGTGCTGCCATAGGGCAGATGAAGCACTGGGACACAGCCCTGCAGAGCCTGTGTGTGACAGGTGCCATGTCCTCAGTACTGTGGGTGCCCCTGCCCTAGCAGCCACAGGCAAGGGGGTGCTTTTGGCTGATGGAGCTGAAACAGGCAGGGGTGTGTTGTGGGCTGGCAACAGCAGCTGAGCCAGGTGAAGGAAGGGCTGTTCCTGGCTGCTGTGTGATGGCCCTTTGGCACCCTGTCCTTACCGGGGTCTCGGCGTTGTTCCACAGCAGCTGGGTGACCTGCTGGAGGAGCTCGCTGTCCTGGGCCAGGATGCGGGTCCCCATCACGTGCCAGAGAGCAGCCAGGCCCTCCCGCAGGCGCTGCAGCCACAGCACACAGGCTGCCAAAACAGAGAGCTCTGCTGCAGCCCTCGCCCCAGACTCGCCTGCAGCAGACCCAGCATGGGCTGTGGGCTCAAGGACCTGTGTGCAGGGGCAGCAGTTCCCCCATTGGGCACATGAGAGCCTAAGAGGGTTAATGTCCATCAGGTTGGAGCAGAAATTAATAGCAGTTTCCAAAACAGCTACCAAGATCCAGAAAAGCATCTTCCCTGGGAGAAGATGAAGCACACGGGGGGTCTGTGCATCAAGAACACAGTGAACCTTTCAAATCTCTCCACCATGGCAGGGTCACCTACCTTGGAAGCAGTAGTAGTGGCAGTCCTTCTGCTCCCTGGTCAGGGCACACACAGCAGGAAAGACCACGTCCAGCAGCAGGCAGGCCTGCGGGAGCACAGCAGCTCAGGGAGCAGGCAGGTGCAAGATTTCCAGGGTGAGAAAACCCTGCTGTGAGACAGGCAAGGAGAGTGCTGCCTGGTTCTCCTGCTCTTACAGCAGCTTATTGCTCGCTTTTGCTCTCTGGAAATCCTCAGCTCTTGAGGACTCAGGAGAGGCTGGAGGTGGGCAGAGCTGAGGCTGTGCTCTGCAGGGGCAGCCCCASGTTCATGCTCTGGGAGCACACGGTGAATACTTCTTTGCTTGTGTAGGGACTACTTTTAGCACCACCGGGCTTTCCAGCCCCCCAGGAGAGAGAAATCCCTGCTCAGATGTCTTTGGGAAAAGCAGGCTCCTGTCTAACTTGCTGTGCTCAGCGGGATGCATGGAGCTGCTGGTGTGGAGGGTTGCAGCCTGGCTTCACCCCCCAAGGATCCACAGGCACCACAGGTGGCTGCCAGCCCTCTCCAAGGGCTTTCTCAAGTCCTGGCTGCTGGGTTTGAGCTCTCCTACCTTGTGGGAGAAGCCCTCCAGCAGGCAGCTGAGGATGTCCATCTTGCAGCACGTCAGCAAACCTCTGGTGAGCACCAGCTTCTCCAGCCCGTCTGGTTCCAGGACAGGGGGTACTTCCACCACCAGCTCCCCAAACTTCAGCTCCCCAGTACCTGGTGGGAAATGGCTGCATTGGATGCAGGAAGGTAGCAAACCCAAATGCTGCTCTGAGACCAACTACCCTAGCTCATCCCGGAGCAGGTGGCTGGAGGCAGCTGGAGCTCACAGACCGCAAGAGACAGACATGGCAGCAGAGTCCAGCTTGGCACCAGCCTCTGTCCCCTCACACCCAAACACACCTGTCACCCTTTGCCAGAGGCCGTCCCCAGCTCAGGGTGGAGCACACACCTTGGCGGGGGGGCTGGAACAGGGTCAGCACGGCGCTGGCCCCATGCTGGGGCTGGGGGGCCGTGTTCACCAACATGCTCAGGGCTGTGCCTGCCAGCAGCCTCGTGTCCTTGTTCGGGGCCTGGACTCGCAGGGAGGCAAAGGCACAGCTCAAAACACCATTTAAAACCCAACCCCATTTAGCCACCCCCTCCATGCAGGCAGCTACACAGGGTCCCTCAGACAAGCCAGACACCGGGCTGTCTCTGCAGGCTTCCCTTGGGGAGGAGAATGGGGAAAACACCTGGGATGAATGGTACTGCTCTGCTCCTTGGGACAGGCAGCTCCATCCCTCCCAGGGCTGTACGCACCTTCCCCCAAGCCACCTTCAGCAGCAGTCCCAAAAGGCTCTGCAGGGTCTCACTCTTCCCTGCTGTGCTCCACACCAGGGGGGCCACATCCTGTGGCAGCGTCTGGAAGACCTGGAGGCAGGCCTGGAGGAGCAGGAGGGATGGGTGCCACAGGGATAGCTATCAGTATTCCTCACCTCAGAAAAAGCATCAATGCCCTGGGAATGGCCATTCGAAGCAGCTCAGTGTGTTAAATCCCTCCTGGACGTTGCTACCTGTGTCCGGCCAGTCTGTGCAGGTACTGATCCTTGCCCCACTCCGAAATCTGACTCTTACCTTGATGACCAGGTAGCCCCAGGTGCTGCCAGGTGTGGGCTGGCCCTGCAGCACCCAGCACAGGGTGGTGGCCAGGCGCTGCAGCAGTGGGGCCAGGTTCTGCCGCCAGTGCTGCCGGCCCAGGCTGCTCTCCTCCAAGAACATGGACACTGCAGGCAAGAGGACAGCATCAGCCCCCAGCCCTCCCGCAGCCAGCCCTGCTCCCAGATCAGCCAAGGGCTGCTGGTAAGTGAGGTGAAAACGGGGCTGGGCTGCAGGGGATGCTTTTGCTTGTCCGATTTCAAGCTGTGGGTGGGCAGAGCACTGGGTGCTGCTGGGACTTCTGTAGAGATCACATGGATCCGACTGATCCTTGCTCCCCCTCCCCAGAGAACACAGGACCCAGTCTGGGTGGGCTGGGGGTGTCCTGTGCACTGGTGATGTGAGCTGGGAGAAGTCCCCAAAAGAGAAGGAACAGAGACTGACCTGACTGAAGGTCCCCAGGAGACAGCACCTGCAGGGACAGAAGGACAGTTTGTCCAGAATGATGACATGCTGAGGCTCAGTGCCTTGGACAGGAGGGTCCTGCCTGTGCCAGAAGCTGCCCCAGTGATAAGCAAAGGGCTGGTGTGATGGGCAGCCACATGCTGCCAGCTGCAACCAAGGCCAAATCCCCGGAATGGTGGGAAGTGAAAGACTGTGGGCAGCCCAAACCAGGAGGTCCCTGTCACACATGGTCTCCAGTGAACTCCCCATGAAAGCCAGTGCCACTGCACAGCCAAGGTTCTCTCACCTCTCCCTGCGGTGCCAGGCCGGCCAGCAGTGTGCCCACCTCCCGGGCCAGCAGGGCTTCCTTCCCCATGGCCAGCTGCGTCACCATCTGCCGAGAGACCCCGAGTCAGCCGCTCTGCCTGGACCCCCGGAAGATATCGGCTGCTGAGTGCTACTGGGGGAGCCAGCAGCACCTCTGAGCCCCTTTGCCAGTGAGGATGCCACACAGCTCCAGAGCTGTGTCAGTAGTGGGCAAAGCCAGGTGTTACAGACCTGTTCCAGTTTCTGGAAGGAGCTGGAGCTGTTGGTTGCTTCCATCTGGAAAGCCAGGATACAGCGGAGCAGGGGTTGTGCCTCTGCCTCACCCAGTGCCTGCAGACCCTCGCTCAGCACCTGTGTCAGCTGGAGAGCCTCCTCTAGGTGCTTTTCTTTGCATCTCTTGGCAGTACTCCTGGAACAGGACAAGGATGGGGGTGAGGATACCCTGACTCGGTGGGTTCTGGGATGGGGGTGTCCCAGCTTGACTTGGATTGGGGTAGGCCTGCTCCATCTTGGTAGGYGTTAGGGTTGGAGTGCCCCAGCTTGTGATGCTCCTCTCTCCCAACTGCACTCAGCATTGCACTGGAGCAGGGAAGGAGGGATGGGAGTGGAGGGGAACGACACGAAATCCTCAAAGCTCAGCGCCTGCAACCCCTTGGTGGGGCGGAGGGGCGGGCAGAAGGGCTCGAACAATCCTAAAAACTGCTATCCTGCTGCTGCAGAGAGGCTGGAAGGGAATGGGGGCACGTGGGGATCGCTCGAACCTCTTGCTGGGTACCGACCTTCTCACACTACCTCCCTTCTTCCCTCCCTCCCGACCCGCGCCCGGGGGACGCCGAGATTCGCGCCGGGGGTTTCCCGACGGGCCCACAACCGGGGGGATACCGGGAGCTCCCTCCCTGGGCCCGCCCTCTTACCCCGCGAACTGCCGCAGGCAGCGCAGGCAGGAGAGCACGGCCGGGGCGAGGCCCCGCGTGCCGTAGAAGGCGGCGCAGGCCCGCGCCTCCCGCTCCGCGCCCATGGCGGCCGCACCACCACAGAGCTGGGCCGCGCTCGGCAGCGCCCCCTGGCGCTGCCCCGGCCACAAACCGCCCGCGGCGGACCCGCCCGGGAGCGCCGATCGGGAGGAGCGATCCTTCATCCCGGCCAGGGACCCGCCGATCGGGAGGAGCGATCCTTCATCCCGGCCAGGGACCCGCCG
>JACAXG010000023.1:34011-119312 GCA_018881555.1 Amblyornis subalaris | reverse complement strand
CAGCAATGTTAGTGCCTTGCTCAGATGGCCTTGGCAGGCCCTTTGCAGTGCCAGTGTTGCTGGGGCTCTAGGCCTTCTGGGTCCCTACCCTAACCAAAAGCCTAGACTACACCCTATGCCCAACRCAAGACGGGAGGTTTCAAGTAAGAACAGAGTGAGAGCAGCAATGTTAGGGCCTTGTTCAGATGGCCTTGGCAGGCCCTTTCCAGTGGCAGCACTGCTGGGGCTTTAGGCCCTCTGGGTGCATCAAGCCTTTACTCTCAGCCTAACCTTAAACCTTCCAAGCTCTAAGCCCACTCTTAGCCAGGGGTGCCTGCTGGCAAACAATGGCCCTTTTGTACAGGAAGGAAAACTCAGCACTCTTGCATTGCAAGGTCAGTTTGTAGGGCGCGTCTGGGAGTGCAAGGCCAGCCAGAGYCCCAGTCCCTGGCAGCTTGGGTCTGGAAGAAATCCTTCRGCATTCATAAATTTGGGAGGCTGAAGCCCACTCGCGTCCCGGGTTGGGAACAGCTATCCTCCCCCCTTCCTTGGATTGGGGGCTGCAGCACAATAGAGATTATAACCACCTCAAATCTATACCCGAGATGGAGAAATCAGATTTCCTTTCTCCAGTCATTTTTGTGGGATTAGCTAAATCTTAGAGCCACACTAACCCTTCACAAAGCTGCCGAGATTAGTTAGAATTTATTTTATTCACAAGGGGGTTTACGGTTTTCTTTCCAAAGGGATTATATCTCTCTCTATATATAGRGTGGCTTCAGTCATAAAGCAGCTAGGTCAGAAGAAAGAAAGGTGCATGTGTGTATAAAATAAAAACTCAGCTGCAAGAATGACACTCACTTGAAATGCCAAGACAAAGCAGCAGTTCTGGTTGGCTCTGCCTGTCCATTTTAAAAGCATCATAAGCTGTCCTTTTCCTTGCAAAACCCCGCTACGGAGCCAGTGCACATAGAGCGAAGCCCCTCAGCTGGGCTGCTTGTTTGCCCAGCCACTGTTGCTGCTGGCACAGGATGTCTTCGGAGCCAGCATCGGATGCTGGCAGGAGAGGCCTGAAGAAGCCATGCTCGTTCAGCATCGAGGACATCCTGTCCAGCCCCACYGAGAGGAGCCCCGAGGTCTTGGTGCCACTGTACCTACAGAGCATCCTGGACTGCACACCCAAGGGGCTGTGTGAGCTGGAGACCATCCCAGCCAGCTCCCTGCAGGAGGAGGAAGAGGAGGAGGAGGAGGAGGAAGAGGACAAGCTGGAAGGTGCAGGCTGCAACTGCTGCTGCTGTTCTCACACGGGCGTCCGTTCCCTGCAAAACCCACCAGGYTGGCTGGGTGAGTGTTGGGCTGGGTGAGTGTTTGGGTTTGGTTCAGGCATGGGGCTCACAGAGGGGCTGGTGACAGTGCTGGGGGAGGGGAAAAACCTGGGTCTTGAGTGACAATGTGGCATTTGGCCACCGTGGTCTCGGGCCCCCGGCCAGGGAGCCAAGCTCCGTTCTCAGCAGGGCTCCCAAGTGTGGGCATTCACCTGCAATGCTACCAGGGTTTGAAAAGCAGCAGGTGCTATTTATTACTGGATATAACTGGTTTAGTGTGAAACTCTTGAGAGGATGATGCTTCTAGGGGTGCAAGTTCTCTGTGGAGTGTGGGGCCCCATGGCCATGCTTGCCCATGTGCAGAGCTGTGGCTGTGCTTCCTGACAACACTGGTTCTGGGAAACCTCATTTGTCTTTTAAAAAAAAGATTTTTGGTCTAGCAAAATTACTGCCAAAAACCAAAAAAAATAGCAAACCCTTAAAAACGCAGTTCAAGAGCATCCTGAAAGTTCAGAATTCCCCTGTGTCAGGACTGAAACACAGATCTTTACTGGGCTGTGAGTTTCCAGCTGTTTTCTGGAGCTGACCATAGTGCAACTCGTAAGTGAACCAGGAAAAGCCAAACAGTGCTCCCCACCTGCACTCTTCTCCCAGAATCATGCCCTAAACTCTTTTCCACTTGCATGGTGACCACTCAGCTCACCACCCACTCCAAGCGACTGGCTGCCTCCTTCCAAGCARTAGCATGGATGCAACTTGTGCCTGAGCTGCCTTAAGCACGACAGGTGTTCCAGCCCCACACCCGTAACACTGCTGCCATCCTCTCCCCTYGCAGACGCCCAGCTCCCCTGGCCCATGCGGCTCTTCCACCCAGCAATCAGGGTCTGCAAGAGTCTCCAGGAGAACTCGAGCGAGCTGCAGACTTTCCACCAGATCCAGCGCCGGACACGCCGGCATCGCACAATATTCACCGAGGACCAGCTGCAGGCCCTGGAGACGCTTTTCCATCAGAACCAGTACCCGGACGTGGTCACCCGTGAGCACCTGGCAAACCGCATCCACCTGAAGGAGGAGAGGGTAGAGGTGAGGTCCTGCCACTCGGTGAGGGCTGCTTGCTGCAGTCCCCCAAGAACACAGACTGGGGCATTGCACTGTCTTTTTCGGGAGCTGCAGGCCCAGGGCCTCATTTTAAAAACCAAACTTGCATATTTGACAAAGGTTTAGTGAGCAATGGAAGAATACAAACCAGTTCAGCCGGGCTGATTTGTTCTAGTATSCAGTCCCACAGAGTCACATAATCCCCCTCTCCCAGAATCACCTGTCACACGCAGACATGCCCAGCTCTGCTCATTCCTGCACTGCTGAATTCGCCATTGGGGGGGGGGGGGCAACTCCCTTGTGCCCCTCACATCTATCTGAGCAGCATTGCAGCAGAGGGACTGATTAAATTTTTCATCAAACTTTTATATTGGGAGAGGTATTACAGTACAGCTCACAGCACAGGCCCCAAGGGTAACTGCCTGCCCCCCTCCCAGTAACACGAGATGCAAAAGCCCTTTTCTTGTTTTGCACTTTTCCAGGTTTGGTTTAAAAATCGTCGGGCGAAGTGGCGGCATCAGAAGAGGGCGGCTGCCTCAGCGCTGATCCTTCAGGGCCCCAAGCAGCCCCCCAAGCAGAGCTGTTAGTGGTCACAGGCTGCAGCTCAGCAGAGGAAGACCCAGAGCACCCACTGCCCATGGCTGACAGGGTCTGTGGGGGGGGTAACCTGAGGGGTACTAATGAAGCAAAAGGGAATCTCTGTGATTCACAGAGGAGAAGGACAGGTAAAGGCAGACATGGCACTTTCACACCCCTCTTCCAAACCTGGTTCACATGGCCAATAACTCGGCAGGCATGATATGCAGGGGGCGGGGCTGTACCAGTGTTAAATGTCTGTGCTTCAAGAGAAGGGGAGACTCCCCTTCTTGTCTTTGTGCACACAGTATTTGTGCTTGTTTTACTGCTGTAGTTTTGCAAAATATCCTGCAAATGAATGTTTCCTGTTTACAGCACCTCAGTGGCATCTAGAGTTGCTTTTGGGGTTGAGCTTGCTGAACAGGCGATTTGTTCATAAGGAAGAAACACGGGTTTCTCCCCACAGCCTGGGGAGATGTGATGCACGTTGTGGTGAGAGGGTTGGCACCGCCAGAGTTCGGCTCACCCCTGCTGCCGGCCAGGCCCTGTCACAGCGAGCCGAGTCCCTGCTCCTGGCAGGGCCACAGGGAACCTACGAGCTGGAAAGCACCGAGATCAATAAAACTGTCCCATCACCTCTGCCCGGGCAGCCAGGCAGGGTTCCCGCTCCCCGGCGGTATCTTCCCACTCCCGAGCAGCCAGGCGGGGGTCCCGCTCCCTGGGGATATCTTCCATAGCCCCGAGCAGCCAAGCGGGGGTCCCGCTCCCCAGGGATATCTCCCCATCCCCGGGCAGTCCGGCGGGGATCCCGCTCCCCAGGAAGCCCGGAGTGTTCCTGAGGAGGTCTGAGGAGACCGTGGGGGTGCTGGGGGGAACCGCCCGGCTCCCATCCCGGGTCCCGTCCCGGCTCCCATCCCGATTCCCATCCCGACCCCCCGGGCCGAGGTGGCGGCGCTGTCACGGAGCGGGACCGGGGGGTCCTCCACGCCGGCAGGCGGCGCACGCGGCCCCGTGCCTTTCCCGTGCGGAGCTGGGGGGGGGGACATTGAGGCTCGACGTGGCGCGGRGATGTGACGTCACGTCGCGTCGCGTCCGCTGCGGAGGAGGAGGACGGGAGTGGTTTCGACGCGATGGAGGCGATACCGGTGCCCGCGGCCTCTCCCGCCCCCCTGGTGTCGGCTGCCGCCGCAGGCCCCGTCGCTGTGACGGGGAAGGAGGCGGTGTCGCCGGCCGCGAGGCACCCGAAGAAGATCCTGGATGAGGAGGCCTATATCGAGGTAAGGCGGCGGACCCGGGCCTGGACCTAAGCCCGGGCGGCCCCGCTCCGCCGCTACCTGGACCGAGCGCTTCCAGCGCGGCGAGGTTCGGCTGGGGTCCGCCCGGCTGGGTCCGCCCGCGGCCGCTGCCCGCAGAAACCGCGGCTGCGGGTCGAGGCAGCGCTGGGGCGCCCCTCGGGCTTCCGTCCGTCCTGCGGCGACAGCTGTCAGCGCTCTGCCAGCGGCCAGGTGCCCGGGGGCTGCCCGGCCTGCCTGTGGCTGTGCACAGCTGGCCGCGAGTTGAGCCGGCACTCCCGGTGTCCCAGCGTGGATTTGCAGCTATCTCTTTGTTTGTAGAGCTTGGAGAAAATCATCCAGCGAGACTTCTTTCCCGATGTAGAGAAGTTGCGAGCGCAGAAGGAATATCTGGAGGCTGAAGAAAACGGCGACTTGGAGAAAATGAGACAAATTGCTATCAAGTTTGGCTCCTCCTTGAGCAAATCGTCGAGGGACACACCTGCACCCTGTAAGAACTGGCTCTCTGGGGCCTAAGGGGTTTGTATCTGATATTGCTGCTCTGCTTTATCTAACTTCGTGCAGGCAATGCTTTTCTTAAAGATTCAAGGTTGATGTTGCATGAGAATTAAGTGGACCAGCTTGGGCAGTAGCCAGTGTCTGGTGGCTGATGCCGAATTTCTCTTTGATGGTGGCTAATAACTCCTCGAGGGAAGGATTTTGAAAAAAGCAGGTTTCGAATAACCATTCCTTATAGGCATCTTTTGCCAAGTTCCTGCTCCCTAGGGAATGTTATATGCTCTCTATCAGAAATTCTAAGCTATGTTTTGAATCCTTATTTTAGTTTGTAGTTCTTTTTGCATCTACAAACATTTGAGATTTTCATGTATTAGGGACAGAAGGTGTGGGAAACTCGTGATTATCAGAAGGTCCTGTTGTGTGTTCTGGTAGCCAAGTGAACCTTTTTTGTTGTGGCAGACGTTACCCCAGCCACGTTTGAAACCCCAGAAGTGCATCCAGGTGGCCTTCCCCTGGGAAGTAAATCCAAAGCTGGCGTCAAGACCACAGAGGAAGGTAGGAGAATTATGTTTCTCTAGCTGAATTCTTCAGCGGCAGAAAAATATTTTTGTGAGCTCTGTGTCCTGTGAAGGTTTTGGGTGCTTAGCAGATGTTTAAGCAGTTTCCTTTAGCCTTCTGGTAGATGAAAATGTTCTCTCTGAAGTTGAACTCTGTATAATGTTTTACATGGTGTGTGTGAATTCTCTGTATGGCTGTGTGAATTTTTAACTCAGTTGATATCTTCAAAGGCAGTAAGTTTTTCCTATGTCACCTGGAATGAAATCTGTAAGTCAGCAAGGATTGTAGGGGCATAGCTGTTCATAGAGCACATTAAAAATGTCTGCCAGCAGCTGGCCACTTGGCATTTTACCATTAAAACAAATAACAAATGCCATAAAAGGGTTTATGGGAAAGTTGGTTATAAGTGTTCCAAAGAAGATTTATTACTGCACCACTCTGTGTGAATATATTTCTTTCACCAAGCTGGGGAAGGCTCATTGTCAGGAGGATTAAGAGTTATAGTGCTCTCAGAAAAGGAGGCATTAACCTTTCTCAGGTTCCTTCCCTCCTCTTGTTAGGAGAAGCAGAAAAAAATGATAAAGATGCACTTCCTAGTCTGGACACCTTCTTGGCAAAGCACACAAGTGAAGATAATGCTTCGTTCGAGCAGATCATGGAAGTGGCCAAGGAGAAGGAGAAGGTCAAGCACGCCTGGCTGTACAGTGCAGAGGAGGAGTACACCCGGGTAGGGAGTTGCCTCTGCTCTGTCTCTGGTTTTCCAAAGGCCCACAGCAAGGAAATACCATTTCACTGTGCTGCTGCTAAGGCTCAGCTTCCTGGGTCCTGTGACTGCTCTTTGCTTCCTTGTGCAGTCCTGGTTTTTCCCCATCTATCATGCAAGGCCAGTGTTGACTGAGGATTTGTCTCTTCTGAAAGCTTTGAGACTGCAAAGCACTGCACAGAGTGCAGGTATTGCTGTCCTTGGCAGTCTCTTCCATAAGCAGCAGCAACACCAGGGAGAGAATCTGAGAACAGTTGCTGGTTTTTGTCCACTAGGCCTTTACTATTTGCTGTTAGATTGTCTGTCTTGTTTCAGTTTTCTGTTTCTGTTATCAGTAATAACCCACTCAGCTGCTGAAGCACAGAACTGTATGAGCATGGCTGGCTGTGCTGCCTTCCTCAGCTACCTCCAAGGGAGGTCCAGGAGCTGTTCTGCGCCTTCCTTGTCAATCTTTAACCATCAGCAGTGAGCAGCTGGCACTGCTGCCAGATATGTCATTGATGGCTGTGGGATGCAGTGCCTTTTAATGAGGTTTGGCACTGACACATGAGTGTTCACTGCTGTTGTGAGGGAGTGTTATGTTTTTATCCCAGCTTTCCCTCAGAGTCTGTTACGTGCCTGATGCAAAGTATGCTGGGGCAGGTGGCTGAGTTTGTCACTGAGCTCTCCAAGTTGTGTCTGCCTGAATAAAAGATTGGAGGAGCCCACTTCAAACCTGACTCTTTTTTCCACCTTTTAAAATTTTTTTCCATCACCCTTTCAGCGGCAAAACGAAAACCTGGCACTTCCTTCAGCAGAGCAACAAGCTCTGGAGAATGTGAAAGCCGGACTGGATACCTGGGAATACACGGCTCGAAACACCCTCATGTATTATCCAACYGGTAAGGCATTGGTTCTAGGTGGGTTGACTCCCAACAGTGCCTACRGAATTTCTATACATGACTCAGCAGCTCTTACAAGTAATGCTGTGCTTTTTCTTCTGTAAAATTGTTTTTTAAAAGTTTTTTTTCTTTTTTTTCTTTCTTAATTTTTTGGCCCTTGGCCTTTGGTTGCAAAGTTTGATCATGTTCTATTTGCCATTGAAAAGCTCATTGTCTGTATTACAGAAGCATTTGTTTTCAGGAGCCAAAACTTTCCAGTTTGGTCTGTCTTCTTTATGAGCACTTTGTTGTCATCTTTATTTATTCTTTGCTTCTGCTCAAAGAATGCTCCTTGGACTTGTTGGTCTGTTTGTTGCTATAGAAAAATACGTATTTTTGTAAATGCAGTTTTCTTTTTTGGCTATAAATATACAATTAATAATTTCTGTGAACCAATGAAGTAGAGAAAAGAGCCCTTTCTTAAAAGAYGTTTTGCTTTTCAAGGTGTACCTGATGAGAGCGAGGTCTTTAAGAAGCCCAGGGAAGTTGTCCATCGAAATACCCGTTTTGCGAAGGACCCTTTCAGCCAAGCTGTGAGCAAATCACAGCTCCAACAAGCTGCAGCCCTCAATGCTCAGGTTGGATAATTTTACTTCTTCTGACCAAAACCTAGTTAGGCTTTACCCTCTGGTGTGGTTCATCCCCCAGAAGAACTGTGTATGTGCTGCATACAGCTGACTCACACCTTTCTCCAAATGAATGGCATTGTTTTTTTTATTTCAGTACAAACAGGGCAAAGTGGGACCAGATGGCAAAGAACTGATACCCCAAGAGTCTCCAAAAGTGAATGGATATGGATTTGTAGCTACCCCCTCTCCTGCTCCAGGTAAGAGAGTTTTCTTATTTCTTCTGCTTTAAGATGACTACTATTGCACTTATTTTGATGCTCTGTTCAACACTGGGGTGTCTTTAGTGGGTTAGATAGGAGGGAAAGCCTTGTGCCGTGTATGCCAGCTGGATGCAGTGCTTAAATCCTAGTCCAAAAGGAGAAGTCACACTGCACTGAGAGGCTCTGAGCAAGTTGCTGTGCCATTGCTCAGGGATCATCTGGCTGCATGGTGCTTTCAGTTAGAACAAACTGCTTATTTTTCTTCGAGTCAAAACATGGTATCTTGATTTGTAGCTGTTCTTCACCAGCCATGCTGTTGCCCTGCTTTTTTGTCCTTATGCCAAAACCTGAACATACTGGGACTTGCCCTCTGGAAAGCCTGTAGGTGGCGTTTGGAGCACCTCCTTTCTCCATTGTAAATGCCTTTTCCAAACCCCGGCCAGTGATATTTTCTAGCCAGAGATTTAATTGGGCTCGTAGAATCCTTTCTACAGCTGTTAGACAAGGTGCAGTCACTCTTTGGTACAGGCTGGCCCCAAGGTGATTGCAGGGTGCGTTTGGCTATTACATGTTTCTTAAGTCCTCTGCCTGTTTTTCTGTTTTTAGAAGTTTCCCATCTTGAAGGAGTTTTCATGTAGTGGTGGTGGGGAAGACTAGCACTGTAGAGGGAGAAATGAAAGTGTCACTAAGCGAAAGCCCAGCAAATGGAAAAATAAAGACATGGAAAGGACAGTGCTTGGTTGTTGTAACTGAGAGGGTAACACAGCTACAGGTGATCCTGTGAGTTAAGGTTCCCTTTTAATGGGAACCACACGTTACTAGTCACATTGGCCGTGATTTCCTCTGCAGTGGAGGGGCTCCTTTGTTGATGAATTTGCTGCATTTCCTAATTTGCTTCACTTGGAGTTTTTTTGTGGTGAATCAATAGTCAAATGTCTTGCATGGGCATGATTTTTGAAATTTGTTTTTAGGTGTGAATGAGTCTCCTTTTATKACATGGGGTGAAATTGAAAGCACTCCTTTGCGTCTGGAAGGGTCAGAAACACCGTATGTGGACAGAACACCTGGACCAGCTTTCAAGGTATTTAATGTCAGGAAGTCAGCATTACATTCTTTTGCGGGGGGGGGGGAAGGACTACGAAGGGAAAGGCAAATGAGTAAGTAATAGATTAGTATTGTTGTGAAGTGTGACACATCTCTGGGTGGTGTTCCCAGTCCTTGAGACTAATAATGTAGTTTGTGCTTGGAGGGTGGAGGAGGGCATGGATCCACATGAAATCTACTTGGTRGAGGTACCTGAGATGGAATACACACTGCTGGCAGGAGAACAAGATTCTACATTTGATGGTGGGCCCAGACAGAGGGGCTTTCAGAGGAAGCTGTAGACATGCTTTATTTTTCTGGTTTTAATGTATGAATAGGTGGAAATTTTAGGATTTCCCTCTGTCTTTATCTTCTGGCTGTCGCAGCCTGAGACAGGTGTATCAGGTGAGAGTAGAAAAGACACTCTGGCTTTGCTAATGGCACATAACCCTGCATGCCACTTGTCTCCTGCTGGTGTCATTGAATGTGAGCTGTCTGAGACTCTTCGTGTAAGAAAGGTGTAATTTGCTGTATGTGCTTCTGTTTTGTCAGACTTTGAAGGCCTTGACTGGTTCTCCTGCTGTTAAGCAATGTCTGTGTAGGCCTGAGAGCTGGCTGGCTACAGGCCAGGCAAGACACAGGTGACATTGTTTGTCTAGGAGAAACAGCAGGAGGAAATGCCAGAGGTAATGGCTGCTTCCTTGCCTGGACTGGTTTTACCATTTTTGTTACTTGCTAGGGCAGGTTGAAGGTCTCTGTGTCCTCGCCGGCTTTTATGCAGCAGCAGAGAGGTGTAGGCTGACCCCACTTCTCCCTGGTTTAGATCCCTGTACACTGGAATCCAGCTGTGAAGGTGCTTTGACTCATTTTTGCAGTGCTTCTGAGTGCCTTGGTGAGTGAAATGTGTGATTCATTTACAGATCCTGGAGCCCGGGCGCCGTGAGAGGTTAGGACTCAAGATGGCCAATGAAGTGGCAGCTAAAAACCGAGCAAAGAAGCAGGAGGCACTTCGGAAAGTGACGGAAAACTTGGCCAGGTGAGGCTTCTGTTTTGACAGTAGTATTGGGGGTGGGTATTATCTGATGAGATTTAAATCAACACATGTAGAAAGGGAGGAATGATGGTAAGGAAGAATACTGGAAGCAGGAAGAGGTACATTCAGACTGAAAGTATTTAGAAATAAAAAAACTGAATTCCTGAGGGAAAGTGGCTGGTGGCTGTCCCTGACACTCCTTGCCAGCATTACAGTTCTGCCCTACAGCCACCCAGCAATGCCTCTGGATCAGTGTCTTGCCTCGTTGCAAAGAGAAGACATGATAAGAGTTGCTTGGGCGGGTCACAGGAAGGACAGAACAGGCTCAAAGGAAAAGTCAGGCAGTGCCACTCAGGTTTGGGAGGGATGTAAGAGGTTCCTCTGTCACTTGTCTCTCTATAGAGACAGGCTGCATTTACCTGCAGGCAGAATGACTTCTGCAGGCAGTGGGTCTGCTCTGTGGAGGCAACTCATGTATGGAGGCAGTAATGCTTTTCCTGATAAAGGCAGATTTTTTACTGTAAAATCTTTTAAAACTGTTTATTCTATTTCAGCCTCACTCCAAAAGGACTAAGCCCAGCAATGTCACCAGCTTTGCAGAGACTTGTAAACAGGACTGCAAGTAAATACACGGACAAAGCTCTGCGAGCCAGCTACACTCCCTCCCCAGCCCACACAGGAACTCCTGGTTACAAGACCCCAKCCAGTGGGCCTCAAACCCCCCAGAGCACCCCACAGTCTAGGACAGTATCTCAGACACCAGTATCTCAGGATACCACATCCATCACGGACAATTTACTGCAGCTTCCTAAAAGAAGAAAGGCATCTGATTTCTTCTGAACGTTCCAATCGCCAGCAAGGTGGTAGTGATCTGGCTGTGCTCAGTGGACTGCAGACTGGCTATTGGAAAATGGAGATAATTTCTTAAAGATGTATTTCTCTTTTTAAGACGGCCATGCATTTAAATTCATTTCTGTACAGCTACGTCTATTTTTAGAGTGGGGTAAGCCTTTCTGAAAGGCTGAACTGGACTTATTTCCAGCTTGTCAAACTTCTTTGAGCTTGTACTTCGCAGAAGAGGGGACATAACCATGTGTATACTGAGACATGACACAGCATTTGAGAGAGGTTCGCTTTAATTTGAGTTTAAACTGGTGCAGTTCACAAGTTAGACCAGCAATCCTTAAGAGGACCCCGTTTCCTCCTCAACTCCTCCCACTTGGCAGAATGGGATTTGCCTTGCTGCTGTTTCTTAGGCTTTTCTTCCCACAGGTTTTGTGCTTGCCCTGTTCTACAGTTGGCAGAGGGGAAGGGATCCGATTTGTTGTTATAGCTGCTCTGTGTGTGGCTCCAAAGACTTGAGGATCACAATGCAGAGCCTAGGGACAGTCCTGTGTCATCCACCAGGATGACAGTGCCATTCTGAAGGACGGAAGTGGTTCTTCTGATATCCACACTGGGGCTTTTGTTTGGTGTTTTCCTCCCATCCTTTGAAATTTTTGGCTAGTTTTTAGAATTGGCCAAAAAAAGCAAAACAATTTTAACCATACATAGCCTGCACTTAGAGCTGTGGTTGTTCCCATGTGAGCTGACCTTTCTCTGTGGGATGAGCCCTTGTGTGGTGTGATCCAGCATGGAGAAGCACTGTGCACCTTTTAGGAGGAAGCAGGCGTAGCCTGATGTGTGCACCACGCCTGAGTACAAGACAGTGTGTTTAACACTTGGCAGTGCTGGCATTTGCTATAGTCAGGTGATGTTTTACTAAGGGAACATCCATGGAAAGTCTTATGCAGCGATTTGAGGAGTGTCTGCAGCCTTCTCTAAGGTCTGGGGTGTTGGATACTGTGTTTATCTTGGTGGAGATCTTCCTCTTCTGTGGTTTCTCCTGCCACTTCCAAAACTCGTGTCCCTGACTGTGAGAAGCCTTTCCAAGGGACTCAGTTTTTCTACTGCACCTTGTAAAAATAAATTCACCAACATGGCATTGCTAGGAATTATGACTCAAAAATTAGTAATTTTTGCAGTTTTAGTCCAGAAATAATTGAAGGCTGAGTTTTCAAGCAAAAAAATTATTCTCAGGTACTCATGAATTAGTGTAGAAGGAGTGCATTTACCAAAGTTTCCATACTTTCAGAGATGTTTTTTAAGGACTGGCTACACACCAATCGAGTTCTTAGGTAATTTCAAATACCAATTATTTATTTCATAGTGAAATGCTTATCTCCATTAAGCCTAGGACCTATATTAGGGTATGTGGGCAGATGGTCAGGCCCTGGCCTGGAGTTTGGGTCACTGAGGAGACCAGGAGCAAGGAGTAGATGTGGGATTCCTACCCATTTGTGGGTGCAGGAGTGTGGGATGCATGGAAAGGCTGGTCAGCATTCGAGGACTGTGGGTTGGGTGTACACGTAGGCCAGGAGTGGGATGTGGCATCTGTCTGCCACAGCATTTCAAACTGGCTGTGGTCATGCCAAGGTGTAGTTGGAATAATAGAGAGGGGAATGTGCTATCCGAGGGTGGTTAGTTCCGTGTTGTGCAATTCATGCTTAAAAGCAGATTGCATTAAATATCCTGTGGATGGTGTTGGTTTTGTGTTTGCCCTCAAGTGAATTAACCTAGGCAGCCATGCTAAAATCACAGTCTTGGTTCTGCCACTCTAACGGGCCTTCACATGTTTGTTGGAAATGTAATTTATTTTCAGTGAAATGCTGTAAAACTGGATCTGTTGAAGGGTCTGTAGTGCTCTTCAGATTGGCTGTTCCTGTAGCGTCTGTTTTCTGCTTCCTGCTGCAGTTCAGCTCCTGCTATCTGTAATTAGGGAATCAGTAAATTCTTTGTTGCCAGATATTTTTGCTGCTGTAGCAGTGGCAGATAATGTGCCTTACAGGGCCAAATCCAGTGTGAAAAAACATCTTGGTTTTTGATGACTTGCGATTTATTTTTTTTCTCCCATTTTTAGCAGGTTATTTTTCTTTTGCTGTTGCAGTGTATCTGCATTTTCCTGTGTGCAAGGCCAAGCACACTTCCTCCCTCAGCCATGATAGCACCTGGAGCTCTCCTAACACTGCAGAGGTGGCTGGCAATGAGCAGTGGTGGCCCTGAGCCTTTCCTGGGTGGCTGGGCTGGCTGTGGTGGTTTCCTGCCTGTTTGGGAATCATAGTGGACCTGTGTCCATGTGGTGTGACACAGGGCTGTAACACCATCACTCCCAGAGAGGCTGAGGGTGCTTTTCATGTGCAGCCTGGGCCTTGGTTCCTTGCTCTATGCAGGAAAGAAGATGGGAGACCAGAAGAGGTTCTTGTTCTTGTAAGTCTTATCACTGAGCCCCAAGCTGGTTCCCCGAGCCCTTCACCTTCAGGGCCAGGAGCCTTTCCCTGGCCCCGGGGTAACCACTCCTGCCAAGGTGCAGAGGCTGCAGCTTTTCACCCACCGTAAAAGCAAGTTCCAGTAGGGGCTGGGGCTCTGCACTGCTCTCTACTTCCCTGATTATTTAGGTCAAAAGGGAACCTGTGGTTGGAGATACTTTGTTGTTTTGGAGGATTGGGCTATTTCTCTGCAAAAATAAAGGAAATGGGTCCACTCACTCAGGGGGGAGGGAAATGGAGCAATTCTCACTTCCTCATACATGCACTTGTTGCCTCAATCCCAGCTCGTGGCTGCTGGCTGCAAACCCCAGCTCAGGATCAGGCCAGGAGCAGAGCTGGGTTCAACCCCCCGCACCGTGAGCCCCTTCACCTTTCCTGGCCACAGTGGCTGACCTGGCACAGGCTAGGGAAATGGGCACCTCGCACCCTTCACTTTTGTGCTACTGGGCTGTTCATTGCCTGTTTGCTCAGGGATGGTGTGGGGCTGCTGGGCACACGCATGTGCTCTAGACCTGCCTCTGTTCAGAGCTGGGGGGGTGCTGTGGGATGTGGCATGGGGGAAACGAGACCTGCCTTTGGGACAAAAACCAGGGACAAGCAGCCTGTGCCCTGCTCTCAGGGTGGAGGCATCATAAGATACTTGTGCATCACCCTGTATGGTGTAATGGCCAGGCCCTGGCGTGGATAAGGAGTACCCTGGATCAGTCTGAAGTTGGCCTGTGACGCTGTGCTGCAGGAAGGCTCGGAACAGTCTGTCCCCGCAACATCCCATGGGAGGAGCAAAGCTGGGGAGTTTGATGCTCATACTTTGCACTGGAGGATGTTGTCATGCTTTGGGTCCTCACAGACACTTGGGTTGTGACAGTACTTGGCAGCACATGAGAGCTGGGAAAGTGGGTTTTGGCCTAAATCTTCAGGCAGTGCCCTGCTGCTTGTGAYGCACTCCAGCCGGTCCCCAAGCATGTTCCTGGCCATGCAGTGCTCCTGAGGCAGCTCCTGAGGCCAGCAGRGCTCACAGCTCCAAGCTCGTGCTTGGCGCTAACCCAGCTCCAGGGAGCTCTTGGCAGGCACCAATTTCCACTGCCATGTTAAACTTCACATTTYGGTTTGGAAAAAGCACCTCCTTGGTGCCACTGACCTGAGCACAGCAACAGCTCCTGGGGGGTAAGAGGCAGCAAGTGCTCAAGAAATGCCACGGGAGCCCCTGTTCCCTGCCTGCAGGTTGGCAGCTGGCACGTGGGGCAGTGACTGAGGGGGTAGCGGGAGCTGTGTGAGAACAGRAGTAGCTGTACATCCATCAGGAAAACCCCTCAGAGAAGTTTGTTTCTATGTATAGTGATTAATTGGTATTAACTGGGAAACAAGGAGTGGGTAAAATTGGGCCAAAATGGTCCTTATTGGAATTTCAATGTTTTATCTGAGAACTACAAGTTGTAGCATAAGAGTGGAAAACACCTCACTGTTTATATTTTAAAAATATAGAAAAATTTCCCGGACAGCTTCCCAGCTTTTGACTTTGAATAGGTTATACGAAAAAGCTGGAATTCCCTTCAGAGGAAAGTGAGAGCTCTCTGCTGACCAGTCAGCCACTGTGTCTGGCCCCTGGCTGAGCCCATGTCCTGGTGCTGACCAAACACTTCCAGTCCTCAGTGGAAATTCCAGATCAATTTGGGAAGTGAGTGTTGATGCTAAAACTGCCTTTTGATCTCAAACGCCGCCTGGGCTGCCCTCCATCCAGCATCCAGGAGCGTTGTAGCACCGGGCTGCTGACTCTGGGCAGGGACAGCCACCACCCTGCCTGGCAGACGTGCACCAACACCCAGGGTCGAATTCCTACAGGCACCTCTCACTTGCAGGGCCACGAACAATGACCTGAGCCGCACAATTAGTTTTCTTTGTGCATTTTCTCTCTGTCTGGGCCTGAGAACTGGGAACGCAATGTTTCCAGGAGGTATGGAAACACCGGCAGTGCCGGGTGCTGGGAGCCAGCGTGCCAGGGCCCTGGCTGTGGGGATGTCCCAGCACCGGATGCTGCTTGTTGGTGCCACCCTGCATACATGAGAAGGGAGAAGCAGAGTAATGGAGAAGCAAAAGATGGTCAACTTGGGAGGTTCCTGGGGCTGGGAAAGCCCAGGGTTTTGTGCCTGTGCTGTGGGACACGCAAGGTGGTGGCACTGGGAAGTCCCTGCAAAGGCAGAGAAAGGTCGTCGCAGCAGAGATGGAGTGGACCTGGCAGCTGCACAGGGGGACAGAGGAAGCTGGTCGGGGCTGTTCCAGAGGGGATGGGGAAAGGCTGTCGGGCAGTGATGGACGTGAGCAGGAAAAGGACACTCCAGCTGGGGACGGGGAAATGCTGTTCTGGGGCGACAGAGAGGACTAGTGCAGGGTGTCCCGGGGAGGTGAAGGGAACTGAGCAAGATCATCCTGGGGGGATGGAGGGAATGGGGTTGACATTCTGGTGAGGAAAGAGGGGACTGATAGAGGCAATCCTGGGGGGATTGGGGTGGGCATCAGTGGCCATTCCGCGGGGGAGCGAGGGGACAGTGGAGGCCGTCCCGGGAGGCATGGAGGGGCAGGTGCGGGCTGTGCCGGGGGCACGGAGGGCTCGGAGCGATCGATCTCCGGGGTCGTGAGGAGCGCGGGGCGCTCGGTCCCGGCCCCGCCATCGCCCCCTGCCGGCGGCCCCGGCCCCGCGCCTCGCCGGCCCCGCCCACCGCCGTAAGTGGGCGGGGCGTGCGCTGATCCGCGCGCTCGGCCCCGCCCCCCTGAGTGCCGATTGGGCTGGCGGCGCGCGGAGGGAGGGGGCGTGGCGGCGCGGGCACGGCGGCGGGGAGGCGCGGCCGCCATCTTGTGCGCCGGCGGAGCCCTGCGAGCCGCCCCAGCGCGGCCGCCCGACCCGCGCCGCTCCCGCCGCTCCCGCCGCAGCCAGGGCCGCCGGCTCCGCCCGGGGCGGCGGCGAACGGCGGAGGGAGGGCAAGGGAAGAGCTCGGTGCGGACCGGGGCCCCCCGCGGGCCCGGCGGCGGCCCCTCCTCCCGCCGCTCCGCGCGTCCCTCCCCGCGGGTTTGTGGCGCTGTGCCGGGGGAGGATGAACGGAGGATAAATGGTGCCCAAGGCGGACAGCGGCACCTTCCTCCTCCTCTTCCTCCTGGTGCTGAGCATCACCGAGCCGCTGCGGCCAGGTAGGGGCGGCGAGCGGCGGCGGGGCCGGGAGTGCCGGGCCGTCCTCCTGAGCCCGCGGGCGGGTCCCGGGCCCGGCAGGGTGAGACCCTGGGGACAGCCTCCATCGGGGGGCGGCGTGACCTGGAGCTGGTCCCGGCCCGGGGAAGGTTTGGGTTCTGCCGCCGCTTTGTGCGTTTCAACAGAGCCGAGACGCGGCCGAGCATCAGTCCCCTGTGCCGGCTGCCTGGATCCGACAGAGCCTGGATTTACCCTGGGAGTCAGGGTAAAACGTTCGTGTCGCAGTGTGAAAGCTTGGGTAGAAATCTGCATAACCCTACGGGTAATGAGCGCTGAAAATGTGGTGACTAAGTTTTCAGGTGCTCCTTACTTACCTGCTTTTATGCTGTGGGCCTTGGGTGCCAGCACGGCCAGACGAAATACTCGCTTTCAAAGTGCCATTTAATCCTGCCAGAAAGAGAAAAAAAACCTGCTGCACCTGGTTCATCTCCCTAGTTCTGTTTGTGCTTTTTTCAGGGAAATAATACAGCGATGGAGTTTGTGTGCTAGCTGCTAGGCATGGTGCTTAAAATCTTAAGATGATTAACTTCGGAGAAGTGGTTGGTGTTTGCGGGTAGAAAACTATAGCTTTTCTAGGTATATCGCTCAGCTGGGGTTTCTTCTTGGGTGTTGAACTCTCTTGGAGCTTGGCAAAGCCGTCGGGTATCTTGTGCAGCTCTTGCCAAAAAGCATCGATAGCCAAAGCGTGAGGCTGCGTGGGGTGGCTTTGCAGGTTTGGAAACGGTCATTGCACCGAGTGACTGCTCCTGGGTGATACGTGCTCCTTGTAAATAGGAGAGTAAGAACCATGGTGTACCTTGAAACCCCCTTGTTCTTTCTGTTCAAAATAACTTTTGTGACCCAGACTAATAAAACGTAACAGTATTAATGAACTGCGTCTAAGCGAGTTCCCAGCAGAGCTGAAACACAATTGGGTCAGTGTAGGCAGAGTTATTGAAATAACTAACTTGGGTGTTGAAACTGCTCTGTGTCTGCCTTGTTTTGTTTTAGCTGGGTTTTTTGGCAGTGCAGTGGATATACAGGGCTTATGATATGCAGTTAAGTAGCCAAAAAACCCCATTGTGTTGGTAGCCTAGTATTATTACAGCTAGAGGCTTTTATGGCTGGGAAGGTACTATGTAAAACTGATTTCAAGCAGCTCCTTTGTAGCTGGCACTAAATGCTACAGGCAGCTGGGTTGCTGGGTGAAAAGGTTCAGCATATTCAGAGCTGTCTGTGTGCTTTTACAGGTGAGTAGACTTGACCCTGAACTCTGTTGATGTTGAGCATTGTAGCCTCCTAGAAATTAGAAAATGGCATTTTTCGTATTATGTCAGCACATTTGTCGCTCCAGTTTGATATCGAACATCTGTCAGCAGCTGATGCTTGATGGATGAAGACAAGTTTTTCACTTAGATTTGCTTCGTTAAGACAAATTATTTTTTTCCACTGGTGCTCTAATGTACCTGCTTTAGAGATTTGTGGTGCTGTAGCCTCGCTGGCAGAAGTGCCCTTGTAAGCAAAACTCATCTGCTCAGGTTCTACACCACTGGCTTTGAAACCTGTAGCGTTAGGATTCCCCCGGGGCAGCTCCATAAGCGTTCCATGAATTTTGTTCAAGCCATACGTATTCCTGAACCTAGTGTGAGGTAATGCAACTGGATATAGTGTTGCAGCTGAAATTCCTTGCTGTACGAGGAGTTTCTGAGTTCCATTTCGAATATACTCATCCATCCTGTTTATGTGGTGGCTCTGGATGAGCGCGGTGGCTGAGCTGTCCATGGTGATGCCTCTCCCTCCTCCTCAGAGGAGGAGAGCCCATGACTTCTGGGTGGCCTCACAGCTCTTTGC
Organism: Amblyornis subalaris; assembly: GCA_018881555.1. Lineage (NCBI taxonomy): Eukaryota > Metazoa > Chordata > Aves > Passeriformes > Ptilonorhynchidae > Amblyornis > Amblyornis subalaris. Next base: position 100,925 of record JACAXG010000023.1, on the reverse strand, counting down.
CAGTGTCATTTGTGGGGGTCTTTTTGTTTGCTTCATTTAATGTCTTGAATCTGCTGTCTCAAACAAAGCACCTACTTGATAGATTAATAGTATATGGTTTGATCACGAGGTGCAAATAGGGAAAACCCGGCTCATGCAAGTACAGAGGGCGTACAGAACCGATGTATCATTTTAATCAATGGTGAAGAAGTCTCTCTAGTCTTCTTTGGGGAGAGACATGGATTACCTCAGAAAGAGAAGAGTATTTGGACTTAAATTTTATTTCCCTAGTTGTGTTTGCTTTACTTTTTACTTCTTTAAATCTATGTGTTGTAGCAACTGCCTTTCTGGTTTCGAAAGGACGCCTGCAGCTTGCTTAGCTTAAATCTGTACTTGGAGCTATCAGATGAGTGCTGCAGAGTGCTGGGAGGTTTTATGTACTCAGAGATGAATGTGTAGTCCCTTCACAATTCAGTCCCAGCGGATCAGGCATCTCTTTGTATTTCCATGTTAATTTGACACTAGCTTTGTATCCATGTTCTTGCTGTGCTCTTCAGATAAATAAAACCTTCTTTTAAGCCTCCTCAACTGTAGTATCTTTTTATGCGATCTGAAAGGCAGTGATTTTACGTGGACCTATTTTTTTCTGCATTTAGGATGAGGTGGGTTTTAGTAAATTAAGAGAGACATTAATTAAAATTTCTCCCCCCCTACCCCTCCCGGTTTTTCTGTCTTGGTTACATGAATCTGTTTTATGCTACTGCCGTCAGTAACAGCACAAGGTACTTTCAACATTCCATGACATCGGCCCCAGCTGTGCAGACTTGGGTTCCTGAAGGCACCATGGGCAGTTGGGTTTTTCTGAGCCTGTGGACTTGAAATGGGAATTTTGTGCCTTTAAGAATTGCTGCTTGGATTTTTTTTTTTTTTTTTTTTGGTCCCAGTGTTTTAATCTTTTCTTTTCTGTTTTGACCATAACTTACTTGTTTTGACTAGTTGCCTGCTTTACAGTGCAATTTTGAAAGAGTTCTTTTTTTTTAAAGTAGGGCATTTCTCCTTGAGTTGTGCTATGCATTATGTGTTTGGAATCTGCTAACGTATCAGACTCTTCCAACTATATGGGTGTAGAGTGAAGGATTAACTTAGTATTTCCTTTAAACATTTGCTGATTTTACTCTATCTGGCGCTCAGACAGTTGCTTTTTGGGGATATTTACCTCAGTAGGGTCTAGTTTAATAATATCTTTTCCAGGACAACTCAAAACCATCTGCTTCAGGTTATCTGGCTAGCTGGCTGAGAAAGCTGATGTGTTTATGTGAAGAAACATTTCAGTGGTGTGTTAACTGAGTCGCAATAAGCTGTTCTGGTACTAGCTTGGATTTAGCCTGAGTTTCTGAACTAGTGCATTTCTGTCGTTTGTTGCAAGAGCACCAGAGATGTAAATTGTTATGAATTCAAGTTTTTCACAGGTGGAGAATATGTAAGAAGTTTCTGTTAAGATCCCATTGCACCACCGAGGAGCAAAGGTTTTGGTGTCTTCTTGTAGCATTGGGAGCTTAAGCAGCCTGGAATGACCAAGCTGACATATCTCACAATAGTGTTTAGAGGATTAATTAAGATCATCACTGCTAAAGACAATAGCATGTTTTCATATTTCTCTAACAAGATACTGCTGCTTGCTAATGGAAAACACTTAAACATGGTCAGGCTTTATATTGGATTTTGTAATAGTGGTTTAGTACAGAGCCTTGTGAATGTAGGTCATCAGGCTTTCTTATTAGAGCATTTGCCAGGCAGCTAAAAGCCAATTGAGTTCTTGTTCTTGCAGCATTTTTTCTCCACTTCAAAGCGAGCCAGAGGAAGTAATTTTATTACCCAAGTTCTGTTTCAAAAAAATATTGCACAACGTACTTAATCTACAATGCTTAGAAAGACTTGCCAGTGCAAGTGATCTGGTTAAAACCCCACACTCCAGCTCACAGTTGGAACTTCCCATATGCTTTGGAGCCTGCTGGCAGCAGTGGTTATGCTCTTACAGGTGGGATGTTGGTGTTTTCACATGATACAACTGACAAATGCTTTAAATTGCTAGCTCCTTCTTGTCTTTTAGTCAAGAGTTGTAGGTCTTAAGTGCAAGGCAGAACTCAGAGTAGAGATCTAAGCAGACCCACAATCAGCACAGCTTCAAGGTGATCCATTCATGTGCTGGGACTGGATGGGTCTGGTATTGGTTAATTCAATTGGAGACCCAAATGTATTGGTCATAAAATGTACTCTGGCCAGGATTCCTCTGCTCTAGAGAGACTTTGTTGGTAGGCAAATACAAGCCCTTATTTTGCTCTTTGTTCACTGTCTCCACCTTAGTGAGAGCTGTGGTGAGTGATATTTATTCAGGTTCGTGTTGTTGCTAACTGCAGTTCCTGTCTATGTATTTAGCTGAATTCCCAAGTGGAAGGTTCTAGGAGTGAGGGGTAGAAGGGTTTTTATCACACTTCCTCAGCTAATTTTGCTGAAAGCAGTACTTGGCCTGTCTTCCAGTCTGGTGTTTTCCTCCTCATCCCCTTACTTAATCTATTGCATTTGAGTTTTTATCTTTCGTCCTACTGTTACCTATTATTGAACTCTTGTCCTGATGTTCTTTGCTCTGCGGTTTGCTGTTTTTACAGCTGCAGAGAGGGGCTGATGGATGCAAAAAAGCTTTTTTGTGGCTGCTCTCAGAGTAGCAGAGAGACAAAGCATAAGGTATCAGACCTTATTAGCAGGTCTGATACTTTAAGATTGGTAATTCCTGGTGATAATTATAAAGCAAAATTTTTGAGGTGCAAGTGGATTTGCTACTAGCTGTGGCTACAAAGTAAAGAAGAAAGGAGTCAGGCGGGGCTGTTTATTGTATTGCTCTGGCTCTGAGAAGTAATAAACCAGAGGAGCACGGTGGGGGTTTGCAAACACATGACTTCTATGTCCCTACAGTAGGTTTTGGGGGTGCAGAGGAAGGTTGGTCCAGAACAGAAGTGGTGGAGAACAGAGCACTGCTGCAGCTTCCCTCTGCAGGGGGAGGAGGCAGCTGTGCTTCTTTCTTGGTAGTGGAGGGGAAAGACACAGCTAAATTGAAGGGAGAGGAATTTTAGATACTAAGTATGAAAGATGTAAAATCCCCTGGTGAATGTCAGAAAACCAGCCAAGACTTCAATGAATCATTCTGTCCCCTGGAATTACCTTTGTTAGGGCTGGTTTTGATGTTGAATTGTAATGCAAGAGTAGTAGCTACCTCTGTGGTTCATCTTTGAGTGATGCCTGGGTCTCTGGGTTTTTACGTGGTGATTTCTTGCGACTTTTATAAGTTCTCTTTTGATGCGATCTTCAGGTGCATATGAATAACTTCTTTTGAGATTAGCAAAAATTAGAACTTCCCGTTTTGCCATGCAGAGCTGTGTGCCCTGAGTGGAGCTTCTGGTTAGCTGAAGGTTCTGGCTGGGACAGGACCTAGAAGGAACTCAGTGGAATCCCTGCTCCTGCCCTTCAGGGCTTAACGTGGGTGCTTGAAGTTATTTTGTATTTTGAAATGGACGTGTACATTGGGTTCTTGCACTGGTAGCCTGGACAAGGAAGTGCTTAGATAAAAAAGGGAACAGAATCACAGCTAATGGCAGGCTCAATGAGAGGTTCTGCAGGTGTTTGCCCTTGTGATCCCAAGGGTTAACCTGTGATGGGAAGAGCCCTGCTAATCTTTATTCTGTAGGCCAATAGAAAGTTATGGCTAGAAGGAGTATAAGAGATGGGGTTTTCCATCTTCCTGTCCCAAAACAAAATCTGTCAAACTCAGGCAACTCGTGAAGGTGTTTGTCAAGCACATTGTTGATGATTTCCTGGGATAGATACTCCAAACACGAGATTCTTGTGGTAAATCCAGTTGCTGGTCTGTTCTGCAGTTGTAGCTTAGTATTTGTGTCTAAATGCAGTTCAGTGCATGTGTCCCTCTTAAGCTGCAGCTTTAAAGAGTAGATTGACAGTTTCCCAGGACTGTTCAGGTGCCAGTTTTTCTGTAGCAGTAAGTGTGGTGGGTGCCCATTCCTTCCTGGCTTTCCTCTGAAAGGGTTTCTGTTCCATTCCGGATGCTTGCAGGTGCACCTGCTTGCATTGCACTTCAGTGGTGGTTTTGTAGAGGACCCCGAGTCAAGGAGTAGTCACAGATTGGTTGCTGAAGTCATTGATTTGCTGTAACAGAACTCGAACAACTGAGTTGCTCAAAAATGTGATCTTGGGATTAACCTTTAATCCATATTCCTCGAACTGTGAAATCCTCTGGCATCTTGTGGCTTCCTGTGAAACTTTACATTTTTCTTTGTTTTAAAGGGTCAGCCTGCTAGTTCTGGGTTTGATGATTGGTGTTTTAAAGGTGCTATATGGAACTCCTAAAGAAGTTATTATTAGTATTTGCCTACCATTCAGATAATTTAGTAATACAGTTTTAAGTTTAATGGCAAATGATAGTTCCTTTATTATCTGTAGCTAAACAAAATAACATTTAACTTCCCACTTAACTAAAATTAAAATTGGTTGATCTAGCATTGTATTTAGCTTCTGTTCCCTTTATTGATTATTGTGCTTGAGAATTGTCAGCCAGCTCAGTGGGTGGAAATGTAGAAGTAGCTTTTGGTGGCTGCTCTTGGGACATTCCCTGCTCTTTTGTCCTTTAACTTACTGATTTTTCTGTGTCATATTTTCATTTGTGTAACTCTTTTTCCCCTGTGTTCTCTTTCATATACCTCCTCTGCTCTGCTTTCTCATACCTTTCCCACTATAGAACCAGTTATTTGGGGTACCAGTGGAATTATCTGGGAGTCAAAGCTGGTAGAAAAATGGGATTCAGTGCCATTTCTAGTAGAATGATGCTGAGTGTTCTGGGCTGGCTGCAAAATTGAGTTAGTGTTGTCCCTTAGTATTTCTGTGTTTGGTCTGTGCTAGTATTTCTTTAGCAATGTAGATAAAAATATTTCTTCTGATTTAAAAGTAACTTTTCATCTTTTATAAACTTTAAAAGAAAACAAATAACCCTGCTTCTAACACCTCCTTGATTTGAGTTTGTGCCCAAGTAGCATTTTGCCTTGAGTATGATACACTTCTAAAACTTAGTAGAGCTTGTTTTAATCTAGAGATGGTCAAAACTACATTTGTGTTTCTCTCTGTTGAATTTGTGGAATTATTTGATACACTTAAATTACTCTTTACTGATTAAAATCAATAACATAAGAGTACTCTATTAATGAGATCTGGGAAAATCTTTATGAAATGTTGGTAGTCTTGCAGAAGTGAGTTCCAACACTTGATTAGAAGCATCATGCCCCCTCCATTCTGGTAGTAAGCAGGTTGGAGAGAAATTATTCAAGGGTGCTATAGTCCTGATCTCCGTCCTTCTGAGCAATAATGGAGTTAAATGTAATTTTTCTATTGATGTGGCAGCTAAAAAATGCAAAGATCAGATTTTGTGCATAGTACCTGACACAGGGACCTTGTAGATGCTGTTTGAAGAGTGCTGGCAGTGCTTGAGTTGTTAGAAGATGTGGGGAATGAGAAAACTACCCTCAAAGGGTTAAGTGGCTTTTTATAAATGGGTTGGATCTGGATTTGCTGACTTCTGGTAGAACTATTAAACTTAGGAGTTCGATATGTGGAATTTCTCTTCAGGTATTTGTTTTGCTGAGGAAGAGGGAAGCACAGGATCTCACAGCGTGGACAGACGTAGCAGTGGCTGACATTGGCYGCATTCCTGCCGTGTTCAGCTTCAGTGGAGCAGGGGAATGCTATTCAAAGCATGAGCATTTGCTCCAGTACACGACAGCCACTGCACCAGCTCCTGTGCAAAGGATAAAACTGGGTTTCTGTATTTGAGGTCATAATCTTTCTGTATATTGAATTTTTGCTTTAAAGTGTTCTAGGTGCTTGCTTATCGAGTCTTGTACAAGATGTGAAAAAAAAAAAAGTGAAACAGGAGCAAAAGCTTTTTTTGGTGTGACCTGCATTTGAATAGTGTTCAGGCATAGCTTTCATCTCCCTGAATTGTTGGATTCTTGTTTAAGACCTTGAACTTTCTTAGGGCCCTGTGAAGAATTTCTTCCATGGTCATTTGGTTTTGAAATTAAAAAATTATGTTAGTATTTGGAGAGTGGAGTAGTTAAAATATACCTGATTTCATAGGTAGAAATTTGTGACCCCTTGCCTTTAAAGACTACTGCAATTTCTCATGTTTTAATTCAGCAAAGTATTCTAAATACATACTTAGCTTTAAATCGTGTATTAACTGTTGATTTGTTAGGATTGCTCATGTGCTGAGAGTGTAAGGAATCAGCTTAAATACAAATGAATCGTGTACTAAAAAAAAAGAGATGAGACAGGAACTTTTTTTGTTTTCCTGCAAAGTAGGAACATGTGTTGTCTTGCTGAGGGCAAATGGGCTTGCAAAGTAATACTGCTTAAATCTGGCAATTCCTACTTTCAATTTAATGATAGCTACAAATTAGCCTTGATTGCTCTGACAGTTCTTGAATTGCTGTTACCGTGTTTCATCTGGGTACTCTTCTTGTTGAAACGTGATCTAAAGAAAATACTAATTGAGTTCATGTAAAATTTTGGATTTGAATTTTTCCTCTGAGGAAAATGGGTCTCTGTAGAGTACTTGTTGGGTTTTAGTTGTTTGGTTGGGGATTTTTTTGTGTTTTTTTTTTTTCGATTGTTCATTTGCACACTTATAGTTTATTTGGTCAAAGGGAATACAGCTTCTTTCACTGGTGATTCTTAGTGAAAACTGTTTTGTATATGAACAAATACTGATCCAAATTGACTTGGTAGGATGTGTATTAATCCTGAGAACGCAGGGAGAGGAGAGGCACCATTCTGCATGCCTAGATTTTTTTGGGAGTAGTTCTGGGTAGGCAGCTACCAGGTAATAGCTTTAGATATAGAAGTACTTCGAGCTGTGGTACCCAGGTAGTTGAAGTATTTGTGGTGTGTGTGGGATAATCCATCTGCCCTGACCTGGTAGATTGTAGGGAGAAAGCACTGTTGACCATGGCGCCCTTTTCTGGACACAGTTGATGACTTGCTGAATATATCACTGCTGATGTTGTTCTTAATGGACTTTTTCTCTGTTGCTGCATTTCTTGGGAGAATTAGTATATTGTGTGTGTGACTGTATTTAAATTCTGTGTGAGGAATAGTGCTATTTTCTTAGCACCCATGAGCATGTTTCATAAGCAGTGGGGTTTAATGAAACCTGGACTCTGGGGGGCTTGTCAATGTCCCTGTACTTCCTCTGCTGTAGTACCCTTGCCTGACACTGATTTAATAGGCCCATATCTTCCCTGAGTCCCGTCTGTCTACCCACAATATGTCCTCTGGCACAAAAAGCTGGGACTCCTGCAGGGTCTCACACAAGGGTTCAGTTACCCCAGCTCACCACTCCCCGCTGCTGCCAGCTGGGAAGCCACCCCATGGCGGTGACAGTGTGACACGTGGGTGTGCTGGCACTGCTGAACAGTGCCAGCCACACGGAGGTTTCCTGCCCTCTGTAGCTCAAGCAGGTCATTGTTTCCATCCCTTGTGGAAGCTTTGGAAAGCTTAGAACCACACTGTAGGCTGTATTTTCCTGGTCTTGACTTTTCTCAAGCTTGCTTGAAATTGTTTAGTGAATTTATGATTGGCAGTTTCAGTGATCAGCTTGCCTTAGGGAAAGGGTTAAAAATGTGGTGCTGCACAGGTTTAAGTCACTTGTCCTTGTACTAAAACACTGAAGTCCCACCTAAGGCTGTACAAAACATCTGAAGTCCTGAACATGGTTGTTAACATAGAGGAACTGTAGACTTTAATTTTGAGCTATATTAGAGGCTTCTCGAGTACCCATGGCTTTGGTTTTGTTTGTACTGAGTGCTCTTTGCGCCTGTGCTGTATTTTGCTTTTCCCTTCTGCCTCTTTCCTCATTATCATAATATAACACTTTCTTAGTGGGGGAAAAGCGCAAGACTGTTGCTTAGCCTGGTATTCTCACTGCTATGAAAATAAACTGGTTTTCAGTCTGGAATGCTGCATTGCCTAATTCACAGTATTCTTTCAGCTTAGTTCAAGTAGTAAGTTTTGTTTCCTCTTTGGTTTTAGCAGTACTGGAGAACTGGGAAATACATGTTTTTTGTTTCAGTCTTAGGAAGAAGTGTCCACATTCGTAAAGCACAAAGTTTGTATTTTCTAAGTCTTAAGAAATTATAGCCAGAATTCCCATTCAAGAAGCTCTGATGTTGTTGCTTTGGCTGAATGCTGAGTCTCTTGCTTGCCTTTGCTTTTTTATTTTTTGTAGTTATTTTGATTTCTCTTTTTCTTTCCCATCCTTCTTGGCCTTGAGTTTGCCCTCCAGACAAAGAGCAGACAATGAATTGCAGTGAATGACACTTGTGAGCAAGGAAAAACTGGGTCAGTTCCAAGCTCGTGCAGGGTGTAGGTATAATAAATACAGAATCAGAGGATCATTTCAGTTGGAAAAGACCTTTGGGACTATCTAGTCCAACCATTAACCCAGCACTGCCAAGTCCACCAGTAAAATATGTCCCTAAGTGCCCCATCTACACCTCGTTTACATACCTCTAGGGACGGTGACTCCACCATTTCTCTGGGCAGCCTGTTCTCAGCTTGACAACCCTCTTGGTGAAGAAATTTTTCCTAATATCCGATCTAAACCTCCTCTAGTGCAATTTAAGTCCAATTTCTCTTGTCCTGTTGCTTGTTACTTGGGAGAAGAGGCCGACCCCCACCTTACTACAACCTGCTTCCAGATAGTTGTAGGGGGTGATAAGGTCTCCCCTGGGCCCGGCTGTCTGGAAGGTTTTTTACTGAGTGGAAAGTACACCCTCTGAACCATGAGCAGCCAGTTTCTCCAGGACAATGCTGTGGGAAGCGGTGTCAAAGATTTACTAAAAATCTACGAGGTAGATGACATCCACAGCCTTTCCTTGGACCAATAAGTGGGTCACCTTGTCCTAGGAGGAGATCAGGTTAGTCAAGCAGGACCTGCCTTTCGTAAACCCACGTCGACTGGGCCCGATCGCCTGGTTGTCCTGTGCGTGCCATGCATGAAGGATGATCTGCTCCATAACCTTTCCCAGCACTGAGGTCAGACTGACAAGTGTGAAGTTCCTGGATCCTCCTTATGACCCTTCTTGGAGGTGGGTGTTGTACTTGCTGATTTCGAGTCAGCTGGGACCAGCCAAGTAAGCCAGGACTGCTGGTAAATGATGGAAAATGGCTTGGTGAGCACTTCCACCAGGTCCCTCAGTATCCTTGGGTGGATCCCATCCAGCCCCATAGACTCATCTGTGTCTAAGTGGCCATAGCAGATCACTTATCATCTCCGCTTGAATTACGGGGGCTTCATTCTGCTCCCTGTCCCTCTCTTCCAGCCCTGGGGGGTGGATACCCGGAGAACAAATATGAGGGAGTGAGGGGGAGGAGACTGCTACCATTTGTTACTGTGCTGTAAAATCTTGATGGATGTTGGGGTGATCTAGCATAACTTACTATGACAGGACGCCGAGTAATACTGAATGTTCATTAGAGTTATTAATTAAGGATTTATAGTTTTGGACTGAAATGCTGTCACAGTTTTAATTACTTCATGAAACAGCATGCTGAGGTCATGTAGAAAATGCCAATGCCATTAACATGTATTATTTATTTATTTTTGGGAACTGATGCATTCCTATTAAATGGGATTATAACTTCAGAATCTCTAATTTTTAGGAGCTGGAATTAAATTTGAGAATAGGTGTGAGTTGTGCTTTGACTATGAGCATATCATGTGGCCTTTTTTTCCCCCAGGCTCTGGTCTGTGTGCTGTTTTGCTTTCATACTCTCCTGCACATACTCAGGCCATGATGAACCAAAGCTACATGATCTAAGGGTAGTTCCTAGACATGTTTTCAGTATCACAGGTGAATGGCCAAGCATTTTATCTTCTGTGGAGTTGAACATGAAAATGGAGCTCTCTGTTCTTCTCTAGATTTTTAATTCCTCTGAAGGTTTTTAATTTTAATTATTCCGTAGGCTTTTAATTTGAAGAACAGTAAACAGAACCAGTTTTTTTGAGCAACTTTAATAAACTTTATCTGTGAAATGGATAATTGTCTGGTGGTGAACATGAGCTTCACAAATAGTTTTCTTCTCTGGAAATAAGTTGGTGTTACCATAGTCTGCTTTCCTCCTACTGTGACTTTGTTATAAAGTACTGTAGGTGTTTTTTCTGCTACACTGAATGCAGCAGTGGGTGGTGTAATGATAAATTTAAAAATATGTAGTGGATGTCAGATTCACCAAGTGACATAAAGACCTGCTGGGAAGTGAATGGTTAGTGAAAACTTCTCCGAGATCTGGAGCTGAGGGAAATACCTTTTAGGTATGGCTTCGCTTCCCTGGGAGCAGAGCCTGTGCATGGGATCAGGGATACCTCAAAGACAAGTTAAAAACAAGAAAACCTGTTCAAAGACTGTGTCAGAACATCCTCAAATGCAGTTTGTAGTCAGCTGCTCTGTCCCTGAAAACTGTTCAGCAACTGACTTTGGCCACTGTGAGTGGAGGCGGGGCAGGATGGCCCTGCTCCTTACAGGCTGGCAGATTTTCAGGAATTTTGTGAGTTATACAGTACCTGCTCCAGTGAGCTTCACCTGTGGCCTTGGGAGACATCCAGGTTAGGAAAACTGCTTTTCAAGTGCAGAGAACTACCTTAAGGACAGTTTTTGATGTATCTGCTAAGGATTACATTACAATAACCATTGTGGTATTGTTGTGTTGGTAATATTAAGAATATTTTAAAGTTTATGTTACTGCAGTAAATCCAATCTAGAGAAATATTGATTGTGTTATGCTTCCTCTTGAGCATAAATATTAGATACAGAGTTTTGTGTGTTTCTTTGATGGTGATGGGTGTGGTGTTCCTTCTGTTGTTTTGTTTCTGGTGCTCGTTTGCAGGCATTTGGTGAGCACTGGTGTTGAGCAGAATCTCCAGGAGTGAAGGAGGGGGTTGGGCTTCTTGCTGGCAGGAGCTGGGATCTGATCATAATCGTGCAGTGTAGCATGGTTCAGGTTATACAGAAACAGTGATTTAAGACAATTTTCAGTTCTACTAAGCTTCTTCTTAAATATGTTAAAATGTGAAAGAATAGTGCAACGTGCAGGTACAGGTCTTAAGTATGTAAGTTGAGTATTATAAAACATAGGAAAGACCTGTTGGACAAGTTAAAATCTGAATAAGAAGAGTTACTGGTCTAAGCACTTGTAGTTAGAGTTTTTGTTAGTGCTTAATCAGCTTTTGATGGCTGTAATTGCCTCTGAAATCTGAACAGAATATTCTCTTACAGGTTGGTTCATCTGGTTTGGGACAATGAGTAACTTACACTGAGAAAGCAGGAAGTATTTTGGTCTTTTGTTTTCCTTTGGTTTGTAAATAAGAATGATGCCAAAGGATCTACCAGATCCAACCTTGAGAAATGTGACCAAAATAAGCAAAGTAAGTTTGAGATACACACAAACATGCCATTGTTCGTTAAAAGGTTATGTACAAAACTAAACCATGTACTTCAAGCTTATCTCTTCCAATACATGCATTTCAGAGTAATAGCTTATAATTGAAATAATGTTAAGTGCTGGGTGTATGTTTAATCAAATTTCAATTTCCATACAAATGAAGCTCAGCAGACAAGAACCATTGGCGTAGCAAATTAAAAATGGCATTTCTTTGTGTTAAAAACTGAAATAGATTCAAATCTATACTTGCTGTGTAAACACTAAAATTTAGTGTGAATCTGTAGTCTTAGCTACTAAAAGAATATCTTAATGTATCAGACTTTACTAACTGGTGAATCGTTTAATAAAGAGGAGTTCAGTAATTTCAACCAGAAGAACCCAAATTTTCATAACCAATGATTGCAGTCACTGAGTTTAATTTCTGTATCAAAACACTTTCCTGAATTGAGACTTATATTTTGGAGGCTTTAGTTCTGGCCTCTGGTTCCTCATCTGTACCTCTGAATTTGTGAATTGCCATGACATCAGGGTTTTTGTACTGCTATGGTTTATATGTTAGAGCTAGGAACATAAATGGAGGGGAATGTTCTGTCTGTCACGAATTATTGCTCCTTTTTCCACAGGTTCCTGTAATGGTAATCTTCGGTGTCCTGAAAATATAAGGTTGAAATTTAGATTTTTGAAAACTTCGATGTGTTCACCTAAGGCTTAACAGATGTTTATTACATGTGCCTGAGATAGAGCTTCTGGCATTTTTATTGGATGTAGCATTTCTTCTGGCTGAATGTCTTTTATATCTCTGTCTTCTGTTGAAGGAGGATAAATAATCCTGTCAAAACAGTATCAAAGTTTTCTCATTTACTCAGCAGGTTGTATTTGCAGGAGTATTTTGATGAGTAAATAGTGCATGTAGACTGGAAGGGTGCTTTTTTGATGTCCATGGGCAGTTGGCCTCTGTCGCTTGGCAGAAATGTTTACAGCTGCTGGCTTTTGCCCATTCCCACGAGCTGTTCCCACCCGTGCTCCTTGTCTCACCCCAGTGTGTGTGACCTGGTACCAGCCTTTTGTGCCTCAGAGCTGTGACAGGTCACCAGCCGAGGCTTTTCTAATGCTGTGGAAGTGAAGGTCCCAAGTGTTTAAATGTTTTCTGTTAGAGCTAATATTTAAAAAGATAAACACATTAGTAGATGTCCTGGCTTTGGTGGCAGACAACTATTCTGAAGCCCCAATTCCACATTAATGGATACTGGATTTGTACAGTTGTATTTCTGCTGAATTAGCTGGAGCATGCAATCTTTCTGGTTGCAGGGGGACAAACCAGAGCTGATCTGACTTAATGTGGACAGACAGTAGCTAATTTGATCTGAAGCTTGCTGTTTCAAAGCCAACTGATCACATTCATTTGGGAGACTGAACCAGCAAGGTGAACTTGTTTTGAATCAACACTTTGTCTCATGTGTCTGTTACAGCATTGCTTTGGTATTGGAAGCTCTAAAATGAGATTTACTGTGTTGAAAAAGTAGTTTCACATACTGGATATAGATCTTCCCTACCTTTCTTTCAAATAAAACAATTGCTTTGAAAAACTAATTATCCTTTATGTTTTGCGTAAAAAGGGGGAAGATGAATAAGAAATTAGTTGCAGTGATATGTGAGCAGGAGGTGTCTTAGTCCGAATGAACCTCTGAAAGTCTTGAAAAATGTTGCAGAAAATACAGATTTCAAGTAGTATAACTCCCAGGGCAGCACATTGACCAGTGTGCATCTGCTGCAGGAAGGATGCACTGCGGCTTCCCAGCACTCAGGCTCCAAGAGGAAAATGTTCTCAATTACATGGAAAGAGTACATGAGGTTGTTAAACGTGAAAGGGCTTCCTGGATCATCTTATAATGGTCAAAATCTGTTTGTTTTCTGAAACACATGGAGCTGGCTGGAAATTAAGTGTGCATATATGTGTGTGTGTTTTATTCATCTTTCATGAGGTTCTTCCTCATGATAATGCTTCTTGTAAATATTTATTTGGAGTATTTAGCCGAGAATCTGGAAATTAGCCTGCTGTAAAGAAAACTTAAAAAGCTAGTTGACCCTTGTGTTGAAATACATGATGAGTTCTGTGAAACACCTGGCATTCAACATGCAGTGGGGAAAATCTTCCGAACAAAAGCTCTCTGTGAGTGTGTAAGCAACCACCTTGAAAGATTAGGTTTTTCCTGTATGAAACCTCAGTTTTTCTGTCAGTCAAAAATCTTGTTGGTTTTGTTGGTGACTAACTTAGAAAAATATGTGACAGCTAAAGCAGATAAAGACGTTTTGTTTGTATGGCACTGTTTAAACTCATTTATAATCTTGTCTGTTATTTCTGGTTTGATTAAGTAAATTTCCAACCGTTTTGTCAGTTTTGTTCTAAATTTCGAATTACAAGTCCACAACTAGCTTTGGCAAGAGTTCTTTCAGGTGAGTGACTTGTGGACAGGTTATATTATCTAATAACGTGTCCTAGCAAGTTGGTATTGGATTTTTTTTGGCCTTCGCTTGACAGTAAGTTTTATCTTGGGTTATGTATTAAGCTTGTAGAACTGATGGTCTGAATCCGATTCCAATCTTTGTTCTCTTTTTATATCAAGTTAAGAAGTTTCTTGCTTCCTGTAGCAAACTTATAGTAGAGAAACAGGTGAAGTGTTACTTCACTGTTGTTGCTTGCTGATATTTCTGACAGACAGATATTCATTCAGGTACAGGTGTGCTGGAGAACTAGCAGGTTGCTTGGATTTTAGGGAATAAACACAGTGTCATCATGAAAGCATGGAACCAGCAGTCAGGACAGCTGACTTCTTACAGGTTCATCTTGTCTGTAGCCTTTGACAAACTCTGGAATTTTTCTGTACTTCGTTGTAACCGCTGGCAGAAGGGTGCAGTGGTTGGTAAGACTGTTGAGGGTTAATGTTGTAGAAGTGCTTTGAGATACTAAAATGAAGAAACTAATGACACCTCACTGCTTCAAATGTTTTCATGTTCTCACACTGCCTGAAGTTTGTGATGTTTTGTAAGTTTATACTGCGTATAGTGCAAAAACTACAATTGCTGCTATTTCCAGTGTTTTATTTGTCTCCATTCTTCCCAGCAAGTGCCAGATGAATTTAATTGCTCTAAAATAAGATTTCAGTGTACTAAATTTTGTGCAAAGACTGCATCTGATCCTTAAAAGAAAAAGAAGTCTTTTATGTTAAATTGCATATGTGAATCATAATACTGCTGATGTCACTCATCACATTGTACGTGAACGCTGGGGGAAGTTGCGTTTCCACATTTTCACTTCTAGGCAGTTGTTGATGCCCTTGGCTTAATGTTGTATCAGTGCTTCTGCTCCAGCAGCTGCTTGCTCTTAGCTGAACTTGTGCCATTACATGTTGTTCTCGGGTTCAAATAAACACACGGACACAGCTGTCAGGGTTCTCCAACAGGCAGAGGCCAAAAGGGAGGAAGCAGAGAGGAGGAAGAGAGAGCTGGCCATTTTATTTATATGTTTTCTAAATTCACCGTGGATTGGAGGATGGAGATACCACCTCCTGCTGTCCACTGGTTAGTAATAATGTCTATCACATAGGTTAGGAATTCATAACAATCTTTGCCGTTAGGTCAACAATTCATGTTTACACAAAAGTGCGTGAGAAACTATTTCGTTGAACCAAAAACACTGCACATCTGAAGAACTGCAAAATGCAGGGCCACAATTACATATTTACTAATGATTTTGAAAATATGAAATGTTTCTGCATTTAACAGCTGGTGGAAAGTATGGTTTTAGTGCTGCGAGGAGGTGATAATTCAAGATAACTTTCTTCATCCTTGCTTCTTGCTGTGAGTTACCATCAATGGCTATGAACTCTGAGGGATATCTGACTTACAGGACAGAAATGGGACTGGTWTTTTTGAAATTTTTGCTATTCATCAAAAGAACTGGAAATACTTAATGGGTGAAGAAACAGTTTTTATTTACCACACTCCTGGAAAGTACGAAGTCTGACCATATGTTAAGTGATTACTTGCATTCTAGRAAAGATGGATGGTCGCGTAATGTTGTACCATTCACTAGTGCTCATACATCTTCATGACTCCTGCCCTGCTGCTGGCAGTGTGACTTGCCTTTTCTGTGCTAGAGATAGGCTTGAGACGTTTTCATTTTTCTGCTGTTTAAACTTAAAAATAGGCTACTGAAATGAAATGCTTGACAGGGTTGTGGAGAGTGGCACACACCCTGTGCATCCTTGCCTCTCCTGTATATCTCAGTTCTTGGCTAAGTATCTTACAGCTTCATTATAGACTTCTGTCTATTTTTATGTCTGTATCTTACCTTTGGCGGCTCTGGGTTCGGACGACAGCGTTTGCAGAGCATAGAGATTGTAATTTCACAGTATTTCTTTGTGTCACCTTTTCGCCCTCTGCAATGGAATTGTGTAGCAGTTCACATTCCTTGATCTGAAATAATTAGTGCATCTGACAGTATGGTCTCCAGTGGGAACAACGGTACAGCTGGTCTGAAAGGTGTTTTAGTAGAAATGTTTTGTACTCTTCTTGTACTCTTCCATGTATCCCCATTCTTCAGAGAGGAGTGTCATTAACACAGGAAGTAATGACATTACAGCATGTAGCTGGCATTTTTTAATGCCCGTAATATTGAGATGAAGTCATCCTTTTATCTGAACTAGTCATATGTAGTTGTACAGAAAATAGTAATGGCATGTATGAGATTGCAGACAGACAAAAGTATTCTTGACTGTTTTTCCCATGTGCACATTGGCATTCCAGGTGGATGCTGCTGCGAAACCAGGAGGCTGCAGAATAACTTTCTTCACAGGGTGTATGTGTGAATTCCATTGAAATCAAGCAGTAAAATAAAAAAATCAAGTTTATTTTATAGTATTGAATTTTGAATTTAATTTAGTCATACTACAGGTGAATGCAATGGAAATGTGGAGCTGGGCTGAGGATAGTATTTCATGTGTTAAAAGATATACCACAGGCCCAGTGTAAATTCTGTACTTGAAACTGCAGTAGCAGGACTTTCTAAGGAACCTCCTACTGTGTGCTGACCTTGTGCGAAAGTAGTGAAAGAAGCTGCTGTGATTTACCAAAGAGTTGGTGCTTTTCTGTAAA
This sequence comes from Amblyornis subalaris, assembly GCA_018881555.1. NCBI lineage: Eukaryota > Metazoa > Chordata > Aves > Passeriformes > Ptilonorhynchidae > Amblyornis > Amblyornis subalaris. The sequence goes on along the minus strand of JACAXG010000023.1, from coordinate 84,233 downwards.
CTTGAAATCTGAATGATTYTAATTTCAGCTTGAGGTTTTGTGTTTGTTTGGTTTGGTGGTTTGTGTGTTGGTTTTTTTTCCCCCAACTTAGAAAGATTTGATTAACTTAAAGATTAGAATTTAAATTATTTAGCTTAAAGATTAGATTTAAAAATAGATTTTAAATTTTCTCTCCTGGTACTTTGGGCAAGCGAAGCTTTTCCTCATTCTTTATTCCCCCTTTCCCTCTTAAGGCTAAATAAATTATTTCATATTTTGTTCTGAGGGGGAAGCCATGAGCTAAGCTGGTAATTTTTTTTTTTTTTTCCCATTTCCCCTGTGCTCATTCTCTGTTAGCTGTTTGGGCTGAGYAAAATTCTAAATGGGTGAGAACACTCTTGTTGTGCTGTCAGGTCTGTTGTTGCCGTCAGTAGTCTGGCAGGTCCGTGTGAGTTCTTAGCATCTTGTGACCTGAATGTTTGCTCTGAGTAGGTGGTTGCTAAGAGGATGTGCCTGCTTTTATTTTTCTAGAAGAGCAGGTCTGTGCTTTATAGAAAAACCAGTAGTAGGATTGGATTTTAGTCTAACATCGAATTAGAAGCTCGTTATCGATATGTTATACCAAGTACTAAGTGTATGGGTACACCTTTTATTGAGAGTGCACGATGACTGGGTTTATTACACCCAGTCATGTTGTTTGAACACTTAAATGTGACCTCTGTCTTGATTTAGCTTAGACATGTGTTTCAAGAAGTAACAGCTGCAATTACAGCTCTGCTCTTAGGTTGTAAACTGTGGAAGAGAGAATGCATACCTGTATTTTAAATTTTCTTTTAGAGATTTCCTTCTGCAAAACAGTTGCCTACTGGATCCTTTCAAAAACAGTGTGTTTTACTTTTAAACTTTTTTCTATTTAAGAGTGCTCATTCTATTGACATAAATCACTTGGGATTAGTGTAGCTCACTGAGAGGAAAACGTGCTAAGTTGTCCAAAACAATGTTTGGAAAATTGACAACCGCTGTCCAGAAGAAAGATGGACAGTGATGGTCTGGTGCAAAAGTGAGCCTGTGGGTGGTGGTGGCACTGGCAGACTTGCTGGCTGTGGACAAGCTTAGAATTGTTCACTTGGTGTAGACACACCTTTTTCTTCCCTGCAAAATGTTTTGAGGGACATAAAATGAAGCTGAATTATTAGGTTCTGGCATTTGATAGATGGAATTGGAAAAAAAAGGCTTTGAAAAAAGTTGTCGTTTTTATAATGCTAATTAAGTGTGACAGTGAAATGATGGCAAGTAGGCAGTGAACTCACAGAAGCAGGAGCTACATGTTTGTAGATAGTGATAGTTTTTAGTAAAGGATATGTTCACGTGGAGAAATTCTGCAAAAGAGCTGCAACTAGAAAGTGAAAACAGGTTCATGGATATAGATACTGTTTTACAAGTAGTTCTGTGAAAAGTCCCTAAATCAGGCTGGACATTTGTGCAAGTCTAGTGGGTCCTGGCATACACAGTGGTTAGAATGGAAATAGGATTCTGAGTTTGTTGTGTAATGTAGCACTGAACTACCTTAACGTATTTTTGTTAGACTTTGGTTCTGAGAAAATTGAGCAAGTGCCCCACAAGAAGTAAATAGGTAACACTGTGGCTATAGCTGCTTACAGGGTGTCTTTATCATGAAAGTTTTACTACGGATGTCTTGAGAGAATTATTTCCCAAGCCTTCCTGCCTGTTAAAACCACAAACGTGCAGTTTAGAACATGAAGTGATCTGAAGCAGTTTTTAACAGGCTGAGTTATCCAGAGATTTTATCTGTTACGCTTCAGTGATCCATTAYATGACAGATGATTAATATATGTATAAATTAGCAAGGATAAATAACACTTCAAACAAAGCATAAATTTTTTCTTCTTTCCTAGAGCTCCGCTGCACCCCGGGGCAGTTTGCGTGTCGGAGTGGTAGCATTCAGTGCATCCCTTCAAATTGGCAGTGTGATGGATGGCCCACCTGCGAGGACGAGAGTGATGAAGTTGACTGTCCAGGTAAGTAAATCTAGGAAAGAGTCCTCATCCCTGTATCATCTTATTTTGCAGCAGTACTTTGACTCTTTCAGATTGCTTTCTTTTTTTTATTTGAAATTGGTGATTATTTGGTATAACTGTACCCATTATTAGCAAAGTTTGAGTAGGCTCTCTTCATTTTGAGCAGCTAAAGCCACAAACAGGTTTTTGCTTGTCTGAATTATCCTTTCATTCTTACAGTCTGAGCAGGTATTCTGGAGATTAGGAGAGTTTGTGGTCTAAAAAGAGACTTTCCTGACAAGGAAAAAATCATGTTGCAATTAAACTGAAATGACACGTAAGCTTGTGGTTAAATTTGGAATTACTGATTTGGTTGTATATCACTTAAATGGTGCTGGATGACATTGTTGGACTTGGGTAGAGAGTTTGTTTTATTGCTCCCTGTTCTGATTATGCTTCTTGTGCTTAAGTGGAGAACTTTGTTCTGCCAGACAAGCTGGTGTGTTTGCACTTCATAAGCTCCTATGACTGCATGCTTTCAGGAGCCTGTCACCAGCAGTGGATCTCTGCTAAAGCTACTGGATACTGAGCTGTGCTTAAAAACAAACAAAGAAAAATTGTGACTGTATAATCACAATCTTGAATGTTTTCATTTGTTCTTGAAAAACAGGCCAGTGCAGCTCTTCCTGTGTATCTTAAAAGTGAAGTGGCCTGTAATTTTTTTTTCTGTTGAGAACAATGAAAACATGAATTCAACTGTGCCATAATTCAAAACTTTTATCTTTACAGTGTGACGAAATTATATTCAAAAACTGTTTTAAGAAGTTCTTTGCCAGCGAACTTAACTTTTGTGGCAGAGAGTCCATGTGAACTCTGTGGCATTGTCATCACAGCATTTGGTCTGTCATCAGTTCTGAGTTTTGACCTATTTTAGAAGTGGTGCTACAAAATAGTAACATTGATGTTTTACAGCAACAAACTTGTCTAAATRTTCGTATTATCTAAAGTAATTACAGAAGTAAATCTAGCACTCAGACTTTGAAATTGTGCTATAATTAGCCATCTCCCCAGTGTGTCCTATGCACAAATAATTAAAAGAACGTCAGTGCTCTTTTTAGAAAACTTGTGTTTAGTTTGTGTTTGAATTTGCTGCAAAGGGGAAAAACAGTTGGTAGTTTCTTCTGACTTTGAAAATTTCTGTGGCATTGATAGTCTATTTACACATTTACAATGTGGATGTTCTTAAAGAAAGTTGCTTTTATAGCTGTGCTGTTATTCTTCTTTTTAGCTAACTTTGGCCAAATGTGAAAAACTACAGACCTACTGAAACTCTGGAGCATAATGGAATTCAGTGGCTAGGGGAAGGCAGAGACATGTTAATGTTTGGATTTACTCAAAAAACACTGAAGACTTTGCTTGTGGGAACATTTGAACTTCCACATTAGTAGAAAACTATTTTTATCTTCTCCTGTTGCCTGGTGTATTAGTCAACAATTTAAATTGTATGAAGTATGCACCAGGATGGTTTTGACTCAAGGACTGGAGTTCCAAAGAATATTTGGTATATGGATAGGAAAGGATTTTGTGGAGGTAACATGTCTCGGTACATAGGCTCTGGTTTTGTGTTTGATGTGTAGGTCTCTCTGAACTTTCTGGCCTGGCATGATGAGAACTTTTAAGAAATGAAATGTGGGAGAGACTTGATTCGCCACCATGTCTGTATGCAGGAAGAGAAGAACAGCATATATAAAGAATACCAGAGGGGAAAATGATGGACAGCATAGAGAAGGAAAGTATTCCACTTGATGAGAGGAGTAATTAGATAAGTAATTGGTGAAAAAGCTGTGCTCAGTAAAACAGTCAGAAAGCAGGTGTGGTGTTTGTGAAAGAAGCGAGATACTTGCACATTAATGCGAGGAGTGCAGCCAGTAAACCAGAGGAACAAGAACTACTGGTGTAGGATGTAAAAACTATTATACGTGTAACAAAAAAATTGGTGGGATTGCATTGTGACCTGCAATGGGTGTTGAAGGGCATGTGTTATTCAGAGCTGTCAAGAATAAGGAGAGGTTGGTGTGCATGGGAATGGTGTGCTGAGCACAAAGAGGAGTAGCATCAATGAAGGTAAACCTGAGGCCAGAATCAGTTTGGAACAGCTCGATCCTCTTTTGTTGAGGAAGGAATACATACGTGACGAGTCATAGGAGAGACTGTCTTGGGACATTGATTGGGAAGCTAATGCTGCTAATAATAGTAACATAGTCATACGCCGAAGTGGCAACTTTCTTCTTTGGCCACTGAATTAACAAGAAATGACGCAGCTTTAAATTTAGAAAATACCTTTGTATTTAGATGAGCAATCATGAGATGATTCAGCTGAATGTAAATAATTAAAAAGTTCTTAACTTCAATAAAGGCAGGCTGAACACTAAAAGAGCTAGTTAGTGAAGCCACCTGGGCTTGTGAAACTTGGAGAATTAAAATATCTTTAAATTAAAAGGCATGAAAACTCTCTGAAGCATGAAAAGAAAGCTTGCAAGAAAGGGCCCTGAATGTGGTTGGGAAGCTTGTTAATCTTCAGCTTTTGAGCTACTAATGGCACACTTCAACATGAGCAACTCGGAAGAGATCAACGGCAGAGAATTAGGGTTTTGTGGTGGTGTTAAAAGTGTGTTTCAATGACTACTTAGTCATGTTGGTGTTTTGAAAGGTTTAACACAAAGCCATTGTAAGTTGTTTGCCAGTCCTGGTTTAGTTCACCTTTTTTAGGCCTGATTTCATTTGTGTTAGTCACAGAAGTCCTATTAAAAGAAGAGGATCTGTAATTAATAAATTAGTTTGGTAATCATATATTGTCTGAACTACAAGAAACACTCCAAATTGTAAGACTTTTTTGTTAGAATAATTTCTTCTGGCATTTTTTTCAGAACACAGTTAGGTAAGACATTAATCCATTGACAATCTGAATAACTCTATGAGATACCTATTTTTTGCTAGACCGTATATTTCTCTGAAGATTGTTGTTATAGCTGTTTTTATTCTTAACTGTCTCTTATCACAATTACCATTTTCCTATAAAACATGGAATTCCTCTCAGCCCCAAACTTGCCATGTGCAAAATACTGTTCCCCCTGCCCTTCCCACTAGGCACGCACGTGTCAGTGGAATCTGCAGCAGTGATTACCCTCAATTCATCTCTCTGATAGACTAAAACCAGTGGCTGCTTGCTCTTGTGAGCATACTAAAAATTGCTAGGAGGGTTTATGTAGCATGTGCCTGTGACTCGTTTCTACTTAAGTGGTGGAGAGCTTCATGAAATTTGTGGATTTTTCCATGTCAACAGTACTGGATCCTAAAAACAGTTTAGCCCAAAGTGGTGTATTCTATGAAATGGTAGAAACAGCCATTAATATCTTAAACCAGGACTTTTACAGATGGGAATTTATTATTTCTAATCACTTTCTCTTATGTTTCTGTACAAGCAATCAAAGTAGAAATGTAACTTTTTCACCTTTATAAAAATTCTGTATTTAAACCCCTAAGAGTGAAGGGATCTGCAGTTTGCCTTTTACTGCTTATTGGATTTCCAGCTTTGCTTCTACCAGAATATCAGATCAGCTTCTGCAGATATCCTACCTTCTTTGCAAGCCTTCTGGTCTAACTCATTTTCAGGAGGACGAGCAGAGCAAGATTTAGCTCTGGCTGTTAACCTGTGCAGCTCTCGCTGTTAACCTGTGTTTTCTTCTTAAGCTGCAGGCTTGATGTTTTTTTCTGTTGCCTATGAATGACAGTGGATGTCTTAAACTGCAGTGCCCTTCATAAATCCTATCCATATCATTTTTTCAGCTTGGTGATCATTCCATTTCCTTCCCTTCTGATGAAGCAGCAGCTGCAGCAACCTGTTTTGAAGTGATCAAAAACAGCTTTGTGTTTTGCCTTACCAAGGATATTGTGTGTGGCTGAAGTGACTCTTGACATTTGTGTGCTTTTTAGTACATCTCCCTTTTAAAAGCTAGTTATTAATGATAAAAACCTCTGAGCATTTTCACACCTTTCCTGGGCCCTTGCTGAACACTTATTTTTTTTTACCCTACCTCGTGGTGTTTAAATTATAAGCTGTTTTCTGTCAGTCCATTACCTTGAATAGCACTCAGCACAGCAGGATGCTGTTCTTGGTTGGCATTGATGTCCTAGCACAATACAATTGACAACACACAGCGTGGAGCTGCTTGATCTGAGAAGAATCACTCCTCTCTGGGAACTTCTGAACTGTATTTCCAAATACTGAGGCACGAAACTGGACTTAGTCTTGAAATTCTCTCACCTCTCAAATTAACAGATGGAATAGAAGCTTTCTAAGCTTTTACTAGGTAATGTGCTGGACAGAAAATTTGAGGCTTAGGGAACAAGCTTTTATGTAAATTTCGAGAGTGTGTGTTTAAACAGGAGCAACTCAAATCTTGGAACTAATAAGATATGGCAAGACCTGGTTGCTTCACAAGCAGTTTAATTTTGACTTAATTTGACATAGKACATCCATCTTTATGAAGAGTTTTGCTTTAGTGACCTGACATCTGTGACACAGTAACTCTGAAAGCTACTTCAGCTCCCCAAAATTCACCCCTTTATGAGTCCTGAGCGTACAAGGACCTCTTTGCATTCCAGTCGCTACTAGTCGTGTGCCTTCCGTTTTTATGGTACACAGCAGACCTCGGTGTGTGTGGCAGGTTGCAGTTTCGCTTTTGGCTCCTCTGAACACAGTTTTCCATTTGGTGTCATGTTTGTCCCCCCATGCAGTGCTGCTCAGCACCTGTGTGTCCTGGTCTGTTCCCCTCTCAGCTGGTGCCAGTTCTCACTTTTGTGTGGTCTCAACTCCTTGGCTCTCTTTCCAAAAGCACCACTTGGCTTTTTGCTTCCTTTTACTTGGTCCAGATGATGGACACACCGAGGGGGATGAAAAAAGAGCTTTCTTCTCTGCTTGTGTTCTTGTCTTCCCTTAATGAGACACTATGTGCAAAGACAGTGTTGCTGAGATCTGTGGGTAAGTGCTGCAGAGTACTCTCCATGGATGTACATGGAAGAGTTCCAGCCTCTATGAACGATGGGCAAGCTCATATATCTTTCAGACTGAATTTGTCCCCTCTTTTTTTAAAATGTCCCCAAGAGAAATAGCAAAACTTGTATGCACACCATAAAGCTTTTTGGAGTTTTCAGGGATGTGACAGCACATGTTCAGCTAAAAGCTGGTTAGAAAAATAAGCAAAATTTCCAATGTCGTAATTTTTGTCTTCAACAATTGCTGAACTGTTTTGCATCAGCCCTGAAGAGGTTTGCCAATATAAAAGGTAGTAGGAGTCATCAGCATGGAAAATTTCCATTCTGAATTGGTAGCTTCAAGTTTTAGACAACTGAAAATAGCTACAGAATCATCACTGTTGGACAACTTTCTGTTGTCTAGCCCTATACTTAGGCTATAATTGTGCTAAAGTGAATTAGATAGGAACTGTAAATTGGAAGGAGCTGGTTGAATACTGGTCATGACTTGATCCATTGGGAAACAGATTGGAGGATGCCCATGTTCACCATGCTATAATATTCAAAGGGTGAAAAAAAATAGTACCCCATGAATTTTTCCTTGAACCCGTTTTTTCATTTTCTGCACCAACTAACCAGCAAATGACATTTCTGGAGTAATTATATAAAGTCAAAGGAAATAGGTGTCTGTCTGTTCAGGCTAGTAAAAATACCTCTGTTGCTGTTATTGCCTGCGGTTGTAGTATCTGGAAGAATAAAGATCTTGGAAAATAACTGATCTTCCAAAATTTGATAGCTTTCAGAATATTAGGTATGCACATAAGCACTGAAAATGATGGCCTTTTCTTTGTGAAACACTCAAACATGGTTAGGTTTTGATCTTTAACTTAAGTTATTGTCTTAAAAGAGTCCATGGCACTCTTCATTTATTTTTAAAGATAAAATTATTTGTGTGAAGGAAGCAGGAACAGCAAAATACATGGGAAATTCTTCCGCAGAGTATTGTAAAAGCAAAATAGAAAACCAGTCCAATTACACCTTTGCCGYCAGAATCTGCAACAGCTTTTCATGGCAGTCAAGTGACTTAGAGGCTTGTTAGCATCTCTTTATTGCCCTGGAAAAAGTTATCATCATTGCTTTTCTTGGAGACAGATATTCAGGTCAAATAGAAGCAATTTAATACTTGAAGAGCACCAGTTTATTAAGCAGCTGACAATGCTGGGCTTGAAGAAGTGACTTGTGGTGGCTGCTTTCTGCCACTTCAGTCCTGGTTTCAGCAGCCAATCTGCTGACAYGGGCAGATGCTGAGGAAGGATTGATGCTGAGGAAGGATTGAGTTCTGCTTCCTGGGTGCAGCCTGATGGAACTTGCTTTGTGTGGCACCTGTGTAGCTATTTTTTAAGGCATCTGGCATAAATTCTGTTAATTTGTTAGCCTATGTAACCCTTTCTTAACCTTGCATGTTAAAACCTGTGAACTTCTGTTTTATTCCTGGGGGAGATAAATTGTTAAGTCCTTGTGGGCGTTCTGTTTAGCTGTGGAGAGTCAGCCATATGGTGCTGCATCTGCTCTCACTTCTGAAAGGGAACCAATTCTTCATGTGTTTGGTTCTGACAGGTTCTTTGGGTTCAGCTGTTACCATTTAATGCCATGGAAAAATAGAGCTTCCCGTGCTGAGCTCAGTACAATTTGATAAAGCATTCTACATTAGTTAGCATTATTTTTAAAGTCTTCCTATAATTGAAGATTTGCTTTTTTAGTGTCTCAGTATCACTCTGAAAATCRTAATGTAAATACTGCTACTGAACCATTAGGATTAAAAACAGATTCTAAAACTAAAAATATGTTGGCCTTTAAAGTAACAAAAAATCRGTAATCTTCACTGTCAAATTATTTTACCATTTTGTGTCCTTTGAAATGTACGCTCACTGAATTTCTTGGCACTGACTTCTTGCCTGTGATAGATAGCATATTCTAATATTGAACACTGAAATTACCACTTTATTCCTGTAAAGCTATGCGAGTGTATTATGCACAGCCGTTTCTTAATGGGTGATCTCTGCAGACATGTAGTTCCTAGGATAACGTGATAATTAAATAGCCCTTGCTTATCCCATTAACCCAGGGCAAATTCAGTATGCTAGAGCCAGATGAATGCAAAGCGAGACTGCTGTTCCTGGGTTCCAGCTAGGGATTTTTTTTGCTCGTCAGTGCTAACATTTGTTCCAAGGAATGGACTGTTTGATGTTGGGTCTTGTGGAGGTCTTTCCCCCAGGTAATGAACTGAACAGCCTCCAGCTCGGGTTTTAAATTACCATGAAATTGCTGTGGACCTCTTGGTTTCTAAAGGTAGTCTAAAAAGAGAAAGTTTTATTGACATGGTTTCGTATATATTTCAAACAGATGTAGTTAAACCTGTTGAAGAAGACTATGTAGCTTCTCTTTATTTGGGATCATGACTGGTTTATTTGGTTTAGCAAGGCTAAATAGAACTAATCAGCTTTAAAGGAAAATAAGCTGATTTTTTATATAGAAATGAATGTCTGCATAGCTCTGGGCGGTTAAACTCTATTACCTTCAATAACATCTAGTAGTATTCAGTAACATACTAGTAGATATTTCTAATGCTAATATTCTCGGGTTTTTAATTTTTCTCTTTTTAAGGTTAATCCCTTGTTTCCAGGTTAATCTTTCTTGGTCCTCGTTTCTATCTTTCTCGAAGGTTCCTCCCCACCACCAAGCCAGCCTTCCTGCTTAGAATCCTTCTAGTTTTGCTGGTTATGGCCCACCCTGCAGTGTCTCCACCTGAATTTTGTGCTCCTTATTTACCTGCTCCTGATAGGCACAGGGAGCCCTCCAGTCCCTTTTCTTGAATAACATCTTACACTGTGTTCTTCCCAAGTTGTTGAATCCAGTTTGTCATATACACCTGTTAGCCCTGACTCTGAGATGAGGAGGGGGTGTGTGGTTTTGTTTCAGAAGTCATGAACTAACATTTCCTTCAGAAGCTTGAGGGTGAATAAAAGAGCCTTGTTCTTCTGGCTGAAGATGGGTCTCCTTTCCTGGTTTTAATTACATCCTACATCTCAGAGAATGTGTTGGAAAATGTATTGGAGAAGTTGTCTTATGTCCTTGAACACACAGCTGAGAAACAAAGCAGCTGGAGAGTGAGTAGTTCTGTAAACAGGAACAGATAAAATGCGCCGGGGATGATGCATTTGCTGCAGCAGTTGAAATGATGAGCATCAAGTCCTGTGTACAATTGCAGGCTGGTGAGACTCTGCCAAAATACTTAGTTTACTCTGCATGACTTGTGTAACAGCTTGTTGGTTCTTTTAAATTGAAAGTATTTCAGTTACCTACTATGTAAAATGGCCAACCCGTTATTACAGGGACATGCTATCTTAGTTTACCTGTGTCATATATCACATATGCTTTGAATTAAAACCCAGAGAAAGTTTAATAAAATGAAATCTGCCTTTGCTTGCGTCTTTCACCAGTACTGACTATTCCTTCTGGTCCCTAGGCTTGACAGGGGACCAGCGAACTTACCATGGGAAGGAGAATGTGGACTCCAGGCACAATCGAGGGAGAGGAGGAGAGACCACCCGCTTTCACACTGTCAACGTGGCACAGCCTGTCCGATTTAGCAGTAAGTTGCAGACTGGGAAATCTGGGCCATCTTTCTGCTAATTAATTTAGAAATTTGGGCTATTTTTTAAATGAAAAATTAATAGTCTTTTCTCTAGCATAGCTTTTTGACCAGACTTTGACATGCAGTGCTATTTCACGTGTTTGTGCATTTCTTTTATATATGTCCTGCTATATTGTATGGTTTATATAGTAGACCAGTACATGCAAAGAGTGCTGCTTCCCAATTTATTAATCCTGTTTTTGTGAAAGCAGAGTTGCAATTTTCTTTTACAACTCACTGCAGTTACAGAAAACTAAATCTATGGTTTAAGTGAYGGTTTCAGCCTGCAGCAGGGGGAATAGCCCTCATCTCTTAATGTGAGCTTACATGGAGGATGGTTCCCCTGGAAAGTGGGGGGGAAAAGAGAATGGATTGCACTTGATTGAAGTAATCTTGAAGAGAATCTTAAAGACATTGCACTGTTATTAGCTAATTAAATGAGTCTCTGATGTTGTGAGTTTTATATCCTTTTTAATAGGAAAAGTATTCTTTATGGAGTGTGAAACTTCGGAAATTCTTCACTTGCTTCTCTAAGACAGTCTGTCAAGGAAGCACTTTAATGGGTTTTCACCATGTCACTCCCATCAAACAGTTAGGAATCTTCAAAAATATCACTTCAGTGTCATTCTGCCCTCTAACCTGCAGCACTGCCAGTGCCGCTGTCCTTGTCCTTGTCCCAGCCTGACCTAAAGCATTGTGAGTGTCCTGCAAGTGTCCTTCCCACTGATTACAGCTCCTACTGATTGCTGCCTCTGAATCTTTCCAGGCCCAAAACATCTCTGTCTCCCCTGCCTTCTTCCTCTTCTCTTAGGTCTCTCTTTGCWCCAGGGATCATCCAGTGATTTGGGAATGGGAGACTGCACTGATTAGCCTTGGAGAGTGGGATGGGACAGTTTAGGAAGAACTTAGGGGGAAGACATGGGAACATCTGGAATGAGGGAATGATTGATTGGACTACGGTGATCTTCTGAAAAAGACAAGCAGTTGGTATTTTGGTTTATCATGGATTCCGGTAGCTAAATTACATTAGTAAAATATAGAGAGGACAATAAACCAATTTAGAAATTGATGCGGTAATATCTAATATGCTCTGCAGTCTGATTGGTACTGTGTTCTGCCCCTTCTTAGTGATTTGAACAGTAGATCTTAAAAGATCCTATGTAAATAAGTGTTTAAATCTATGTTTGTATATTATCTAAGTAATATACAATGTAAGTTTGTATATTACTATTTGATGGTCAAGATCACTGCTTCTGAACAGATTAAAAGAGGCTKGAGAACAGAACTGTGAATTGCATGCAATGAACAGAAAACAGTTGCTGAATTTTAAGTTTCTTAGGTAATGCAAAATTAATAGTGCAGATGCTAAAATCATATTTCACATCTGTTTTAAATGTCATCCTCCTGTCCTGTAATTCTCTCTATTAGTCACCCATCACTTCCAAGAATGTCAGTCAAAAGCCCATGGGCCYGTTTCATCCAGAAATGCCTCAAGGCTTTTGTTTCAGGTTCCCTCAGTTGAATTAATTGAGAGAAAGTAGAGACAGCAGTTTACACCATCACCTTTTTACTTCCTAAAGATCTACCTTACRGTGATGTCTTTCCAAAGCAACCAAGAATTTCCCCAGAACTCCCATCGTCTTTAATGATTGACTCTGGGAGCAGGATTGTGTGAATACTACTGAGACTGTAAGAGTAGGTTTAAAACTTCACAGCAAGTTGGATGTATTGCTAACCACCTAACAAAGACACAGTCATTAAATTGGCCACCTCTGAGTTTTTGGTGCTGCCTGTTTTTACTTGGATTGATCAAATTTATTGGTTTATAAAGATGTGCAGGGAAATATCTTCTCCGGTAGATGGTCAGTCTTAATTAAAGAGTTTAAAGGCTGTGACAGTGCAATGGAACTTTACTAGGAGCTTCATCTTTTTGAAAACATGTAAAAAAATCAACATTTGTCAGAAGCTGTAGTAAAGTAAGTCTTCAGGGATCTATAATGTGTGCACCTCCTCCTGTGGAGGTGAAGTGTAYACAGTAGGTTGTGTGTACACATCCCAGTGATTATTGATTAGGATGCATTATCTTAAAGATCCTAATTTGGGGGGAATGGTTTCCCTTCTATTCTTCATGTTTCCTAGGAAAGTGCCCAACAGGATGGCACCACTATGAGGGCACAGCCAGCTGTTACAGAGTGTATTTGAATGGGGAGAACTACTGGGACGCTGTGCAGACATGTCAGCGCGTGAACGGATCCCTCGCCACCTTCACTGCAGACCAGGAGCTCAGGTTCATCCTGGCACAGGAGTGGGACTTGGAAGAAAAAACATTTGTAAGGAAGGACCAGCGTAGGTGAGTAGGAAGGAAAGGACAAAGATCTTGTGTTACATGAGAATGGTTTCCATGCAGTACAAATGCTGGTTGTTCAGTTTGGGTAGAAAATCTAATGGTAAAATGACATCAGGTGAATAACCCAGTATGAACRTGCCAGTTGACTCTTTGGCAGTGGCCCATCTGTATTTTATGTTTTAATTAACATTAACAGATAATTGAATTCAGCAGTCTTTTTATCAGCAGAGTCTTTTTATCTTCAAGTTGTCTCAGCAGTGTACAGATATCAGGGAAGGTATATTTAACAATGACTTGCTGTTGTACTATCACATATAAAAATAATTATTTAAATTTTTYGATAAGATTTTGATTYCCATGAAGTAGCTGTAGCTCTAACAAAGACTGCAACTTTGAGATGGGAATGAAGCAAAAAGGCATTTTGAGTTGCAACAACTATGTTCGGGTGTCTTTAGATATTTCATTCTGTTAGTTCACAACAAACAATTCCTTCTTTTTCTGCCTGTGGGTTTTTTGTCAGATTCATGGGCTGCCATGACAGATCACCAGGAGTGGCTCAGTAATGGTGTATTGGTCTCTGGAGAGTTAGATGATTTGATTCAGAACAGTCTGACCTAAGTTGTACATGTTTAGAAATACTCCTGGATGCTGTTGTGTGATTTGGGTTTGAGATACTGAAGTGCTGCCATGACAACAGAACAAGGTGCTTATTATGAGTAGAAATAAAAGACACGGTCAGTTCGAATTTGTAAACATAAAAAACGACCAAGTATTTTATCAAGTATTTTCCTCTATCCTCAACTGTAGTCTCTCTACATTGCCAACGTGTGGGCTGGAATGATAACGAAAATAGTCATCATGAATGCTTTGAAAATTAGCTTTTGTGTAACAAGACATTGAAGGTTCTGTGTAATTGAATTTGTTACTATGTTTTTGGCCTGTATCTTTAGAATGTAACTTAATTTGTTTTGCAGGTTCTGGGTGGGATATCAGTATGTGATCACCAATCGAAATCACTCTCTGGAAGGTCACTGGGAAGTAGCTTATAAAGGTAGGCCTCTCAAGTTACTGCTTAGTTCAGTGGCCCATGGAAACTATTAAAGTATGAATATGATTTGCAAGAACAACATGGCTTCTTTCAGTGATAGTGTTGAAATAGTGTAGGGGAACTGCTTTGCTTTACAGTATGGAAATGGAAGAGTTTAATACTCAACACACATCTAATTTTAAAGTTTAAGAAGTTCTATGGTTTTTCACATAGATGTCTTGTGGAAAGAACATGTTTCAGTTTATTTGGGCTTTCCCACTGATTAAGATGAGGTAAAGKAAACTACTCTATAGTTTCTCATTCTTTGCAGTGAATGTTTAGATGAACAGCTGATTCCTGATTCTAGTATTAGCAGACTAGTATAGCATATCTGGGGGTTTTAGCTTTTTAAAAAYCGGTAAAATTTTATGTACTTGAAAAAACTCCCCCACTTAAATTTTACAGAATTCACCCAGATTTTTTCTTTTTAAAGTATTTCAGGTAGTTTACTTAAACCATGTCAAAATTTGTGTAATCCCAGAAATAGATCCCATTTTATATGAAAAACAGAACATTAATTAGATGGGCGTCACTGGCTGAACTCTTTCAATTGCAAAGCAAGCAGCTCTCTCTGCTGAAAATGCAAAGTTATGTTTTTACACCTTTTAACTAATTCAGTTGAGAGATTGGTTAATCCTAAARTCATAATATGAACTCTTACGTGTATAGTTCCATGTCTAATTGCTGTACTGGTTTAGGTGATGGAAAATCTAAAACAAAGGTGTTTTTTTTAAGCATCAGCACTGTGAATTTCAGTGTAACATTTGAAAACTGAATAGTTGTTTCTSTCATATGCAATTTTCAGTATCCATGGAAAATCTGGAAGAAAAACTTAGGTACAGGTACATAATTATGAACAGAACTTTGCTAAACAGTTGGGTCTTGAAAAATACTTCCTTTGACACATGAATACAAAGATTCTCTTTAAAAGGACCTTTCTTTGCTCTTTGGAAAGCTGTCTRCACTGCCATCTGCTGACAGAGTGGTCACAACAGGGAGGCATGAATTGCAGAAAAATCGTGATAACTTTATCATTAGTTTTATTTAATCTGATGCATTATATAAATTTAAACCTTCTCAATACCATATAATCTTTTGTTTTCAAGCTTCATATTTAATAAAGTGATGCCTCTACAAAATAAAGTACGTAGTAACATTCAGTAGTTTGTGAAAATCTTTTCTTAGGCAGATTCTGAATTCCTAGTATTTGTTCAAAAAGTGATTTAGTGTTCTATAGCTTGAAAATTTTAATTTATTTCTGTGACATGTGGAACATAAGCCCTCAAAAAAATGCTCTCAACACCTCTTGTGCTGTTTGGAACCCATCACAATACTGTTTCATGACTTGGACGGCCCAAACACTGGATGCCCCCTGTGCAGCTGCTGTGGTGCAGCCTTGTTCCCTGCACTCTGAAGGAGCAGTGGGAGATGTGGGAGCAGCTCTGCGGAGGCTGCACAGGTGGATGCACACAATCTTTGGAAGCACTGGGTGGTGGAGTGCCAGGCACAAGATTGGTGTGTGGGTTCTTGCTCCACTAGTAGCAAGCATGACCAAACTCAGCGTGGTTTGAGGAGGTGCATCGCTATTGTCAGGCAAACCCCATGGGATTCTGGGAAGCAGCACTTGTGGAGATGTTGGAGTATCACTTCTCCTCGTTCAGAGTGACAGAATTACCCAGTACTTGAAAAACAGCAGCCTCTTTTCTGTGTGAGTCACCCCTTCCTTCCCAGCTGTTTGTCTTCCCTCGGAGCTGTGTTGCTAATGGAAGCTGAAGCTGGAGAGCTCCTTGTACTGGAGTTGGTGTGCATGGAAGGAGTGATGTTACAGAGCCTTTCTAAGCTTTGCATACCCACAGGGTGCTTATGCCAGTGTATCTTGTTCCAGGCTCTTCAGAAGTGTTTTTACCCCCTGACCCTATCTTTGGTACGGCTATGTCTGAAAAGGAAAACGTTCTTTGTGCCCAGCTTCAGTGTTTCCATTTTCCTACCCTCCGGCACCATGGTTTACACAGCTGGTATGCTGAAAACTGCTATGAGAAATCTTCATTCCTCTGCAAAAGGAGTAAGTTGGTTTCAGTTCAGTGTTAACTGTGTTGTTTATTTAAATATGCATATAACAAGTATCTGGAAATTTTTTTGTTATCCTTTGTAATTTTTGCCCAGTGAATTAAAAAAAAAGGCTGGAGTTATGTCTCTTCTTGGATTTAATAAATAAGAGCATCATGATGTGTGGCTGTCACACAGTACAGAGTATCCCTTAGAAACCATTAAGCAGCAATACCAGCGCCAAAGTAAAGGATACTTGGGGGAAAAAAAAGGTTATTTTATTAGAAAAAAACTTATTAGTAAACATCACTCTTAAATTATTAATTTCACATTAAAATGAGGAAACTTATTTCTGGTTTATTTTGAATACAGCGAATTCTATTAAATTCTTTCCAGTCAGTTATTAGAACGAGAGAGGAAAAGACAAGTGGAGCTTACTGACTTTGAAGTAAGCTTTAAAAAAGGCTTTTGTTCTGTGTCTTGCATTTCTGTACCCCAGAAGCCTTGATACCAACAGAGGTATTGGCAGTATTATCAGGTAATCTTAAACATTACCTGATCTTGATGGTGCTTCTTTGCAAGGAGAAAAGTTGTTTGGTTTAATTTGAGGGTCATGAAGGGCGCAGCTGACTCCCAGGGAGGTTGCGCAGCCTCTGTCGTCAGAGGTTTTTATGACCAGATTAGATAAAACCCTGAGCAACCCATTGGGACGTCATGGCTAACCCTTCTTTGATCAGAGATTGAGCTGGAGACCTCCTCAGGTCTCTTCCAGTCTGAACTTCCCTGTGGACCCTCCCAGCTGACTCATGCATAGGGTGGAGGGGACAGGCCATCCTTCCTGAGCAGTTGTTCCACCTGGCAGGTCCCAGCACAGGTCCCCTCCTTCTGGTTTTGGTACCTGCCTTTAGGTCAGTGGGCAAAAGGCAACTAAGCTTCCCCTGCTGGGCAGGGGTCAAGGTGCTGCTAGGACAGTGGAAGTACTATTGCGTGGCTTCCTTTTTTAGGCCTGGCCTGTTGAAAAGTGTCCTTCAGGTTTGGTCCAGAGAAGATCCAGCTTTTCTTAGTAGCAGGAAAGAGGAGGGGAGCTGCAGCAGGCTTTGGCAGTGAAGCTTGAACTTCTCAGACCACTTGCTTTCCTCGGTCTTGGAGTGGATGGTTGAGAGTGTGTCAGTTCCACTAAATACCTAAAACTCACCTTGTCAATTTTGAGCTGAAAATCATCCCTCTGTGCCTCAAGACTATCCATTATCTTCCTCACTCCTTGGAGATCCCTTTTCAAAGTTGCTTTATTGTGAAGGCCTGGATTTTAGCTGGTGGTCTGCTTATGTTTACAAATCACTGAATGGAACAGAGTAAACTGGATTCCATCCATATTGATGTGCCTTTCTGTTCTAGGCCAGACTTGTGTTGATATCAAAGACAACATTGTCGATGAAGGCTACTATTTTACTCCCAAAGGGAATGATCCCTGTTTGAGCTGCACATGTCACAACGGTGAACCTGAGATGTGTGTGGCTGCGCTGTGCGAACGGCCCCAGGGGTGTCAGCAGTATCGCAAGGACCCTAAGGAGTGCTGCAAATTTACCTGTTTAGACCCAGGTAAGTCTTGATAGCTACAGTTTTCTCAGTAAAAATTAGTTGAGTGCTCAACTTGGATATCTTTGGGTAGAACTTTGCTTGAAACAACACATCCTTGCAGTGCCTTGACATTGCTGGGTACAACCACCCTGTGGGGAAAGATCTCAAATCATGGGAAACAAAACACTTCAAGCTGTGGCTGGTAAAAATTAGTTAGCTCTGATGCTACTTAAAAGGAGAAACAGTAGCTTATTTTCAGTATGGAGACTGACAATACCGTGGGTTTTTAGTAGAGCATCTGGTACATTTCCTTTGTCATGTTTAGTTGTCATGAAAAGAAAACACTTTTCTGTTTCGCACTAATGAAGCATCTTTTTCTGGTCGTGAGCAGTTATGTGCACAGAAGCTTGCGTGCAGGGATCATGTGGGAAAGCAGATTTGTTAAATTGTGTAGAGTTTCAATAATAATCAGGACATACCACCTTGGTTACTGGATTTGGCATATCAGTGCAGGTTTTTGTTTTGGATCGATAAAGTCAATAAAGTTGACTTTGAACTGTTTGTCAGTCACTATTTAGGGGTGCAGATTTGGGAGACTTATTTTTCTGTACAGTCTTGTGAGAAGAAATGTAGCTTACTTGAAGTTTACTGCGAGGGTGGTCAAGTAATGGAGCAGATTGCTTGTGGAATCTCCATCTGTGGGGATTTTGAGTGCCTGATTGGACTCTGTCCTGGGCAGCCTGCTCTAGCTGACACTGCTTGAGCAGTTGGGCTAGGTGATTTCAGGATGTTCCTTTTAACCTCAGCCATTCTGTGACACTCTTATTTTTTGGTATTTTAAAAGAACCTAATCTTATCTGAGTGCACTCAGAAACTATTGTTCTGAACTCCTGTAGAAAACATGGAAAGTCAACTCTTCCCATCAGACTCTTCTGTTTCATTCTGTTACAAATAAAAGGGCACTTATTGGCTTCCAAATTTGAAGTCTTATTTGTCTGCTAGAGAAGTTAATCATTAAAGGCGACTGGCTCTCTTTGTGTCACATTTGTTCTGAGGGTTAAGTTAACAGATGTTCACAGCTAGTGCTGCAGGTCTGTCAGTGAAAGAGTGGGGAGAAAGCAGGAGTCTTCCTCCCACTCTTATCAGCTAAGACTTAGGCTTCACTTTTTTTATCTTCAGGAGCAGTGTCAGCAAAGCATCATCCGGCAGACAGGATAAGATGACCTGGGATAACCTCGTGTCATGTTCTTTAATCCTTGCTTATTGCTGTGGGTCTTAACTATTTCATGAATACTGATTTGCAGAGTGTATTTTACCACATCCTTTCTCATCCTTAAGCTCTTCTGTACTGATGCTAAATGAGACTGTTTCATTATACTCTTGCTTGAAGCGTTCTGGTGGTTTTTTTAGTAACTTCGTTTTTAAGAGAGGAATTATCAAGCCGTCATCCAACTTCTTTCATCATGAAGGTACTTCAGCTAGTGATAAACACTGAAATTTTTAAATTAAACATTTTGGTTTTCCTTCTGGGTGGTTATAAATTATTATTCCAGATGACAGAAATTAATGAATTACTTTCTTTAATCAGCATGTATTTATCTTTGTCCAATTCTTTCATATATCTTCCCTAAGCTCTGTTGGAAAAGAAAGAAAACAGTTTATTAATCAACAGTAAGTAAATTAATCACCCAAGGAGAGACCTGGGGGAAATAAATCCTGCTGTTGGGTTGGCAGGTAATCAGCTCTTGCAGTGTGAGTGGGTAGGCAATGATTACAAGTGGTAACAAATATTACTCAAGGATTTGGTAGTAGGGGAATTTTTCTGTGGTAGGTGTAAGCTGAGCAATCACAGCTATACTCTCTTAAAAGATGCTTCTCACTTAGTAGAAGATAAATAACAGAGGAATATCTTTCGTGTAACAATGCTGAAACCAAGGTAGTCTGTCTATTGCTACTCCCATGGATGTGGCAGAAAATAGTTTTTCTTTTGTGGCTTGTGTTTAGACAGACCGGCAACTCTTACTTGTGAAAAGGTAGTTAAAGAAATAAAATACTTCGAAAGAACTGATGTGCAGATGCTTTTCTATTGACTAAACTGGTGCAGTTACAGGGCACTACTATGCTGAGTGTAAAAACAAATTTTCTGAAATAAATTATTTTGTATTTATGTGGGCTGAAGGTGTCTTTGGTGGTCTCAATCCCACCTTGTAGTCCATGCCCACTTCCTGCCACTCTTACTTGCACCTGCACTGTACTGTGATGTGCTTCTTTCTCACGGAAAAGTGCTGCCCTATCTCCCCTTGGCCTCCCTTCTCCAAAATCTTGTTCTTTCTCATGGCGTGTTAACACCAGCAGTCCTTGGTTATTACCAACAATTCTTGTCTGTTATTACTGACAGTCCTTGGTTGGCTCTACAGCCATCTGGTTATCAGTGTTTGAGACGTAGACATGAGCCCCTTATCTTGGAGTTGAGAGATCAAAAGGATCTCACTTTGGACTGCTGTTTATAGGATTGCAAGAGAATGGGCTTTAGTCATAGTAATTTTCCATCCCGGCTGCAGTTTGAGTCGGTAACTTTGAAGGTTGAATAACAAAAATATTACTCCACTTGGACTGTTATTCAGGCAAGAGAAATAAGTTTCCAAGGCTGTTCATTAAAAAACAGGTGCTCGCTGGACACCTGTTAGTTCCTGGGAACAGACAGTGTTTCTGATAAGCTCAAGAGGGGCTTAGTCCAAGTGCAGTTCGTCAAGGCCGAGGCCTAATGAGCATTTCTCGGATCATAGTGCGGCCTGTGAAGGGGGGATGCACCACCACAATCCATCCCACGACTAAAGTCAGCTTCTCTGGGCCTCTACACCGATGTGTATATTTTACTAAAGTCGCTTTAGTGTTACTGACAGCCTTAAATCTACAGTGATCATGGAGTCGGCACTGCCACAAGATGGAGGAGGAACAGGGACAGGTCTGTGGTGTTGAGGAGGGCGTGTTGTTTGGGAGGTGTGTGACTGCATCGGTTGAAGCTCTGTCAGCGATAGTTGCTAAAAGGTTTGACAGCACCCAGGCTTTTGTACTGCACAGCCGGATCTGAGAGGGTGTAATGTTCGAGCTCTGTGCATAGTGCACTATTAAATGAATTTCTTGTTGCCAAGAAAGCGTTATGTAATAAATGCCAGCCTGTTGGCCATGTACTGGAATGATATAAATCAGGTGAATTTTTCTGTTACTAGCATGTGTAGCAAACTAGTACTCAAAAATTTTTGTGAGGCTTTTAGCCTTCTTTTATAAGGAATCTTTGATAAAACTTCAGTTGCTGTTAGGGAAAGGAAAAGCATGGAGGGAGCTCTTGCAACTGGAGTGGCTATGGGAAAGGAGAGGTGGCCAAGATCTGGCTGCTTCCTCTGGGAAGTGGAGCCATACCTGGTAGTGCCTGTGTCCTGCAGCAGCAGGTGACCAGGTTGTGCAGCCATTTCATCTTTTTCTTACCCACACCTAACCTGGGTTCATTTCTCAGAACTCTTTAATGGGAAGTTCATGCAAAGAACACAGTACATCATCTTTAGTTCATTTTTCTTCATGTAGAGTACCTGTGCGTGCTACTTTAGCATAACCAAGTGTGATTAGTTGAACTGTGAAAAATTAATACCTCTTGTGCTTGCTAGTGGGAGTAGAGTGGTAGTTTGCTCACAACAGCTTTCCAAGTGTGGATCTGGTTAGCAGTGGGATAGAGCTCTCCAAGTTCTAAGCTCCTGGGTCTGTTTCTTGTTCGGCCACTTGCTTTTGGTATGACTCTAGGAAAAGGTTTACTTCCCATTCACCTTGATGTCTTCAGTTTCTTAGTGATGATTACCATGTTCCTATCACTTAGTGGTGCTAACCAATGTACTGATGACATACGGAATTTAGATGACCATATCTTGGTGACAATGACAATGTTTAGAGATTTCGTTAGTGGAAATGTAAGGGTTAAGGTGTCCAGAAATCATGTAGTGCGTAGATATGCCAGTTCTCAAGCCTTTTCTATAGCTTTCCTCTTCAGTATAACATCATCAGCCATGTCAGGGAAACAAATGGATGTGCAAAATGCTGTTAAGCTTTCCTTTTTCCCATTTTCAGAGGCCTGAAGCCTTCAACATTTTGTCCCTTTTCCTGAGGAARATATTCTTAGAAACTTTCAGATCTTCTTGCAATAAAAAGATAAATCACCTGATGATTCATGATTTTCTTACATATTTGAAATATGGAGAAGTGTTAAACCAGGTTAATGAATCCCCACTCTGCGTTTATCTCTCTGTTACTGACAGAAGAACATCAAGAAAAGTGAGTCCTGAACAAAAATAACAGGCTGCTTTTATATGTTCTGTGTAACAGATGGCAACAGCCTGTTTGACTCAATGGCCGGTGGAATGCGTCTGATCGTGAGCTGCATCTCCTCCTTCCTCATCCTCTCTCTGCTGCTCTTCATGGTCCACCGGCTGCGCCAGAGGCGGAGGGAGCGCATAGAGTCTTTGATTGGAGCAAATTGTAAGTATCAGCTCTCACCCTGTGCTTATTATTGACACATTGATGTATGTAAAGGTGAGAAATGCCATCATCTTGCTTGACTGTGCCTGTGTGTGTCTTGGTAGATTCTTCAAACTTGAACTTTTTTAGTGGATAATGGAAAAATAATTTTTATTTGTATGTGGTCTAAATCTGAAATATCTTCTGTGTGAGTGATGTCTGTAGTTTGAAGAGGTTACAGTCAAATTTAGATGGAATGCAGGACAAACAGACGGGGAGCAGGTGGGCCTGGGTATTGTTGTGTAACTGCAGCAAGTTGACTTGTATGGGTTATGTAGACTTTTCTAGGTCTTTGGGAGACGAGTTCCTTGGGTGTGAAAAGTGGAAAAAGGTGTTGAGATCTGACTTAAACTGAAGAAGAAAGCATGCGATAAAGTCACTTACTCCTTTTTCTTCTCTTGAAATAGTGCACCATTTCAACTTGGGCCGCAGGATGCCTGGTTTTGATTATGGTCCCGATGGTTTTGGAACTGGCCTTACTCCACTGCATCTTTCAGACGATGGGGAAGGTGGAGCATTTCATTTCCACGATCCACCTCCACCTTACACTGCTTACAAGTACCCAGATATTCAACATCCAGATGACCCACCTCCTCCTTATGAGGCTTCTGTCAATCCAGACAGCATCCTTTGTTCCACTCCAGGTACGCAGGCAATAATTTCTCTTTTCTCCATCTTTTTCATTTTGGCTAGAGGATAGATTCTTTTTTAAGCTATAATCATGTGTTTTAGCAATTGTGATGGGAAAAGGCATTTTACAATAAAATCTCCAATTTCTATGATGGAAAAGTCTTTTGTTAAAATGTATCATTAAGCTTGGTTTTTCTCAAAGGTTCTTTGGATCACCTAAATTAGAAGTGGAATCCAATCTGTAAGCAGTTTACCTCTTAAACCTTACCTATTTTTGAGCCTTACCTTGGCTGGATTAGCTGGTTACCTTTTTTCCACCATGCTGATAACATTTTTGGCCTTTTGAATATAGGTCGATAGAGTTTGGTGTTAAGAAGTAGAACAAATGTCAAATACAAGAGATTTTGAATAAAATGTATCCAGCCTCTTCTCTCCTCCCTACTTCCCCCACCCACATACCCGAAAAATTGACCAAAAATACCACTTTCTAATGATTCACCCAGTGCTCTTCAGTTTTGCAGCTGTGATATTCACATACTGTAGAAATCATTCCAATTTGGGATTTTATAGCAGCATATTTCACAAGATAAGTGAGCCTGATTAGTGCAAGCATCTTATTTATATGTCAAAGTTTTATTTTTGCTACACAGTTTTCCTGTTTTGCAGTATCATCTTGTTGTGCATTAGCACAAAACCAGGAAAAAACTCAGAGCTTCCAGAAATACAAATTGTAAACCTGTTTGGGAATGTGAAATGATAAACTTCATGTTCTGATTCTGCTTGGTTTTTGTCCTTTGCAGATGGAGTTCTTTCTCAGACTGTGCAAAGCAGTCCTCCATCACTAGGAAACTGTGATGTATCCCCACAGCTTACAGAGGGATCGCTTCCTCCCTCAGTTGGTCCTTCTCCAGTGGAGCTGGAAGACTCTGCTGACAGCAGCACCTTTCTTGTCCCTCCTGACACACCCATAAATGACAACACCCCGGCAGAAACTCTGACAGGCAGCCGTCACAGCCACTGTTCCCTCAACACCATTGTATAAAGGAGTGAAACGCCCAGCACCGGTCAGAGAGTTTTAGCAACTGTTTGCACAGACAAACACTAATCCGTGGCTTGAACTTCAGAAGGAATCTCCACTTTGTTTTTCAAACACTGCTTTTATGTTCTAGATTAGGATCGTGCCTCTTATTTTTTGGCTGTCCTTATTCATTCACTAATCAATTTGTCCTGTAAATATGGATTGTATAACTGCTCTTTTTTTCCATTGGCTATGGAAAGGAGAGCAGAGAATTCCTTTGACTTCTAAGGAGGTGAAAAGTATGGGTAGTTTGGGTTGKTTTTTTTTTTTTCCTTAACCTGAGAGGAATCAAAATCTACATCAGAAAAAAGCTGCTTGGATTTGGCTGGATACCACTGGACCCAGGAAACAGACAATGGAAAAGGAGGGTGGGGGCAGTCACTGTTCAAGCAGAGAAGATGGAGCTGCAGGGGAAGGGGCTGGGCGCCTGTTTTACGGAGTGGGACATATGCCACCAAGAGTTACGCTGTGTAAAACACTTGGGGTTTTGATCTGCCTTGCTGTTTCAGAACACCATAGGAACTGGAGGAGGAATGGTCTACRGAATATGTGGCAAGTGGGTACTAAGAAAACTGGGATTTGCAATTACAATTATTTGTTGGTAGCTGCAAAATCTCATATTGTTGAATAAGCTTCTGGCCCACGAAGAAAACTGGGTCTGTGTGATGTCCCTTTGGTAGAACCCTCACATGTGTTAGGCAATACTTTAGGGAAGAGATGGGGAGCAATTAACTTTGATGCAGTCTGCGTTCACTGTATGAAGCCCCTGTTTGTTATAATCCCATAAGGAAGATTGAGGTATTTTCTTTCTAGTTTAACTTCTTTACAGTGAACAGTTGCACAAAACTGGCCTGGATAAAAGACCACTGTTTTTGCTTTTCTTATTGCATGCTATATTTAGCATGTGTGTTCCCTCCCCTTCATTTCACTTCTTTACAGTTCTACAAATACCACTTAAAATGGTGATCGACATGTAGTGTACGTGATGTTTAATTCTAATTGGACACTTGTTCCTTATCTCAGTCCCATAAATAGCCAACCCTCTTCTAGAGATTTCCCCTGTGCACCCAAACCATTTATCCAGGTCCCATGAGGGGTTATAATGAGGTTAGTGTACTTAAATCAATAAAGCAGTTTGCTTCAGTCTGATATGTCATCTTAAATTTCCCCCTCGTATTGAACTCTTTAAGCTAAGTTAATTTACAGATGGCAAAGATTCATTCAATCCCTCAYGAAACCCAAAGTCAAGCACTGTTGGTTTTGATAATGAGTGCAAAATAATCTTTACAGGCAATTTTAAATTTAAGTTTGGATTTCAGTGTACAACTAATTTACCCTTTTCCTCTATCCTCCCCTTGCCTCTGCTTCTCCTTGACTTACTGTAACAGTCAGCAGATGAGATGAATTTTAAGGAAGTTGTAAAGAATGCCTCCTGTGAGTGGTCTCCTGTTACCTTATGAAGGGTACAAGCCTAGAGGGACAGGAAGAAAACACTGCATGGGAGTGTGTATGTGATCTATTTTTCTAGTAATGATGAGAAATCATACTTGTATGACAAATCCTAACCCACTCTTGTGGTTTCCCAGTGCAGCTGACTCTTTCCCCTTGGAATATGCTGCTACTTTCTATTCCCTGTCTTGCCTATGGGCTTATACTGTACTTGGGGATTGGTCTTGACAATTCAACTCGTTTTGCACAGAAAACTGTGAGTTTTGTTATTGAGGTTGTATCTGGTGTCTCGACATTCAGACACTTGCAAACAGTCTTGACTCCATCGGAGAGCGTGAATCACAGTTCTGGGGAGCGCTGCTGGCACACGAGTGGGAGGAAGCACTGTTAGGAAGCCTCTCCGCCTGGAGCCTTCCACCGCCCGCGTCCTGCTCTCTGCTGTGACTGGCTCCAACAGCAGTGGTACGAAACGAGAGGAGCAGTTCTCCACCCTCTGGGATCTCTTGCCGAGTCCTCCTCCGAGTTCCAAGTCCTGGTCTAATGAAGTGGATGGATAGCAGTAGTCAGAACCATGCATACAAATTATTGAGCATTTCTGAAGTATGAAAATAAAGCGGGTTTTGTGCATTTTTGAGCACATTCATACGTTTTATACATTGTATGTACTGATTTTTCTTTAGTTTTATAGGTACGAATGCGTGTGTGCGTGTGTGTTTCTGGGTGGTGATATATATATATACACACATATATATATATCTATATCTATACATACTGTAGAGTAACCTTCGTGCTGTGTCCAGCTAGGTGAAGCTAAGCACTGAGATAGAAACTAGGCTTTAGGGTTAATACTTCTCTCAAGCTGGCTACACTCTGTTGTAGGACAGGCTGTGATAGTGTACACTTAAGTAGGATGCAAAGTCTATGCTACTACAATCTGTTCCTGAAAAATATTTTGTTAGCAGTGCAAAATAGAAAATTTCCAATTTGTTTTGAAGCCAGATGGAATATTTGTTCTTCATAGTATCCTAGCGCAATAACAAAAGGCCTTTTGGCTTGGTTCGGTCTCTGAAGCTGTGTTTTGTGGCTGAGGTGAACAGATACCTTACCTCACACTTCTCCTAACACTGCGGGAATCTGTTCAATATTTTTGTATTTTACTTTTGGTTCTGTGGTGAATTTTATTTGCAAATAAGCTCTGTTACAACTGGCAACTTCATTGTGGCTCCTGGTTGTAGCTATTCCAAATGGAGGCTTCTTTGTAGAAGCCTCAGTGTGATATTTTCCCCATTGCTTCTGAGCCTTTTCCATTTGTATATTGGCAGGAGGCTGCTATTTTCTGTTTTCCCCTATCCTTCTTCCTGTAAACAAGGGAAATTCTGCCTTGAATGGAGCAGCTCACTAAGTACAGCTCATTTACCTCTCAGTGAGCTTCTAATTTGGCAATAAAATTGTCATTTCTTTCCCTTTTTAATGTAGCTTTTTCACATTGAGTACTTTCTCTTGGAGTAAGAGCCTTTGTAGCAGAAAATGTCCCAACTACTCAGACTTCTGGACCAACTGGGGAAGAGTTAAGTTTTCTTGACAGCAGTGGACTCCTCAGCAAACCTTCCTTGCCCTTGGCAAGGTGACTAGGGGGCAGTTTGTCCCGAGTGCCAATTACAGAGGGCCTGAGGAAAACCTCTCTGGTTTGATTGCCATTAGATTGATGAGATCTTTGGAGTTACTTTCTGCATTGATTTTTCCCCACTGCCGGTCACATCTCGGGATGTTTTTCTTAACTACTGATGCATCCTAAATGTCTCTCCAGCCCCAGCAGGGAGATGGCATTGCCACATGGTATTTGCAGCAGTGTGTGTGAGCCCAGAGTGTGTTTTTCTCGGGATACCCTTGACCGCAGTCGTYGTAAAGTCCCAGCGCTTGGTTCCGTGCACGGCTCGCGCCTCCTGTTGTGGCCTCGGACAAAGCTGCTCCTCAGATTCCCTGTCCTGTGGTGCCATATTGAGGTCTCTGCTGTTCCTTAAGAGTGGCCCCAGATACTCTGGTGTGTCAGTGATGCCCGTATGTGGTCTCACAGCAGCCTCTGACTCTGTACTAGGTGAGTTGTAGGATTAAAACGTTACAGGGGGCGGTGGGTTCTGTTCTGTGCTAGATCAGCACTGTCAGGTGTGCGAGGAGCTTGTCTGTGTAATGCTCAGTCCTGTTTAGTTGGAGCCTCAGACTTCCTGTAGCTGTGTACAGCAGGACGCTGCTCTAGAAGAAGAATGAAGTAGGTGGACATTTTTTTTGAAGGCTGAATCTGCTCTGCCTCCACAGGTTTCATGGGGCCTGTTTCACTTGGGAAGAAAATGTTTTTTGTGATCAGTAATTATTACCATTCTTTTCCCATCTCATGTTAAATAAATTTGAAGCTGGTACTAAAGATGTTTTTATCTTTCAGATGTGACTTCGCAATGGCAAAGCACTGATGTTTTAATGTTGCCTCGTACAATCCATAACATGCATCTCCTTTTTTCAGTTGCTGAAACGTCTTTTTTTTCCCCTAGCTAAGGAACATGTAATATACAGAAATTTCTTTTAAATTTCCCTTGCAAGTTGGGAGCTGGACCATAAAATTAGAGCAGTTGAGTGTAGAGGAATCAAAGTTCGTATGTTTGCTTCTGATGTTCCCTGGTCCCAAATGAAATAGGTATTTCTTTGGAATAGACGCTTTCAGTGATAGAGATGTGCTTCCCCCTAACAACAGTCAGCATTGCCTGCCTGCTACGTTACCACATAGCTTTAATTTTCCAGTATGTGCCCCTTAAATGGGTCGAGGTTGATGCCAGCAGAGGTGGCTGTGCTGCACCTTCCCTGTGTGTTGGGCTGAGGGTGTCTGGGAGGCTGTGAGAGCATGAGACACTGCTTTTTACCTTCCTCTGGAAAATCATTTTAGCCAGCGCTGCACTTGCAGGCTTCTCCTGTGTAGTTGGTTTGTGACTGGACTTAACTGTGGCAGTGTATAAAAGATTTTGATATTCTGTGAAATGCCATGTAGAATTTAAATTTGATACTATAATAATTGAGTCCCTGTGACACTGGTTTTTTGTTTTAACTTCTTTGGGGTTGGCACTAATCTTTCTTTTTTTTTTCAAGATGCTGTGAGAAACATTTCATCCAAATGCCAAATAAATTGTGTTCTGTAAGAGAAATGTCCTGTTCCAATGTCTCCTGATTTCTGCGCCAATGTGGTTCTCCAGTGCTGCGAAGGAAGGTTTTGTTAAATCACACTTCTGAGCTGTGATCTTGCAAAAAGATCAATAGATGCATTTAACTTTGAGCAGGTAGGCTGCCAGAGTTCCTGTGTGTACAAATTCCAGTGGGATTTACCTGTATTAGTGTAATTTTAGGAAAGTCTTGGGTTTATACCCAAGAAAACGAAGTGCAGCGTATTCCTGCTGCCCTCTCCAAACCCGTGGGAAGATGCCGAGTCAAGGGGCAGGGGGTTGTGCTCCATGAAGAGGGTGGTGCAGACTCCCAGCTCCCTGTTTTTCCRCGAGCCGCCGGGCTGGCAGTGTTTGCTGTTGAGTGCTGCGGGGCTGGGCCGTGCCCCGCTCGCGGCCGCAGGGTGCGCTCAGTGCTGGAAGGCGTCCAGCGGGCAGTGTCATTGTCACTGCGGGGCCAGAGAGGGCTCCGCTCCCCCGATCCTGTGCCTGCAGAGGGCAGCTGCCTCCGCTGCCGCCTCCGTCGCTGCTGGACCTGAACCAGCACAGCTCCAGGGCTCCATCTCTGCTCCAGCCGGGGGATGCTGGCTCAGCTGAGGCTACGGGACTCAGCCCTTCCTCCGCTGCTGCTCTGAGGGGACAAACATCTCTGCGTAGCAGCTGCCTGATGTCACGAGCTCTGGGAGGGGCTCAGTGTGGCCTGGACCTCCTGGGACTCTGCTGGTGCTGCGAGGTCCTGTGCAGATAAAACTTGCACTTTCCTCCTGCCCGTCGTTCCTGGGGACAGGACAGTTCCTGTAGGTAGCAGCATGGATTGCCTGGAGCATGGCCACGGCTCTCGGGGCTCCCCACCATGACCCGGGGGCAGCTATCAGTGTTGACCTTTGGGTGCTGTGGCAGGGCATTGCTGGGCAGCCTCCTGCTGTAAGCTCTCAGCAGCTTAAAAAGTGTTTTTCTGAGAGGGTGATGAGCAGCTGTGCTCAGCACGGCGTGTCCGGGGTACTCGGCCCCTGGGAGAGCGGCAGGGCCAGGCGTGTCAGACACGCGCAGGGGCCGTGTGCCGGCAGTGACCYCGGGCGTGCCAGGCCGTGGGGGGGGAGATGTCGCTGACCCCGGCGGCGGTGGGAGCGTGGCATGAATGAAGGGGCTGTGCAGCGGCGTGTGGCCAGCGCGCATCTGCCGGCCACAGTGCCTCCTTTGTGCCGGAGCCGGCTCCTCCCGCGCTCCCTGCCCCGCTCTCGGCTTTCTCCCTGGGATAGCACCAGCTTATTTTGGGGATCAAAGATCAGAGTATTTATTGCCTGTGAACCTTACCGCCCTATGGCATTTGCCTCTCTGGATGCCCATAACCCTTCGTGCACCCATCCCCGGGTGATGTGAACCAYGCTCTGGCGGCTCAAGTCTTTGTCTTGTCAGTGTCCCTGTCAGCCCGGATCCCCTGCCAGGCTCCCGGGTGGCAGTGCAGGATTTGCCTCCAGCAGCTGTTGGCACCTCTGCTGTGTGCTGGCGCAGGGCTCACTGAAGGTGCACGTGGTGGGGGTTCCCACCAGGGTGGCACCATGCCCACGACAAATCGATGGCTGCAGCTTAAGTAGCTATTTTTATTTTTCAGTGGTAATTTTTCYCTTATCACAGCTCTTGCCCTTGGTGCTGTGACTACGCATGTCTGCAGGGACCTCGCTACCTCCTGGCTCTGTGGCAGCAGGCTGATGGACATGGTGTCTCCCTATGAGGACAGCTGCAGGATCAGCTGTGAGCTCACCACCACCACCACCATGACGTCAGCGAGGCCGGCAATTTCAAGGTTTGATTTGGTTCCTATAGAAACTGGAGGTTGCTCCTGCCTGGCATGGGTGCCAGCAGCCAGCCATGCACCCTAGGGAGCAGGGCAGTGGGGATGGGTGGAAGCAAGCACAGTGCCATGGTGCTGCCACTGCCTTTCCACATGCCTTGTAGATGCCTCTGCTTCCTTGCTCTGCTCCTGCCTCTTGTTGGGGCAGTGCTGAGCCCCACTCTGCTCTTGCCCTTCTTGCTAAAAATCAACACCAGAGAAGCCTGAAAACCTAGAAAAGTGTCCTGGAGGGCAGTAGTCATGGGASAGTGGGTCTCATCTTCTGATCCTGAGGGTCTTGGGCTTCTCCTCCACTGCCTGGCAACATGTGCTGTCCTGCTGTGGGCAGGTGGAAGAGGTGCCACTTGGTGGGCTCACATCTCCGAGGGAGGTCTTGGTACCATGGGTGCCAGAACAGCTCCTCTCTTTCCCGGCAGCAATTGGCAGCAGCCTGCAGACCCAGTGCRACCCTCTGCCTCACCTGCCCGCCCTTTGCAGCTCTCTCTGGAAGGATGACAGCAGCCCTCTGCAGACTACCTCATCCCTGGAGCAGGGGCCAAGTGTCAGCCATGGCGCAGATCCAGMGCAGCTCGGGGGACACCTGTGCTGCCGCCCTCCTCCGTGCCCCTCACCGGGGCCCAATCACGGCTTGGTGCTGCCCAGGCACATGCCTGGGGCTGGTGCTGCCTGGAGGGGATGATATTGCCCCAAAGAACCCCTGCTGAGGATGAGCCCCTTGTAGCACATGGCAG
This sequence comes from Amblyornis subalaris, assembly GCA_018881555.1. Lineage (NCBI taxonomy): Eukaryota > Metazoa > Chordata > Aves > Passeriformes > Ptilonorhynchidae > Amblyornis > Amblyornis subalaris. The sequence goes on along the minus strand of JACAXG010000023.1, from coordinate 52,947 downwards.
CCAAGCAGCTCTGCTGAGCCAGAGCCCATCCCCGGCCAAGCCGGCAGCAGGAGGCTGCTTCCCACTGCCCTCTTGCTGCTGCCGGGTTTGTTCATCCTGGCAGTGACTCGCTAGTGCTCCYGGCCAGGGCCAAGGGCCGCCAAGGGGAGCTGCGGGCTGGGCCCCTTGGCCTCCTTTCCACTGCTGCCTGAGGATGGTAGGGATATTTTAGGAGAATGYGACAACACCATGCTCCTGTATTCTCACCCTGTTCCTACCTACCTGCTGAGATTCTGGCTCCTGTGGGACCTGCCTGGACAGGTGCAATGGGATGGCATATGCTTGCTCCATGCTGAGGAGCTGAACAGCTGCGTCCACCAGCACAGGATGCCTGCACTGAGCTCCAGTGCTGCTCCGGTGGGTGCACAAGGCTTGTGTCCCAGTACTGCCCCCTGGCACTGGCCAGCCAGTGCCCYATGGCTGCGAGAGCCTGAGCCAGTGCAGCCTTGTACCTGCTGGAGAGGAAAGGGCTGAATCCTGCCCCAGCACTGTGCAGCTCCTTGGTGACTGCAGGGACTGAGGGTCCCCTGTAGTGGGGCTGTGGAGGCCGCCTGGRCCTCGAGGATGGGGCTCCAGGGGGTGCTTACTAGGCTTTGTTCAGGGAGGGGCCTCTGCTTGCAGGCACGAGCTGGGTTTGGTCTGTGGGTCCGCATGGCGTGGGCTGCCCCTCATCAGGTGGGAACCACCACGCTCAGACACGGGAGACGCAGGGCCCGCTGCTGGCTGGGGAGTTGCCAAAGCTGGAGGGAGCGTRTGTCCCACAGCCTGTGTCTGCAAGAAATTGGGAGGGGATGGGCCAAAGCTGCTGTCTCCAGTCCCTTCTGCCTCCTGGCAGGCCCCTGAAGTCCATCTGTAGTCCCCCACGCTGTGCGGGGGCGGGATGGGGCGCAGCGGGGATGCTGCCGAACCCCAGCTTTGGGGATGGAGAGCGGGATGGTACCGGGCGGGGAGAGGGGTGGGGAGCGCTGTACCCGTGGGCTCCGCCAGCCCCCGCTCCCCGCCCGTCCCTATCACCGCGGGCAGGGACCCGGCGGGCGCGGGGGGCTGGCCGGGGGCTGGGCTCTCCCCGCTCCCTCCTAGCAGCCGAGGAGTTAAAAACTCAGCCCGGGTGATGAATATGTAAGAGCAGAGCCCAGGCTGGAGCCGAGCATCTCCCGGGCTGCGGGCGCTGCCAGCGCTGCCGCCCGCCTCAGCCCAGCACCGGGCGCACTGCGGAGGGACGGGACGGGACGGGGCGCTGCGGGGGTCCCCCCGCTGCCCCCTGCCGCCATGGGCCCCACTGGGCTCGGAATAACTTTCCTGACACTGCCCCTCGTCGTGCGAGCGGCCGCGGGAGGTGAGCTGCGCCGGGGAGGCGGGACCGGGGGTCCTGCGGGTGGAGAGGACGGGGGCGCGGGGTGGGGGGCCTTGGGGGCACCGCTTATTTCATTCCCTTCCCACATGTCGAGGGATAATGCGGGCTGAGGGGTTGGGGATAGGGACTGGGGAACCTGTTCTGTCCCAGGACCCCTCTCCTGCCCTCCCACCACCCCCCTTCCCCCTGCTGGATGTTCCTGTGTGCCGCCGGGCTCGGGAGGTCCCAGCCCGCCCGGGGCTGTCTGTGCTGGCAGGAGGTGGCCGGGACAGGGTCCCCTTGGGACACTGGGGTCCTGGACTTGAGTCCATCCGCCCCACAGACCTGCACCACCGAAAAACACCAATGAGGACAAGACCTCCGAGCGAACGGGCGCTGCCGTCCCGGGCCGAGGCGCTGGGTGCTCACTTGCATCCGGGCCAGGCTGGGAGTTCCCAGCGCTACCTGGCTCCTGCCAGAGGATGCTCGAGGGCTGGTGCGTGCAGGTCTGACGATTTCCCGGGAGTTCGGCTTCCCCCTGAACCCCAGGATCCCTGCTCTAGGGACCGTTCGAGTCCTGCCTGCATTGTCCCGCTCCCAGTTCTCCTCCGGGGCTGGTGTCTCCTGTACCACCGTAATGAGAATTTGGATGTAGTGGCGCAGGCTGGGGCCTTGAGCAGCACAGGTGGAGGCAGGCAGGGCTGCCTTCGTCCTGCTGGTCCGAGCGGCTGTGGCTGGCACGAGAGCGTGGCTCGGCTCACCTGCAGCCGGCCTGCTGGCATGGCCCCTCGGCCATCAGTGGGTACTGTTTGCGTGGGCTGGCCCCGGGCAGGACCAGGTTGCTCTGTGCCTCCTGCCAGGAGCAGAACGGGGAGCCGAGGAGGGCAGGGGTGCRCTCCCCAGCTCCGTCTGCAGAGCTGATGGCCCTGGGTGGATGTGCAGACGGCAGAACAGGAGCAGGGCTCCAGCTTTCTCGGCATCCCCTTGGTATCCCCGCACCTGCTGCGCCAGCACTTGCCATCGAGCCTGTGGTCCCCACAGCAGCCCGAGCGCGGGCAGCCCCCGAGCGCTGGTGGGAGGTCGGCAGCTCTGACTGAGGCGGCCCTGAGCGATGGGACAAGCCACCATCCCCACAGCGTGGGCTCAGGCCTGCCCACCGCCCGCCCGCCCGCCGCAMCCCCCAGCAGCGCCTGCTGCTGCCGCCAGCCCACCCGCGGGAGCCGCGGGCACACGGGGAGGGCTGCGCCAGCTCCCCTCGGCCGCCGCTCACCCGCGGCTGCTGGGGGGCCGCAACGCATTCGTTGTGGGGTGAGAGGCTGCCTTAGCTCCCCAGGATGGGTAGTGGGGGATGGCCCCGCAGTAGCTGGGGAAGGAGCACAGTGAGCAGTGAGGTTTGGCTGCCTTGGAGCAGCGATGCTGAGGGAGGTTTCCCTGTGGAGCGTCTGGRGGAGGCAGGGAGGGTGTGAAAACACCAGCGCCGAAAATAAACGGGATGAACACAAGTGTTGGCGGGACCCCGGGCTGCACTGAGGGATGTCCTCATTGTTGGGGGGTTTGGCATGGCCATAGGTGGGTTTGGGGAGGGCTGCCTGTCTCCAACACCTGCCCTGAGCTCTTCTTTCTCCCGCAGGGCAGTGGTGTTATGACTCACAGGACCCCCAATGTGGTGAGTGGTGCCAAGTGTGGGGTGTTGGGGCTGTGCAGTGTTCAGACCCTTGTGTCTCCCCACAGTGCCCGGCCGAGAACACCCTGGGCAGCATCAGCAAGGCCCAGAGGGGAGCATGGCATGGAAAAGGGCAAATCTGCCCCATATCACATCAAGGGGAGAATGGTTAAAGGAGCTTCACTTTTGGGTGTGCTGGTGTAAAGACTTGGCAAACACCTGAGCCCCATGAAGCTACTCAGCCCCATCCCTCAACTCAGCCAGGTCTGGGTGCTCCTGGGGCAGCACCAACTTTCCCTCTTCCACCCGAAACAAATTAAGTCCAGGCTTTAAAATATGCTATTAGAAACCCAGTTCGGTGCAGGCAGGGGGCCTGCAGGGACTGGGGGCCCAGGGGCCCGACTGAAGGAGTGACAGCTCCCTTTGAGCAGGCAGCAGCCCTGCCTGGCTGGGGAGAGAAGCATGGCTGGGGGCGCTTTGTCTCAAAACATCCAAATACAAAGTACAAATAGCTTGTAAAAGGTTAATTAGAGATCATCAAGCATGTAATCAGCTGTTATGGCCCAACAGTTTTATAGCTCTTGGGTTTACATGCCCTGTGGCTCGTGTGGGTTGCTGGGCTCCGCTCATCCCTGTCGGAGTGAGGCTCGGTCTTACCCAGTTTAATGTTGCCAGGCTGGCGGCAAGGGCAGGTTTTGGCAGGGGAGAGGGGCCGGTGGGAAGCGGCTCGGGCAGCGTGGAGCCGGCTGTGTGCCCACAGCAGAGCCACGTGGAATGGCCCCTTAATGAAGGCACCAGGTAAATTTGGGGCCACCCAGTTACACCTTGCCAGGAACCTGGTGGGATGGTGGCACAGCCAGGCTGCTGTTCCCAGGCAAAGTTGCCTGGAGTAAGGAGAAGAGAACATATAGGAACAGGGCTAAGCCCAGGGAGGCAGGAGGTGTGATACAGCCCACAAGTGTCTGTGGTTTCGTTCTGCCCAAGAGGAAGGTAAATGTCAGAGCTGAACCATGGGGCACTGCTGAGGGAACAGTTTCCCAAACCCTGGCTGTAGCCAAAGGCTGCCCAGCCATAATGTGTGTCTGAGCAGAGCCAACAGTGCCTGCACAGGGATGTGCTGAGCTCCCCTGGGAATGGAGATGCCCTGAGAGGACAGGACTGGAAACACTGAGGGAGCTCCTGCTTCCCAGCTGGGACTGAGCCCAGATACTGGCAGTGTCCAGTGCTGACACGTCTACTCTGGGCACCTGCAGCCTGGACTGCACCAGGAGAAGGAGCGAAGTGGTGTGGCAGCCACACTGGAACAGTGACCAGCAGGGTGGCTGGCTACATCCTACAGCTGTGGGCTGCAACAAGTATTGTAAGAAGAGATGATACTGGGGTGATGGGGACAAGTCACATGTGTGGGTTGGTTGCGTGGTCTGGCCATGGTGGCAGCTGTGGGGACCCCTGCTCACAGCCCCCAGGCACCACTGTGGATTTGCAGTGGGTCCAGTCAGCTACCAGTGTTGCCATGTCCTCACCCAGCTCCTGCCACAGCGAGCCCGCCACCCCAGGAGCTGCTGGTGGGCATCATGTGGTCACACTAGAACCTGTGTAGGATTTGCCTCAGGATGATTTGTGTGGCCAGGATGCACTGTCACCTGTCACAACTGGACAGAACCAGCGTGAGTAGATTAAAGCATCCTAAAACCCAGGAACAGGCAGAAGGGGCTGGGAGAAAAGCCTGCCCTTCACCAGCAGCAGTGTGGATGCCTCTGCTGGGCTAAATATAGGCCCCGGCCCCTCGAGGAAATCCTGCTGAATTATGGATGAGGCTGCAATAAACCCCTGCTCATCAAGAGGGAGGAAGCTTGGCTGGGTAGGAGGGCAGCTCCTGTGGGATGCAAGACAGCATGGCCGGGTTGGCAGGGACAGCCAGGCTGGTTGGGGACACAGCCACCCGTGGCCTTGTGTCCCTCCTGGGGGCTTGGTGGCTGCCCGTGGTGCCCCTGCTCCTCCTCTGCAGGGCCCAGCCACTGGAAGGAGCTGAAAGCCACATGTGGTGGCAACAAGCAGTCCCCTGTGAACATCGACAGGCGCCGGCTGCAGCGGGATGGTGGCCTTGGGGACATCCTCTTCGAGGGCTACGACCAGGCTCCCCCCGGCAAGTGGAGGCTGACAAACAACGGGCACACAGGTGCGTGCTGAGGCCAAGCATCTTCCCCTGTCCCAGCTCCCCAGTCGCCATCCTGACTGGGGCTTGGCTCTGCCGCCACTCCCGGGTGCTCCTGCCCTCATGCTGCAGGATCCCACGCAGCTCCTGCCCCAAGCGTTCATATTAGTGCTGGGCTGAAGCTGGGGGAGGAGACCAGGTGTGCCAGGGCTCTTCCCCATGCTAAACCCTCCTCACCCTGTCCTGCTGCCCTTGCAGTGATGCTGAACCTGGCGAGTGAGTCAGCCTCTGAGCACATCACTATCAGTGGCGGGGGCCTCCCCGGCCGGTACCGTGCGATCCAGCTCCACTTCCACTGGGGCAGCCCAGCTGGAAACGGTTCCGAGCACACCCTCGACGGGCGCCAGCTCCCCATGGAGGTAGGTGACAAAAAGCCCCCACCATGCTCTGGGTGGCCCAAGTCCTTGGTGTGGTGGGAAGGGGTGATGCCAGGGCATCCCAAGGCTGTCATGCAGCAGGTGACTGGACTCTGTGACACTGCGCTGGTGGGTTCAACCATGCTCCTGCACAGGCACCTGGGTGGTGAAAAAGCAGCTGACGTGAGACTTAAAGGTGTTTCTTTACTGTGCATGGGCCAAGCTGCCTTGTCCGAGGTGCTCAGTGGGGTTTGGGGGGCTCTGTGCCCCGCTGGGACCACACACTGAGCCAGTGAATGCAAGCGAGAGCATGCAGGACTGTGCTGTGCCAAGCACTTTGGGATCCTTCTGGATGAAAGAGGCTCTGCGCCTCTAAAATATTCATTATCTGCCAGAGGAAAGCAGAATTTATGTTCTGTGTCTGGCGAGCACCCCGGGACTGCCGGCCCCCTTTTGCACACCCTTCAAAGGATGCTCACTTCGTTGCTTCGATGCTTTGATCCTCCGAGCAGCCGCCCCACAGAAGTGCCAATGGGACCAGGAGGGCTTTTCTGGGAGAGGTTGACTCAGTGTCCAGCCACTCCAAGCTGGCTGGGAGGATCTGTAGGAGATTGCCCTGCTGCCAGGGTGTTGGCTGGGGGCAGTTGTCCACACTTGGCTCCTCTGTGCCTTCCTCAGATGCACATTGTCCATGTGAATGTCAAGTACCGGACACTGGCAGAGGCCAAGGGGCATCCCAACGGGCTGGCTGTCCTCGGCTTCTTCTTCCAGGTGGGTCTGCAGGGGCTCCCTAGAAACAGGATGCTGGTGGTGCAGCTGGGGGAGCATTTTACTTGTGTCCTGAGGGAGCGAGAAGGGGCAGGAAGGCTGGGTTAAGGCCTGGAAATGCTGGGGAACCTCCTGACTGTGCAAGAAGGTGCTGGCTGGGATCCCTTCCCCACTGCTCTGCAGCAATGTGGGGCAGGGTTGGCTCTGCCTGTGCTTCCTCGGCAGGACAGGATAACCCAGCTCTGCCCTGCCCAGCTCTGCCTCACCCCAGCCACTTATTCTCCCCATACACAGGTCTCCGAAACCCCTAACACCAACTACAACACCATCGTGGCGGGGCTGAGGAATGTCTCCCATGCTGGTGAGTCACCTCCTCATCAGGACAGGGTGGAAAGGGGAGACCCTGGTGTGGGAGGGCAGGGATGCGCCCCAGTGGCGGGGGGTAACCTGCCAGTCTGTGGGTTCAGCTGGCTGGTGGGAAACTGATGAGGGCCACCCCTGCTGTCCCCACCACATCCCTGGCAGGGGACAGGCCGAGTGCCCATGTTTTGCCCCACAGGGGACTCTGTGGATTTGGCCTCCACCTTCCGCCTGAGCACGCTGCTGCCGCATGCCAGCCAGCTCTCCGGCTACTACCGCTACCAGGGCTCCCTCACCACCCCTGACTGCAGCGAGGTCGTCGTCTGGACTGTTTTCGAGGAGCCAGTGGAGATTGGCCAGGAGCAGGTACTGGCATGTACAGCCCCACGCTCCAGCACCCGAAAGGCTGGATCCCTAGGCTGGCCCCTCTCCTCGTCCTTCCTGACCCTTGAGCAAGAGCACAGGCAAAGTCATCTCTATAATAATGCTCCCGGCAACTTGGCAATTCATTAATTTTATGAAGGTTAAGTAATGGAGATGTGGCCACCTGCCAGTGGGGAGAAATCCCATCCATAGTGCTCTCCTGCCTAGCCTTGGCATTCAGAAAGAGAAATGGGAGTGAATCCACTGAAGCTCAGTAGAGGCTCCAAGGGGATGGATGGATGGATGGATGGATGGATGGATGGATGGATGGATGGATGGATGGATGGATGTTCTCCTCTGCTGCCCAAGAATCTTAGTAGATGTGTTTCCTTGAAAGAGTCATGGGCCAGCCACTCTTTAAGTGCTCAGTGTTGGCACCAAAACACAATTAGCTCCTTTAAAACTCAAGACCTGATCCTTATAAAGTCCTGCTTCTGTGCTTACCTATGGATCTGGCTTCAGGAGAGCAGTACAGGGTGGTGGGAGGACACCCACTGGTGTGGGGCCATGCCATGGGTCCTGTGCCATTGGCAGGGGGCCAGTAGGAAGGAGACTGACAGTGGGCAAGGCTCGGAGTGTCTGGCAAAGCAGCTGCCCACCCTCCCTCTCTCCCTGCACAGCTGAAGGCTTTTGTCAGCACCCTTCACTTCCCACTTGATGGATCCATGCTCCTAAAAATGATCAACAACTTCCGCCCACCACAGCCTCTCCGCAGCCGGAAGATCTTTGCCTCCCGGGGGGCCACAGCCAGCGTTGGGTCCCTATATGGGGGCCACCACCAGCTCCTCTTGCCCCTGCTCCTCCTGGCCCTGCTCAGCCTCTTCTTGCCAGCCCTGTAGGGTCTGGCTCTGCTGCAGTGGAGACGAGGAGGTGATGCATCTTGTTTATGGGAAATGGGAAACAAYGAAAAAAAAGCACGTTTAAACCTTGGCTGGGCGAAGATTTTGTGAACCTGGATCTCTGCAGAGGTGGATCTCTGCAAGCCTGGAGCCGCTGGGGGATGCCCCTGTAGCTGGGTTGTGGGAGCTGCTGGGAGGGGGATGCTGTAGGGGCTGGAATAAAGCCAAGGGCCTTGCCAGTGGCTGTGGGCTGCTGCCTCTTTGTTGCTGGCTCTGTGTCCCTTCGATATCTGGGACAGGTGCTCAGCGTGGCACTCTGGGTCAGTGGGGAGGGAGCTGCGGGATGGTGTCTGGCTGGCAWTCAGGGATATCCCCTGCATGGTGGTGCAGGCAGGCAGGAGAGCCCTCCCTCTTTCTCCTCTGTGCGATAAATCCCCAGAGACAAATCCCGGCCCTGGCCCTGGCTCAGGATCCATGCAGTCCCTGTGCTGCAGACACTGCCCTGTCACTTTCCCCAGGGCTGGGGCTGGCTGTTGGAGGGATGGGGATGTCGCTGGGAACACAGCACCTGCAGTGCCCTTGCGCAGGACACAGGGATCTTTCCATGGAGCTCATTTTGTGCTGGCAGGAATAGCTGCAGCTGCCAGCGCTGCCGGGGCAGGGCTGTGTGAGTGGGGTGGTTCATAATTAATGTGCTGGAGCTCCAGGCATGTTCCCATCTTCTCCTGAATTACGGGTGAAGAGCACAGGCCGTTATCTGGGAGAAGAGTGGGGCAGGCARAGGTTTTTCATCATTTCTGGGGGGAACCACTGCCGGTGCAGGGCTCCAGCCTCCAGCCCCAGGGGCGGCTGCAACCGTGGGTGCAAAGGCAGGGTTCCAGCCCCCCGTCCCAGGGGTGGCTGCAGCAGCACCCGTGGGTGCTGGCGTCCTGAGCATCACCCTGTGCGAGGCTCCTGGGGTGAAGGCCTCCGCCGCAAGAGGCTCTCTGTGGGTGAAGGGGCCCCGCCGCGGACCCGCCGATGCCCACGCCGGGGGCTGTGGCTCTGTGGTCCCCCGGAGCTCAGGGCTGGAGCCTCGCGCCGCCGGGCACGCGGGGGCGCCACGGGCACGCGCACGGAGAGGGGCGCGCYGCGCCTTGGCCGCCGCCAGGGGGCGCCCTCCTCGCGGCCACGGGCACCCTCACGGCCCAGGCCGCGCCGCCGCCACCTGTGTGTGCCCCGTGTTCTTGTGCCCTTGTGTTCCGTGTCCCTGTGTCCCTGTGCCCCGTGTCCCTGTGTCCCGTGTACTTTCGCTGACACGCGTGCCCCGTGTCCTTGTGTCCCCGTCCCTGCTACTGCCACCTGTGTCCCATGTCCTTGGGGCCCTTTCCTTCGTCTACTTGGGACCCTGTGCCCCTGTCCTCCATGTCCTTGTGACACTGTCCTCACGACATTCTCCCCTCATGTCTTCATGCCCCTGTCCCCCATGCCCTTGTGTCCTTGTGCCCCTGTCCCCTCAAGTCCTTATTCACTTTTGCCTTCTGCCCGTTCCCTATGTCCTTGTCACCCATGTCCTCATGCCCCTGTCCCCTGTGTCCTCATGCCACTGTCTCCATGTCACAGTCACGCATGTCCTCATGCCTGTGTGCCCCGTGTTCTCCTGCTACTGTCCCTTGTGTTCTTGTACCACTGTTCCTTCTATCTCCATGCCCTTGGCCCCTGTGTCCCCTGTGCCACTGGCTCCCGTGTTCTCTTGCCACTGTCCCCCACGTCCCCATGCCATTGTGCCCCGTGTCCTCGTGCCCCTGGCCTCAGTTGTCTCCATGCTCCCCGTGTCCCACCACCCCCCCTACTGTGCCCTCTGTTTGTCCCATGTCCCATCATGTCCCCTGTGCCCCTTGCCCCTCCATGTTCCTGTGTCGCCCATGTTGTCTGTCCTGTCTGGTCCATGTCCCACCATTCCCAGCTGCAAGGCCCAGCCCCTTGTGCCAACAGGCTACAGGGCAGCTGCCCCACAAACATTCCCAGGTCCAGCCCAGGGTGGGCAAGAGCAGGAGGCTCAGTTGGCCATGATGAGCCGCACGTGGCTGCAGCCCCTCAGTCCACTCCAGTACCAGACCAGGGTGTGAGGGGCATTCCAGTGGTGGAGCCAGTTGCCTACTCAGGGATACCATGAAGAGCACAGGCTGTGGCTCTCCAAGGGTATTGGGGACCAAAATGTTGGGCAGTAGCCCTGGGAGCAGGCACCTCACAGGGTCCCCATACCCTGGGGACCTATCCTGGCCGGCTGTGGTGTCCTCAGCAGAGGACAGTACTGGCACCAGGCAGGGTCTGGCAGCAGAGACGCTCTGTACAGCTGGATAACAAAACCATCCCAACGGCTCGGCACACACAGGGCAGCCGTGCTGGGACCCAAAATCTGGGGAGGTGCTGTGCCTCTGCCTGGAATGCTGGGCTGCCCTGGCTGCCTGGGAAAAGAACATGGTAAAACACCCACCTCCCATGAGCCATTGCTGAATTGGGGCCCAAACCCCAGCTTTTCCTGCTCTCGCCCTGCCCGCGGCATTGCCAGGCAGCGATGCTGAGGGTGCCACGTGCTGGAAAGTTTGTGCCAAGGCAGCAGAGCGTGGTGAGGCCAGGGCTATTCCTGTCTCCCAGCTGGTGTTTGGCCAAAGCGGGCTCTTGGTTTTGGCGGGCTCTTGGTTTTGGCGGGCTGTTATTTTAGCAAGGGCTATTCCCAAGCCGCGGGGCTGTGGTCGAAACAGCTGCCCGTGAGCACACCTGGCTCAGCTGGGGGGCTGTGATGTGCATCGGCACCCCCTGCCCACAGCCAGCCCGGGGGGTCCGGCCAAAATTGCCCAAAACATGGCAGAAATGTTTAAACCTGGTGTTTTTCCCCACAGTGGCTGGCTGCAGAGGAAGGGGTAAGGGCTCTGGTTTGGGGCTGGCAGCAAGTGAGCTGTCGATGAGGCTGGGGTAGGATCGCAGAACCCTTAGAGTTGGAAAAGCTGTCTAAGATCATCGAGTCCAGACTTCAACTAACACTGCCGGGTCCAACAGAGTCCCTAAGCACCACATCCACGGGGTGCAGGGTCCAGCCCTGGGATGCACCCCATGTTCCCCTCCACTCCCCCTCACACTGCCTGCACTTCCCACCCTGGMTGTGGAGAGGGAAAAAGGCAAATTTGGCTAAAAGTCCTCCCTAACTGGGTGAGCCAAACACTTCTGCTCCCTCCCAAGGGCCTGGCAAGAACCACGGTGGCCACCCCCATCACACCCCTCAGCCACCACTGCTACCGCCTTGTTGTTACCATRCCACCAACAGTCCCTACCTAGAAATTTCTTAACATAAAGCTAAAAAATTCCACCCAGGGAGTCTTAACAAGGTCTGCAATTGAATGACCACATTTCTCCAGATGGGGAGCACCAACTCTGTGATCAAATCTTTCTCCACCAGCACACCTGCCTGGGGATCAGCAGCCATTTACCCCAAATGTGAGAGGAAACAAGGGTTTGCTGAGTCCCCAGACCAGGCTGAGGCTCTGCTGGGAATTGTATTTTACTACCACACTAAACTTGTAATGATAAATATTTTGAAGCAACTGAAAGGTGTTTATTTTTGAGTTGGTTCATCTCTTTTACAATCTGTTTACAAGCCTGGGCATTTATCTTTGGGGCTGTTTACTGGGCTCTCCCCCAGGCTCTGGCGGGGTTTCATACACACCTAAATAACCCCGAGCAAGGGGGCACCTTCCTGCCAGCTGTGTGCCCTGGCGGTTGCTGTTTTGACACAGTTATGCAAATGATTTCTCTTGTCTTCACAAGTGGGCTTGAATGCTCAGGTCGTGTTTTCGACCACGCCAGCCTCAAACATTTATTTATTTCATTTAATTCTCTTTTAATTGCAGGGCAATAAACCTTGGCCTTGGGCTCTCTGGCTGTTTCCAGCTGGGTCTTTGATCCAGGCTGCCCAGGGGTGTTTGATAGTATTTTGTCATTCATAACTTGTATTTTATATTTTATATCTTGTATTTTATTAATTTGTAACCGGTCTTTTATTAATTTATAACCTGTATTTTATTTCCCAGACTTGAGGAAACCTGCCCCTTATTTTGGGAGCCTGGAGGCTGCCCATGTACCTTGCAGAAGGCTGGACTGAGGGATGATCCCAGTGAACGGGCTGCCTTGGCAGCAGGCAGGGACTGATTAGTTTAATTCAGTAAATGAGAGATTAAATTCAGGGTGACCTGGCTGGTCCCCCTGTGGTGGTGTCACAGAGAGACAAGGCCACAATGTGAGCAGTGTCAGAGTCTTCCCTGGCCCCAAAGCCCACAGGTGTGGGGTCAGTGGTGCCCAGCCCAGGGGGCTGGATGCACTGGGGTCACTGGACAGTGTGTGTGTGTGCGTGCACACGTCTGCACATACCTGTGCCATGTGTGTGCACACAAGTGTGTGTGCATGTGCACAGCAGCTGGGACATCCCACACCAGGGCATGGACCACCCTGTCAGGCAAGACCCCACTGGGAGCCCTGTCAGGGACCCTCCAGAGGACAGGAGGGGTGGCCCTGGCCTGGGGACCTAGACCTAACACGCTGCCATGGCACAGAGTCCCATCAGCCTTGGCACCAGCCTCCGGTGGCTTCCTGGTCCACACCACCACCTGCCCTGCCAATTTTGGGCATCGTCAAGTCACACCTAGACCTCTCCCCCACCTCAGGGGCTGATGTCCCCACAAGGTGATGACGCCCCAGGGTAACAGCCCAGTGAGGCAGGGGCACGGAGCTGGCCACCATCACAGGGCTGAGCCAACTCAGGGCTCGGCTGCGTGGCGCTCACTTGTCTTCACACGTCAGCACCCACTGGAGACAGTTTCGCTTCCTTTTTTGGGGCGTCCTTTCAAGTTTCTGATTGGGGACTGTAGTGGGTGAGGAGTAAATTTAGCCAGGGGATKCCCCACAGCCGCACAGCTGCATGGTGGGGCTGGCTGGGGGAAAACAGGGGGGCCAGTGCTGGCGTGGCACAATCTGGACTCTGCACAGCCTTTCCCCAAGTYCTTCAGAGAAGATGGCTACGTGGGCAGAAGGAATGTCAGGATGGGGTGCAGGAACCACCAGCTGCCCCTCCAGGTGCTAAGGGGCTGCACCTTCCTGGCTCAGGCACGACAGAGGCCATGGGTAACACCCAGGCTGGGCAGAGCTATAGGACCAAAGCGAGGGGACTTCTGCCATCCTCCCGCTGCTGCCCCAGTGGGTCTGGCTCTGCCCCACTCCCCCCAGCCTGGGCTGGATCTATTCTGGGCCCCTGCTCTTGCTTTCGAGTTTCAGCCCTGCTGCCTCCAGGAACGCGGCTGTTTGTGCGGCTGCAGCTGCGGTGGGGGCAGGCGGGACCCGTCCCCTCCTCTCCGGCTGTGCCACGTCGCCCATGTATCTCCAGGCGAGGTGTTTCATCAGCTCCAGGTGCACTCGCTCCACTCCCGCCACGTCCCCACAAAGAGAGACCCCACCTCCTCCTGGCACGGAGACGCCGTGACTTGCCTGGCCTGGGGAAATCACCCAGTGATGTACAATAAAAGAAAAGCAAATCAGGGCTTTTTTGAGCCAGTTTTTTGAGGGACAAACCTGGCCAGAGGTGGTCCCCATGGAGGGGACCCAGGGCAGGGTTTGGGGATCAGAGCAGAGCTTTCTGCTTGAGGTTTGTGGCAGTGGTTTGGGGTGAGGGTTGCAAGAGCTCCTGTGGTCCCACACTCCTTTGCCTTCATCCCTGCATCCCTCACTCTGTTCTCAACTGTGGGACCCCTCCAAGCCCAAGGTGTCTAAACCCCCAGGGTTTATCATACATCCCCTGAAAGCCTTGCTAAGCCCTCACCTGGGAATTTCAGCCTGGGAGAGCAGCTCTCACCAAGCCCCAACCCTCCATGGGATCCACTGCTTCTCTCTGCAGCTAATTAAAGCCCTCCTGAAGCATCTCATTTACTAAATTAGATCCCYCTCATTTTAAAATTACTGGCAAGCTGGGAAAATGAGAAAATAAATGACTGTTAAAATTGTGGTGCAGGAGCTGGCAGAGTGAGAGCAGGAGCTGCAGCTGGGGAAGGAAGGGAGGTTTCGGTTCTGCTCAGCACATTTGCTCACCAGACACCCCCTGTGAGGGTGGCGCGGGAGCAGAACCAGATTGCTCTTCCCAGGCACTGCTACCCTCCCTGCCAGGGTATGGATCAGGCCCTGCATCCCTCTGTGATTCCCAGCGGAGACTCTCCAGCCCTGTTGAAGGCTTGTTATGGGTAAAACTGTGGCTGGGAATTTGCCAAGTTGCAGGCAGCAGGGGAGGATGGGAGCCCTGGAGGGGCCAGGGCCACTGATCTATAATTAATCAGATGTTTTTCTTGAGAGTTGTTGCTTATGGAAAAGATTTAGTAAAATCTTTTAATCAATAATTAGTGAGGTTTCCTGCCCCCTGAGTCAGAGATGTGCCTGTGCTCTGCTCACACAGACCTGAGACAAAGTGAGACCCTGGCTCATGCCCCAAACTGAGCCCATAAAAAACTGGGGCTGGTGTCCTGTGACCAAGGAATGGGCTTTACTCAGGAAATGTCAAGATGAATTTCAAGCCCTGTGGAAAGCATTGCACTGCCGCCCTCTCTCCTTTAGTGGYTCCCCCCAAAAATGTGGTATTTCTCAGGGTAAAACCTGGCAGCACGGCTGAGATGGGGGCTCCTGTGTTACCTGTCATTCACTCCAGCCTCAACCATGGCTAAGGGTGTGATTTACCAACTGCTGGAATCAATAATTATTGAGGCTTGAGCTTTCCAGTGGAAAAGAAGTGGACATCCTTCCTGGCAACAGGTCTCGGTCCTTGGGGCATTTCTGGCTGGCAGAGTCCCAGGCATCTGCTCTCCTGGCAGCACCACGAGGCTGGGGATGAGATGCCAAAGGCAGGGGTGTGCCAGGGAATAACCTTGCTTGAACAAGGAAGGGGGTCAGTGGCCGGGTGGAGGAGCTGCTGCCATCTCTGGGCTCACATTCCCCAGCAGTGAGCCGGGATGGATGGATGGATGGATGGATGGATGGATGGATGGATGTGGCCATGCCGTAGGGACCCTTGCCTCCAGGACCACCTGCACAGCCCAGGAGCCCCCCAGGAGCCAGCCCCRCACCTCTGCCACAGCAGGCTCTCTCTGCTCAGAAAGCTGTCTTAAAGAAGCTTATCTTGAAACACAGTGGGACAGATCCCTCCATCATCTGCCCTTCGTTCTTTTCTCTGGCTGCCATGCAGGCTGAACATTCTGCTGCTGGCTCCTCCCTTGAGGCCAGCGGCAGCCATGGGGTCTGGCCTGCACGTGGGTTTGCTCTGTAGTGATGGGATTCGGGATTTCCTGGGAAAACCCTGAGCCTGTCACCTCACACGTGGGAAAGGACACTGTGACTGCCTCCATCAGCCCAGTCTCCTGTGCAGGGTGATGGGAAGGGAGGTTTGCCCTATGCATGGGGCTGTTCCATGGCAAGGCCTCCTTTGCCCAGCTGGGGAGGAGGATAAAGTCATGATAAAGCCAGATTAAAGCAAATGAAGTTGTTTTGGAGCATGAGGTGAGGTCAGGGCCTGTTGCCAGCTCCCTGACAAAAACCAGGAGGGAAGGAGGACTGGGGATGTGGCACTTGGGGACATGGTTTAGCAGTGAACATGGTGGTGCTGGATTAATAGTTAGACTTAGTGATCTCAGAGGTCTTTTCCAACCTAAATGATTGTATGACTCTATGAACCTGAATAAAGTGTTTGGCAATTCTAGAACCTGTTGCTGTTGCTGGGAGATCCCCAGCAGCACTGGGAGATGTGAGGCTCCTCTCACCGGCGGCAGGACCACTGTTTTGTTCAGGCCATCACTGCCCACCCTGGCATGTCCATGGGAGCAAGAGATGGATGAAAAAACYTTAATTCTACTCCAAGCTCCTCTTGTGTTTGTTTTCCTGGCAGGTTTTCCTGTTGTTGCTGCCTCAGTGTTTGTTCCCTGGGAGGCTCCTCTCCCTGAGATGTTTTGCCAGACAAGGAAAAATGCAGAGAGCAGCAACTGCCCTCTTAGATTGTCTCATAGATTTTGAGTTTGGCAGAAGATTTTGGTTTTGGTTTGGCTTAATTTCCTGAGAAATCCTCAAGTGGTTGCTGAACGGCTGGGTAAAAAYGAGCTTTAAAGAGCTGGGTGTGCGGCTCCATTGGAACTTTCYGGAATGGATGGATGGATGGATGGACGGACGGATTGAGACATTGGGGTGGGTAGGATGGGTAGACACTGAGGCATCCAGGGCAGAGGTGGCGGGTGAACAGGACCAATGGCCACAGCAGGGAGGACACACGGACACAGATCTGCCCTGAGCACTTTCTCCCTGCCCTGCTGGGGCTCTGCCCCAGGCCAGCCCAGCGTGGGGAGTGCCCATCCCATGGTGACAGTGTTGGCTGGCGCTGGCCTGCCTGGGGCAGCTGATTGCCAGCAGGATGCCAGCAGGAGCGGCAGTGCTTGTGGGGGTCCAGGTACCTGGGACAGACACGGGGCTGCCCCAAGTGGGGCTGATCTCTGCTCCTTGTTGCTCCTCACTCTCCAAGGCTGGGCTCCAAACATTCTTCCTGTGCTCTCATATCAGTACTGACTGGGGGATGAGGAAATTGACAACAGTCCTGCTGGAAAGAATTTGAGGGAATCGGTGGGTAATGACCTGGCAATGTGCACCTGCAGCCCAGAAAGCCAAATGTGTCCTGGGCTGCATCAAAAGCAGTGAGGGCAGCAGGTCAAGGGAGGGGATTCTCCCCCTGTACTCCACTCTGGTGAGGCCCYACTTGGAGTGCTGTGTCCAGCTCTGGGGCCCACAACATAAAAAAGACATGGACCCATTTGGGTTAGTCCAGAGGAGGCCACAAAGATCTCAGAGTGCTGGAGCACCTCTGCTGTGAGAAAAAGCTGGGAGRGTTGGGTCTGTTCAGCCTGGAGAGAAGATKACTCTGGCAAGACCTTATAGCAGCCTTTCAATAATTGAAGGRGACTTATATGAAAGATGAGGACAGACTTTTTAGCCGGCTCTGATGCAGTAGGACAAGGGATAATGTTTCTTAACTAAAGAAGGGTTGATTTAGGCTAGATAAAATTGGGAAATTTTTTATGTGAGAGTGGTGAGGTGGTGACACAGGTAGCCGAGGGAAGCTGTGGATGTCCCATCCCTGGAAACATTCAAGGTCAGGCTGAAAGGGGCTCTGAGCAACCTGATCTGGTTGATGTCTCTGTTCATTCCAGGGGGGTTGAACTGGATGACTTTTAAAGGTCCCTTCCAACCCAGCCCATTCTAGGGTTTTATGATTCTGTGTCCCCAGAAGGCATCTGCAGGGTCATATGGCAACCCAAAGCCTGGCGGGGCAAGGCACTCCACTCCACTCCACAGCCTGGGGAGGGGGATGTGGTGGGGCCATCCCCCTTTTCCCAAGAGGCTGGTGAGGGACACATCCCCCAGAACTGCACACAGCATGGCTGGTGCTCCTACGCCTGTCCCTGGTGTGGCTCCTGGCTGTTCTGACGAGGTGACAACAGAAGAGCACCGGTGCTTCTTTTTAAGCATAGCCATGGCCTTCAGCCCTCCCATGGGCAGGGCTGCAGGGAAACTTCCCCAGGGCTGTGCTGGGGATGGGGACAGGGCATGTGGCATGCAGGAGCCCGTGTTGCTGTGGGACAGGGTGTGATGGACAGACTGGTGCATGTGCTTGACTGGCAGCTACACCGGCAACCCCATTCTGGGAAGGATGGGGGTGACTGAGAAATGGGGACAGAGCCAGGGCTGATGGCAAAGGGACATGGCTGGCTATGCCTCCACCACAGGCCACATATGCTGGCAAGGCACCTGGCACCCAGAGGCCTATGGACAAGGGAGGAGGATGGCACAGCCAGGGCCACGTGTTCAGTGAGTGCATGGGGGCTTAGTGCAGGCTGTGCTCCAGGCTGCTCATTCCCTGGTCTTAGCAGTGTCAGGGGGCTTCATTGGGGTTCCCAGGTTTGAGCAAAAGCTTCACAGAGCCCGTGCAAAGTAAGTGTGTGTGTACACATGTATGTGTTCCACCCCACCCTCCATACTGGTGCCACTGAGCCGATGGCAGGCAGAGCGTGGGGAGCAGGCGCGTTGGAAGGACACAGAGACAGGGATGCTGAGCCAGCGCTAGTTCAGTGTCGGTGTTTATTTGTGTGACACTCAGAGTGGGGGAACAGGAGCAGGGAATGGGGGGACATGGGGAGAGACATCTGCGGTGGGGAGAGCCACTGTCCCCAGAAGTGGGGAAGAGGGAGGGAGCCAGCAAAGGGCCGGTGGGGTGGGGTTAGGGGCACTCGGATCTCTTCACGGTCTTCTCCACATTTCCAGCCTCGTGCTTGACCTTGCACGAGAAAGAACTGTGACTTTTCCAGTTGCTGGCGTCCAATGACAGGTAGCTGCTGGCCATGTACTTGTTGTTGCTCTGCCGCTGGGACTGGCTGGTCTCCACATTGCTACTGACAGGGCTGCCATCAACCTCCCATTCCACCGTCACGAGGCTCGGGTAGTAGTCCTCCAACAGACACACCAGGGTGGCTTTGCCCAGTGACGCAATCTCCTGGGAGGACGGCGCGAAGAGGTGGACAGTGGGAGCGGCCTTGGGCAGGTCTGCAAGGGAAGAGAGGTCAGAGAGGGCCCTGTTCCCCACCACAGCCCCTGCCTGCCCTGCTGGCACTGCCCAGGAACTCCCCACTTCCCCCACAGCCAAGAGCTTATCACTTATAACTGTAATATATTTCGATTTGGGATATATATGTATGATTTTTTATATATATATACACATATATATACATACATACATACATATATATAAAAATTATGTATTTTTATATAATATATAATATATAATATATAATATATAATATATAATATATAATATATAATATATAATATATAATATATAA
>JACAXG010000023.1:20307-33766 GCA_018881555.1 Amblyornis subalaris | reverse complement strand
AATATGTGCATATATATGTGTGTAATACACATATACATGTATTCCATATATACTTGTATATGTGCCTTATGTACACTATATGTACATACATGTGCATATATATTATAGATATGTATGTATAATATACATACTATAGATAAAGTGTACAGTATAGATACATATGTACTACATCTCATTATACAAATAGATATATAATTATATAAAATGTATTTAACATGAATTTTTATGCATTTGTATATCTCATATATAAAAATACATATTATATGTATTTTTATATATTATCTGTATAACTAAATCTCTAGTTATTTGCCATAAAACCATTTCTTCCCTTTTGCAAGGCAATTTTCTTTTAAAAAAATCAACATTTCACAGACAAACCACCCAGTTTTCTGCCTAGTCCTGCTTTCAGACATTTTCGGACTTGTCTCTGAAAAACTGTCAGTAAAAATCACCCARAGGAAGACAGAAAAAAGATGATTGGTCTTTCTGAGGTGGTTCTGCTGCCTCCTCCAATGTGCAGTGTCTCTATCTCCATCTTCACCTTTATTTCTATCTCTATCTCCATTTGAAAACCAGGATGACTCCACCATTAAAAAATTTCTGATGAAGAAATGGTCAAAGAACATTTTTCTCGATCTTAACCCTGAGTAATTTGGTTCAAATTGGGATTTTTGGCAAAATTCTTTAAAAAATTATAGACAAAGACAGACAAACGACATTTCCAGCAGCATTTTCAACACAATAATCTCCATTTTTGACATGTCTTACCTGGACAACGGGCTCTTTAAGATACCCCTGAAATCTTTTGTCTAAGATCCTGGGGATGCGTAGTTTTAACACAAAGTCGGGGGTGACTGTAGGCTGCTCGCAGCTGAGGACAGGCTGTCCTTTCACAGCACCTGCACCCTCGGCCATGGGACCCCGCAGAAGAGCCCCTGCCCCTCACCGAGGGTGACAGACTTAGTCCTCAGGACTAAGAGTTGAGGACTTAGACTTTAGACTGACAAATTTCTTTAACAAAGACAAAAATTGCCTCTTTCAGAGACTTAAAYCTGACTTTCTCTCTCTCTCTCTCTGAGACCTCAGACACATTTCCTGGRCCAATTTTAAGATTTTTCGACTGAGAAAATACCCCCCAATCCTTGGTGGCGCGCACAGAGTCGTCAGAGTCCGCAGGGACAAGACAGAGCCCACAACGCTGCGCTTGGTGCCTGTCCCCAAACGGGCGGCAGACCCCAGCCCGGCGCCAAGTCCGAGAAAAAAACCCCAAATCGCCAAAAATCGACAAAATGTCACAATTCCGCGGTGGGGAAGGAAAGACCGAGGAGAAGGCGGCGACTCACCTGTGATGGTCAGCGTCGTCCCGGACCCGAATACACCACACAGTGATGCAGGGCCATACAAAAACCTCCTGCCTCACGGCAGGGCAGTCCTGGGCCCCATGGATGTGGCAGGATGGAGGGGATGGTCTGGAGATATCCCAGTGGATGCAGCAGGATGAAGGTGATGGGATGGAGATGCCCCGATGGACACAGCAGGGTGAAGGTGTGGGCACAGCTGTACCTGTGGGGTTTTGGTTCTGGCTGGACTCTTGCAGTGCAGCTCCCACCACCAGCAAAGGAGATAATAGCTGAAGGTCTCTGCAGGCAACTTATTTTTATTAATATTCACTCTAGAAATCTGAAAAGGCAAGAGGTGGAGATGCCTACACAGAGCTGTGATAGCCAATGAAGAGGTGAGCCAGAATGGGTTTCAGCTAAAACCAAATAACTTCAAATTCCACTGGCAGGCTTGGCTGCTGCTTTGAAAAGTGTTTTCCAAGTGTGGTGCCAATCCCACAGATTGGTAGATTCAGTGCTCAGCTTGGACCACTGAATGCCAATAGCACCAACGTAAACTGAACTCACAGATACTCAGATGTTGTGGTTTGTGCAAGTGGTTATGGAAAGAAGCAGAGTCAGTGAACTTCCTGAGTCACAGGAACTATATAAATAGTCTCCTATAAAACAGGTGACACTGAAGATTTTGTGGTTTCAGACACTTTCTCTTTCAGAGTTTTGCTTTGCCTCTGGGAAGGTTTATGTTTATGTGCAAAGCCTGAAACTAGCCAAAAAAGAAAAAAAAATCACTGAAATTGTCTATGCAAAGCATTTAGCTGAAGCCAGCGCCCTCTATTGTGGAGTACCAGTTTCTGAACATTTCTCAGGCTTCAATGGGGTTTCRGTTTCATTTTATGGGAGGACAAAAGAGGGAGACAATGTTCAGCTCTTCGATCCAGCTCTTCTCTGTGGAGGGAGGCATGGAGGAGGACGGAGGCTGGATGCAGCAGGATGTTGGCCCTTCAGCACCTGCATGGCACGAGGCCTGGGTGGGAGCAGGGGCAGCTGGGGGGGTGCTGGTCCCGGSGGGCACTGGGGATGCTGGGCACAACTGCTGTGTCCTGGCTGCAGGGGCTGAGCAGTGGAGCCACACTGGGCACTCTCTGGTACTGCCATGGGCCGGGCCCAGACATGTCTGGAAGCAAACATGAAGGGAAAGGGAAGAATGTGCCCAGCAGCATGCAGCTTAAACAGTCCTGAAACAGCCCCAGCATGGCTTGGGCAAACATCCACCCCCAGAAGCTGCTTCTGTTTAGGCTACAATGACCACTGGCTGAGGGCGTAGTTGATCAGTGCCTGGAGTCTCCTGGCACAGCTGGGCTTGAAACTGAGCAGGGAGGCAGCTGACAGGGCTTAGAGGACCAGCCAGGGAGCACATGGGACACAGAACACAGCAGGAACACGGCAGCTGGGGTTATACTCTCCCAAAATGACAGGAGATGGGCACAGACATGGGGATCTAAGGGACAGCCGAGCTGGGACATGAGGCACAGCCATATTCAGTGCAGGGCAGCAAGGGCAGGGCCTTGGTGAGCACCTGACCCTCCCATCAAACAGGCACAGCAGAGACTCCTGACTGATGTCTGCAATGGCAGGAGGTTTTTGAATCACTTCCCCATTGCTGCATGTCACGGTGGAAGCAGTGCTGCTGTCTTCACCACCACAGAAATAGAGAGCCTCATCCTCAGCTTGGACTCCAGTGAT
Organism: Amblyornis subalaris; assembly: GCA_018881555.1. Classification (NCBI taxonomy): domain Eukaryota; kingdom Metazoa; phylum Chordata; class Aves; order Passeriformes; family Ptilonorhynchidae; genus Amblyornis; species Amblyornis subalaris. The sequence continues at coordinate 30,683 of JACAXG010000023.1, read as the reverse complement.
GGTTAATGTGTTCATGGAGCCAGATGTGGATCCAGAGAGTCACGAAGGGATGTCCGAGGGTCTGTTGGTGTTATCATAGATCACAGTGATGGGGGCACTGCCAGGGACCTTCTGCTGGAACCAGCCATACTTGCTGTTGCCACTGGAGCAGATGATCCGGACGGTTTCTCCCACGGTGGCTGACACTGAGGATGGCTGACTCACCACTGCTGCCTGGACTACGGATGTGGAGATGGAGAGGGGAGAAGAGGGGGGTCGGTCAGGGCCCGAGCACAGCCCTCTCTGAGCTGCAGGAAGGGGCTCCTGTGCCAAAAGGTCCTGATGGAACAGAGGGACCACTGCCCTAGACAGAGCCCAAAGCCTGAGCCCTGGGACCCTGTGAGGAGACCTTGCAGAGCAAGAGGATGTGGCCGGCAGCAGGATGAGGTGGTGGGGCTGATGACAAGGCAATGCCAGGCACTGCACAGCCCCGAGGTCACCTCYTGCACAGCATGGGACAACCAGGAGCCCATTCAGAGCCAATGGCCATGCAGAGGGGACACGAAGCTGCTTCAACCCTACAGACCTGCTCAGCTCTGAGAGAGAGGGTAGAGAAGCTCCATTTTTAATTACTCTGTTTCTGGAGGGCTGAGCCCCCTGTAGTGATGGTCCAGAGGCTCCTGGTGCAGCYGAGCTGGGAGCTGCGCGGGGAGGCAGCCCAGGAGCACCTCAGCTCTGAGGCTTAGGGCAGGGACAGGGCTACCGATGGGTCATTCCCGCRTTTCTTTATTGAGTGTGTGGGCAAACACTGGACAGGCTTCCTAGAGAGCTGGACGATATCCCAAGCCTGCACTTGGACAATGCCYTTATCCCTGCACTTGGAAATGACCTACATTTTGGTCATCCCTGAAGTGGCCATGCAGTTTGACTAACTATGTGATCATTGAATGCCTCTTCCATCTGAAATAATTTATTTAGTTTTATCCTATCTGCTCTCATCCACAAATGACAAGGAAAGGGCTGTAAGGGATGGAGCTGGAAGACTGGGAAGAGCCACATTCACCACAGGGCAGAAAAGGGCAAGGTCATGCCAAGGACCTGCCCCACCATCAAACGGGGAGAGCAGAGACTCCTAACTGGCACCTGCCATGGTTGGAGGGCTTTGTGTCACTTCCCCATTGCTCTGTTTTACCATGGTAACATTATCACTGCCATGTTTGTAGTTACTACATTGATAGACAGCCTCATCCTCGGCTTGKCTGGGATGGTTACTGTGCTCTTGGAGCCAGACGTGGAACCGGAGAATCATGAAGGGATGTCTGGTAGTCTCAAATCATCATAGATCATAGTGACAGGGGCACAGTCAGGAAACTTAGGCTGGTACCAGTCATAGTATATCTGCCACCATGTCTGGAGCAGATGATTTTGATGGCTGACACTGAGTGGAGCTGACAGAGCACTGCCTGGACATGGGAACCTGGAGAGGGAGAGGAGAGGAGAGAGAAACGAAGATGGGAGTCAGTCAGTGTTCCTGGAGCATGGCCCTCCCTGATCAGGGGAACACTGAAAGGACAAATCTGCCTGCAGGCACATACGTGGGACACCCTGAGCATGACAACACTGCTGGGAGGTCATAACTTCCTCAAATGACAGGGGATGGGCACAGTCCTGGGGCTTCAAGGGGTAGATGAGGCAGGAGGTTTTTGTATCACTTCCCCATTGCTCTGTGTCACTGTGCAGCAGTACTGCTGCTGTCAYWGCTACCACAGAAATAGACAGCCTCGTCCTCGGCTTGGACCCCAGTGATGGTTAACGTGGCCGTGGAGCCGGACTTGGATCCGGAGAATCGCGAAGGGATGTCCGAGGGTCTCTTGTCATTGTAGTAGATCACAGTGACAGGGGCACTGCCAGGGACCTTCTGCTGGTACCAGCCATAGCTGTAGCTGCTACCCGAGCAGGTGATCGTGACGGTGTCTCCCACCTTGGCCGACACCGTGGGCGTCTGAGTCAGCGCTGCCTGGACCAGGGAACCTGGAGAGGGAGAGAAGASAGGRGAGAAGACAGGGGTCAGTCAGTGTCCCAGSAGCACAGACCTGCCTGGCAGAGGGGTGTGGCCCCTGTGCCCAGAGGCCCCGTCCAGGCACAGTGAGTCTGGCCTTGGCACCTGAGCTGTGGGCGAGCACCACGAGGAGAAGAGGGGCCCAGGCCATGGTGCAATCCCACCAGCTCAGCGTCCCCACGATGATGGAGCTGTGCCGTGGACCCTGACTCCCTTTTAAGCCCCTGCCTGCCCAGGACACAGCCCCTCCATGCAAATCCGACCCTGCGGTCACGGCCGGATCCTGCCCGCGCCTCTCTCCTCACATCCCTCCCTGCTCCACGCCCAGCCCCCCCACCCTAGATGCAGCAGGGCCTGTCCCCAGGCACAAAGCAGAGACACGTCCCAGCTCTGAGCCTGAAACCCATCAGCACAGACCCCCTGTCCCCAGACCAGGCTGCAGYGCCTGAGGAGAAGGGAGAGCTGAACACTGGGGCAAGGGGCTACAGGAGCACCTGCAACTCCCAGTGATGGGGCTGGGATGATCCCAAGTGCCACCATTCCCCAACTAATTTTTGACATTTTTCCCTCCCATGGGTGTTCCAGGCCCCTAAGGTACCCCCTTGGCCTACTCCTTTTTTGCCCTGGCTCTTACCCTGACAGCCGAGGTCCACCACTCAAGAACGAGACCTTTGCTCTTCCCGAGCATTCAAACCCCAGAACAATGGGAGTGGGCCAGCACCAAGCCCTGGGGTCCACCAATGCCTCCCCAGGAGCAGATCATGAACCCAATGTGTTGGTGCTCAGCAAAGGCAGCCAGAGCCGAGGCAGATCCTGGTCAGCCCTACTCTGACTCAGGGCGCAGGGATCGTGGCTGTCTTCGGCAGTCTCAACCCAGATCAAGAGTGGCTGCACCAGGGGAAATTCCCTCTCCCCCAGGACCCTCCCTGTCCCAACTATGCTGTCCCCAGAGTGCCCAGGACACCGGGAGCCCAGCTGGCATGGGCASGGCAGGGCTGCGGGGCTGTTTCCCTGTGAGCAGCATGGAGGGGACCTGCTGGAGCAGAGCACGTGTCCCACAGCAGGAACTGCCACACAGGCACAGGTGCTGCTCCAGCATCGCGTTCGAGCAGCAGCAGCGGCAGCAGCAGGCAGCACCCGAGGGTGCCCCGCTGGGGCAAGACTAGCCTTGGTCTCTCTTTCCCCGTGCTGGGAGTTACCGTGGCCCTGATCATCAYTGGTGTCCAAGCCAGAAGAGTGAGAGCTTCCTCCTGCTTCTCCTCCTCCTCGGCTTGGACCCCAGCCTTGGGCAATGTGGCCATGGAGATGAGCACGTTCCCAAGTGCTATATATCCCCTCTCGAAATAACAGGGGATGGTGTCAGAGACTGAAGTGTTATGGTTTATGGCTTAAATATTTTTATGAAGGACTTCTGCCYATTATAGCAAAGCTGCCCAAAAGACCACAGCACCCCGAATGGGCCCTCTGGGCTGAGGCCCTGAACTGTGAGTTAAACTGCCTAAGGGAAACAGATAAGAGAAAGTGACACTGTTGTTTTAAGCATTCTCAGGTCTGGGCTGGAGGAGAAGAATACTTCCACAGGAGGATCAAGCCCAGCAGCTTCAGAGTGGAGGCCATAGCCAGCCCCAGGCTTATCTGTTGCCACGTTTGGACTGGCCTCCACCCTAATGAAGGGGGAGGAGGAGGAGCGTTTCAGGTGCATTGCTAAAAACCTCTGATCAGAGGCAATGAACACGCATCCTCCACAACACAAACTGGCTCAGCTGGGAAACAGGCTCATCCACAGAACATGCACATGAAGGGACAGCAGAGGAGGTGTCACAATCCATCAAAGACCCCCAAAGTGCCCCCAGACCCATTCCTGAGGCCCTGCATGTGATGCAAATTGATGCAATCAACCCAGAGTCTTGCAAGAGACAGTGTTAAACTGCCCTCCCTCAGGGGAGGCACCTGGGCATTCCCATCTGGCCCAAATATATATTAATCCATTGGATTCTATGCTTTTTGGCGGTGGGGGACCCTCACCACCAAGAAGACCAGATGAGGAGAGCAACAAGACTTTGTTGGAGGGGTGATATGTTTCTACTCAATCTCTGTCACTCTTCCTGTGCCCCCCCCACCTGTTTTTCTATTTCTTTCTTTCTCTCTCCCTCTTTTACTGTTAAATAAAATACATGAATTTTTTTGGTGTCAACATTTAACCTCATTTGGTTTTAATTTTGTTTTGGGGAATGTTCAAACCTTCAGGATTCTTTCCACTTTTTTCACAGAGTGTTAGTTCTCTTTGCTCTTCTGTGCTTAGAGCAGATCATAAGAGATGGGAACAGACCTGGGGCTCTAAGAGAATGCCAAGCTGGGACACCAGGCACAGCCATATTCAGTGCAGGGCAGCAAGGGCAGGGTCGTGGTGGGGACATGATCCCCCATGAAACAGGCACAGCAGAGACTCCTGACTGATGTCTGCAATGGCAGGAGGTTTTTGAATCACTTCCCCATTGCTGCATGTCACGGTGGAAGCAGTGCTGCTGTCTTCACCACCACAGAAATAGACAGCCTCGTCCTCGGCTTGGACCCCAGTGATGGTTAACGTGTTCGTGTAGCTGGATGTGGATCCGGAGAATCAGGAAGGGATGTCCGAGGGTCTCTTGGTGCTTTCATAGATCACAGTGACAGGGGCACTGCCAGGGACCTTCTGCTGGAACCAGCCATAAGCATTGTTGCTACTCCCACAGCAGATCAAGGTGTCTTGCTGGAAAGACATTGACACTGGGGACAGCTAAGCCAGAGCCATGTGAGAGCCATGGGCTGAGGCAGAAGTTCTCCAGTTTGCCAGAGTGCTCAAGGCTCCCATGGACTGGCAAATGCCCACAGGCTCAGCCCAGAGCTCTCATGGTGGCTGCAATGCTGCTGGGCCCTGGGCRGGACTCAGACTGTGGAGCAGATGTGTGGCAAAGGTGTTCTTCGGCAGCACCACAGGCTCCAGCTCCTAACACTGTCCCAGGCTCCTCTGCCCCTCACATGGATATTGGGCAGCAGAGATGAGCCCAGCACACAGCTTCTGCAGCGCCAGGGCTCAATCACTGGGGACAAAGTCATAGAATCATAGAATGGTTTGAGTTGGAAGGGACATTAAAGACCATCTAGTTCATACCCCCTGCCAAGGGCAGGGACACCTTTCACTRGACCAGGTTCCTCAAAGCCTCATCCAACCTCGCCTTGGACTCTTCCAGTGATGGGCCATCCACAAGTTCTCTGGGAAACCTGCTCCAGTGCCACATCATGCTCACAGTCACAGCCCTGAGACACAGAACACACAGGGAAGGGAACCAGGAAGGGAAAGTCCCAAAGCTGGAGAGGTGGTCATGCCTGGTGGAGTGGAATGAGGAGCCAAAACCCACTTCTTTGACACTCARGATCTCACTTGCTGTGGCACAGGGTCACCATGAGATCAACACTGCTGCTGTCAAAGCTACCATGGTATTAGACAGCCTTGTCCTCAGCTTGAACATCAGTGATCCTCTGGAGCCAGACACAAAACTGGAGAATTGTGAAGGAATGTCCGAGGGTCTCTTGTCATTCCAGTAGATCACAGTGACAGGGGCACTGCCAGGGACCTTCTGCTGGTACCAGCCATACTCATTGCTGCTCCCAGAGCACATAACCCAGACAGTTTGTCCCAGGTTGGCTGGCACCAAGGGCAGCTGACTAGACCAGGGAGCCTGGAGAGGGAGACATGAAAGGGAATGAGATGGGAGTCAGCCAGTGCAGCAGGAGAACAGCCCTCTCCAGGCAGTGTGACAGGGTCCCTGTGCCCAGTGGTTGTGATGCCACAATGGGACACAGAGCCTCAAGACAGAGAAGAAAATTAGAGACCCATGGTCTGCAAGGAGAGCTGGCAGCAGCAGAGCAGTAGAACATCACCCTCTGAGGGAAGGCGACCTGGTCATGGCTACAGAAACATGGTGGAATCAGAGCCCAGCCTGGCCCAGGGCAATGCAGCAGAGGCAGCTTCAGCAGCAGCAGAAGGATGGGGCAGCCAGAAGCAAAAGGCAACAGGGCTGGGGTTGAGGCAGCTCCATTCCTCTTACAGGGACAGGGGAAAGAGTGCCTTGTTTKGCACAGTCATGTCCTKGGGCAGGGGACAGGAACCTGCCTCATCTCCACTATCACAAGTTTGTTTTGCCATGAACAAAAAAGGCGCAAAACCTTCCTCTCTCGACACTGTTCCGTGTCTCACTTCCCCATTACCCACTGGCTTCATCACCCCCATCAGTACCACTGCTGTCCCAGCTAGAAATAGACAGCCTTRTCCTCAGCTTGGACCCTAGTGATGGTTAATGTGGCTGTGGATCTGGACCTGGATCTGGAGAATCGTGAAGGGATACCCAAGGGTCTGGTGTTGCTGTCATAGATCACCGTGGCACACAGTGGCTGCCAAGACGTCCCAGCACAGAGGCAGCAGCATGAGGATATGGTCATGAATAGCAAGATGTAGTGGGGTGGGGGACAAAGCCACACTGATCTTTGTAGGGACAAGGGCAGTGGCCTTCAGACATGAGGGAGAACAAGAGAACCTGCAGTTTCCATCCTTCCAAAAGAAGGACATTCCCATCCATGGCTGTACAGAGGGGACAGGATCCTGCCCCACAGCCAGCCAGGAGGGAGAAGAGCTGAAATCTTTTCTCTAGTTTTGGAGTCTGGGAAATCTTTGGAAGTCTCACTTCCTACTACTCATTGTCACTATACACCATAGCCACTGCTGCTGCTGTCATCATTACCACAGAAATAGACAGCCTCGTCCTCGGCTTGGACCCCAGTGATGGTTAATGTGGCCGAGGAGCCAGACCCAGATCCGGACAATCATGAAGAGATGCCCGAGGGTCTCTTGGTGTTTTCATAGATCACAGTGRCAGGGGCACTGCCAGGGACCTTCTGCTGATACCAGCCATAGTAGCTGTCACTCCCGGAGCAGGTGATCTTGAAGGTGTCTCCCACGTTGAGTGACACCAAGGACAGCTGACTCAGTGATGCTGCCTTTACCAGGGAACCTGGAGAGGGAGAGGAGAGAGACAAGAGGCAGTCAGTCAGTGTCCCAAGAGCACAGCCCTCCCAGGCAGGGGAACAGTAATGGGACAACTCTGCCTTCAGGCACACATGTGGGACACCCTGGGTGCAGCCCTCGCCCCAGGCACTTCTAATGGATTGCTGTAGCCAGAACCTGAGACCTCTCCCTGTCAACTGCCCCTCGGGGCACTCCCTGATCCCAGGCAYTGAGCCTGGACAGCCTGGGGACGTGGCCTGCTGCAGACACCCAGTGTCCCTGCCCATGAACCAACGGGAACCACGTCCAGGCCAGCAGCCAGGGACTGCAAGGCAGGGGGTCCCCAGGCGGCGAGAAGCTCTGTGTGGTCATAATGCATGACAAAGCAATGGGGACATCTCCAGCATGCCATGGCCACCAGATGGGAGGTGGCATGAGGACAGAATTGCAGACAAGACCCTGCGAAGCAAGAGCCACAACAGCTGCAAGCACCACGGGTAGGAACTGGCTATGCTCTGCAGTTCTTCCCCACACAGGGAAAGGTGCAGCAATCAAGAGGAGTGAAAAAATAACCCAAGCATCACCATGACCCTGAGCAGCACTGCTGTCATAGCCACCACAGAAATAGCCTCATCCTTGGCTTGGACCCCAGTGATGGTTAACGTGGCTGCGGAGCTGGAATAGGATCCGGAGAATCGTGAAGGGATGTCTGAGGGCCTGTTGTCATTGCTATAGATCACAGTGACAGGGGCACTGCCAGGGACCTTCTGYTGGAACCAGCCATAGCCATAGCTGCTGATGCTGCTCCCAGAGCAGGTGATCTTGATGGTGTCTCCCATGTTGGCTGACAGKGAGGACGGCTGACTCACTGCTGCTGCCTGGACCAGGAGAGGGAGACGAGAGGGGAGAAGAGGGGAGTCRGTCAGTGCCCCGGGAGAAGAGACTTGCCTGGGTAGCAGGATAGGGAATGCCACRGTCAGAGGAGAATGGACCCGGACATGGTCACCAGCATATTTGAGGAGTAGAGCCCAGGCCAAGGCATCTCAGCAGAGAGGCAGCTCTGACAGCTGCAGGAGGACATGATCATCCATAGCAAGAGGCAGTGAGGTGGGGAACACAACTACACCATGAGTTTTGTAGGGACCRGGACAATGGTCCCCAGCCACAAAGTCACCTGCTCTTCTCTAGGGCAAAAAAGGGAATTCACAGCCGTGGTTGTGCAGAGGAGACAAAAACCTGCACCAGTCTGACATCCACAACTCTGCTTGGCTATGAAAAGGACTGAAAATCTACATTTTTAATTCCTCTGTACTTCATATGAAAATCTCTCTTTGTCACTTCACCAGCAGTACTGCTGCTGTCCCTGCCACCACAGAAATAGACAGCCTYGTCCTCGGCTTGGACCCCAGTGATGGTTAACGTGTTGGTGGAGCCAGATGTGGATCCGGAGAATCGCGAAGGGATGCCCGAGGGTCTATTGTTGTCATCATAGATCACAGTGACGGGGGCACTGCCAGGGACTTTCTGCTGGTACCAGCCATAATAGTTGCTGTTACTCCCAGAGCAGGTGATCTTGACGGTGTCTCCCATGTTGGCTGACAGCGAGGATGGCTGAGTCAGCGCTGCCTGGACCAGGGAGCCTGGAGAGGGAGAGGACAGAGGGGAGAAGAAGGGGATCAGTCTGAGCCCCAGGAACACAGCTTTCCCTTGGCAGCAGGACATGGCCCCTGTGCCCAAAGGCCCTGTCCAGGCACAGTGAGTCTGACTGTGGCACATGAGATATGGGCAAGTAATGCGAGGACAAGAGGGGCCCARGCCGTGGTACAATCCCACSAGCTCCATGTCCTCGCATTAAGGGGGCTGTGCTATGGACCTTGTCTAGCTTTTAAGCCACCACCTGCCTGGGCCATGCCTCCTCCACATAATTCAGACTRCACTCGCAAGGCAGGATCCTGCCAGTGCGTCTTTCCCCACCTCCCASTCAGCTCCCTCATCAGGGGATATTTCCCACACCACACTTCACCTGCTGAGAAAAACTGCCAGATTTATGGTGAGTCACACCTGACATGGTGATGGCCAAATGTCCAGATGGCAGAAGAGGGTGTTGGTCCCACCAGGGATCCCTAAAGCCAAGGGCCTCTGGTGCACTAGCAATCTGCAAAACCACTCCYGGAAGCTGCAGTCTTCAAAACTTAGTCATTCCCCAGAAAGAGCATTCCCCAGCACCCACAGTCAACAACAACCATCCTGCAGGGTGCCTCAATCCTGACCAGCACTGCTGTCMMWGCCACCACAGAAATAGACAGCCTCGTCCTCGGCTTGGACCCCAGTGATGGTTAACGTGCCCCCAGAGCCGGAGAATCGTGAAGGGATGTCTGAGGGTCTCCTGTCATYGTAGTAGATCACAGTGACAGGGGSACTGCCAGGGACCTTCTGCTGGTACCAGYCATAGCTGCTGCTACCCCCGGAGCAGGTGATCTTGATGGTCTCTCCCATGTTGACTGACTCCAAGGATGGCTGACTGAGCAATGCTGCCTGGACCAGGCATCTGGAGAGGGAAAGCAGAGAGGGGAGAAGACAGCGGTCAGTAAGTATTCCAGGAGTACAGACCTCCTTGGGCAAGGTTGCCTGAGTGCAACWGTCATGGACAGAACAGACAGGGACATGGTCACAGGCACGTTTGAGGAGCAGAGCCCAGCCYATTGCAGAATGGYTGCACAGAAGCAGCTCTGGCAGCACAGGAGGACAYGATCATCAGTAGCAAGAGGCTATGGGGGACACAGCTACACCAAGAGCAGTCAGGAGGGAGAAAGGCCAAAATCTTTCCTCTGGATTTTGAGTCTGTCTCATTCTCTAGTACTCATTGTCACCACACACCATAGCTGCTGCTACTGCCCTCATAGCTACCACAGAAATAGACAGCCTCRTCCTCGGCTTGGACCCCAGTGATGGTTAACGTGCCCACGTTGTTGGATGAGGATCCGGAGAATCGCGAAGGGATGTCYGAGGGTCTCTGGTTGTTGTTGTAGATCACAGTGACAGGGGCACTGCCAGGGACCTTCTGCTGGAACCAGCCATAGCCATAGCTGCTGATGCTCCCAGAGCAGGTAATCTTGACGGTGTCTCCTRCCTTGGMTGACAGCGAGGRYGGCTGCTGACTCAGTGATACTGCCTGGAYCAGGGAACCTGGAGAGGGAGAGGAGAGAGGGGAGAAGATGGGGGTCAATCAGTGCCCCAGGAGAAGAGACCTCCCTGAGCAAGGTTACAGGGAGTGCCACAGTCAGAGGAGAATGGACC
>JACAXG010000220.1:882888-941432 GCA_018881555.1 Amblyornis subalaris | reverse complement strand
GTATTTGGGAAGGTCTTGCTTAAACCATTCATGTTCCCTGAATTTAAAAATAAAAAAATTCTGAATATATGTAAGCAAAGAAAACATTTTTAACAGGAAATTCTTTTAAAATATAAAATTAATTTTAGTCTGTGCAGGAAGAATCACAGTTGCCAGTCCAAGACCTCTTCTGTGTAGCACAGACAATGAAACGGTACATCAGTAATCACCACCTGCACAAGATTTTACTAGACATTTTGCAGGAGACTGAAAAAAAATCTTTTTTGTTATCTCACAGATCACTTAGGGATAGGGATCAGGTGGTTTTGTTAGAAATGATACAACTTTTAAAATTTTTTTATAACTTTAGTCAGCTTTGTTCACCTTTGCCCGGGACGGATTGAAGCTTCTTTTCAATTAACTCTGTTTCTCGGGCGGAGTCCGAGAAGCTTAAGCACCCCAACTGATTAGGGAGCAGTCAGAAAACACAAGAGAGATGAAGAAACATTAATATGCATTAAGAAACATCCACCTCAAACAACTAACACCTGGCGTGGTCAGAGACACCAAGTCTGGCAGAAGATTGATAAAACAGCCAAAGAACAGAACCAAATTAGCATCGGAAGAGAAGGGATCAATAACCAATAGGAGACTGAATACTAAGAATTACATAATTTAAGACCAATGAACTAAAACTTCTAGGGTATTGTCTGTATAAATATGGTCGTGTGGGATGGAATAATGCTGCACAGAAAATTTCACTGCACAACCCCAGCAATGTGTGGGTGAAAGGATTTCTATTGCACAATCTGGCTAGAACATCCTGGCCAGAATAAAGTAATGCCTTAATTCTTTAACACTAAAAGATGTTGTTGCAGAGTTTTTGTTTTTCCCTCAGTTTTGGCAACAGTTTCTTTCTCATTTATGACTTCAGTCCCTTCCTCCTCCTGTTCCTGTGACTGTTCTGCTGCAGAAGGGGCTGACACTCGTGATTCCCTCTCCTGTTCTCTCCTAGAAGCTGCCTCATTCCTGACTAAACGACATGACTTTGCTGTGGTTGTTTATTTTTAGTTAGAGGAGCAAGTGACATACTTGAAAGCTGGGTTTCTGGCTTAGCCAAAGTGTCTGTTGGTATGTTTTCAGATCCAGAAATCCCCTCTTCTCCTTGAGGTTGCTGACTAGTATTGAGCAGTGTTCAACAGGAGCAGGCCAGGGCCCATCACAGTGTAATAAGATGGGCCTCCCTGCGATAGCAAAGGCATCTTTCTTTCAAAACATTCTATCACTTCATAATAGAATGCCATTTCATCATGTCCTACCTGCCCATTTTCCCCCACATGCCTTTCCACCCGTAATCACACTGCTGTGAGGCCTGGGAGATAATCCAAAATAGTTTGTTAATCTTACAAAAAGACTAAACTATACTCCTAAGAAATACCAGCAGAAATATTTTGACATTTGAAGGATGTTCAAGATACTGAAGTTATGGCCATGAGGGAGAAAATATCACAGAAGAATGTAGTGAAGGTGCCATTCCGTATTTGCTCCACAGGAAAAAAAAAATCTTAGACAAAGATGTTTAATTGTTGATTGTCTCCATGAGACAGTACAAGTACAGTAACAGCTTCAGTATGGAGCCCAAATAGCGGATTAAGCTCAAGGCCAATGCTCTAATGCAAAAAAAAAAATCACTACGCTTTACAAAGCACAGCAAATTTTAAAAAAAAACCCAAATCTTCAACATGTACAGCAAAAAATAGAACATGGAAGAGATAAACTAGTATTGAGAACAGACAAAATCAATATTCTGACCAAAAACCATTATACAGATAAAATAATTATAAATTCCATCTAATATGCTCAGGTCAAATCTATTATTATCTCAACACCTTCAAGCCTCACACTGGGTATCAAATAAGACTGCTATGGTTTAACCCTGCCAGTAACTAAGCACCACACAGCCACTGGCTCAGTCCTCTCTAGTGGGATGAGGGGCAGAATCAGAAGAGTAGAAGTGCAAAAAACTTGGGGGTCGAGATAAAAACAGTTTAATAATCAGAAATTTCTTTAAAAAAATTCTAAGGAAATAAAGTATTGAAAACCACAAAGAGAGGTGACAATGAAATCCAAGAACGACAAATAATGCAAATGAAAACAATTCCTCTTCACCAACTGATGACCAGCAGCCCAGCCCCATCAGCCTTCCTCCAGTTTTTATTGCAGAGTATGACCCCATATAGTATGGAATATCCCTGTGGTCAGTTGGGATCAGCTGCCCCAGCACTGTCTCCTCACAATTCTTTGTGCACCCCCTCACGCCCCAGCCTACTCACTATCAGGACAGTGTGAGGAGAGCAGAAAACACTTTGGCAGTAACTATAACATCCACATGTTTTCAAGACTATTTTCAGTACAAATCCAAAACACAGCCTTATACAAGCTACTATGAAGAAATTCAGCTCTATTCCAGCCCAAATCAGCACAGTGGACTAAGCTCTACTCAATGTGATCCTGAGAACACTGCGCTTAGCACAAATGTGCTGAGCAAAATGTAGTTTAATCAGAGAAACAGTTAATTTGGAAGCAGAAAAATCTCTTCCCATACCACTAGAAGGCTCAGCCCTGGCTGGAATGACTGAACCCAGAGGAATATTTTGTTACTATTCATGGCACTGGGCCTTCCCCCTTGCATGCACAAATTGTGAGGTGACATGTTGTATGGCTAACAGGACAGAACCGTTTCTGATTCAAAATCCATCCATGCTCTGTAAACAGCATTTTTCAACATCTGTTTCACACCACTTCTTTTCTGTACTTATTTAATACAACTGAGATAAGTTAGGTTCCCATCCACTCAAGTTTTGCAACATTTAGTTCTCACGGTGCTTTGACCTTTGCAAGAAAGTACTTCACATTGCAATAAAGTAGTAACAGGTGAGTGCACCACGTTTCTTGTTATACTGAGAAAACATGAACATTGTTGATTTCCTAACTTCCAACCTTAAAAGCAGCACCATTTTCACTATGGTAGTATAGCAACGTTCTTTCCTTAGAGCTTCTTGCAATGAAAAATAAGCTTCTGCATGAAGTACAGTTCTGTCAGCTACCAAGTTTTTTATTTGACCCAGTGCATATTTGTCAACACAGTCAACTTCTCTGGAATCTTCTCTTGGAATCTGGAGTCCATGATGGCTATCTCCACTTACAAACTTTAACTTATCAGTACTTTTGAAGTAATTATCATTCATACACACACAAATTCATGCCAGTGCTCTGAAGCTAGAAATTGCTATTTTGCATGTGGAATATTCAGTGTCTTAAATGACTTTTCAGAGCCTGAAGAAATGTAAATATAAGAGTTATCAGATTGAAGAGCTTCCTCAGACATTCACAGTACAGAGCACTGGTTCCTAACAGCAAAGACAATTTTTTTCCCCCCAAGAAGTCTAAATAGTGTAATTTTTGCAAACCACTAGGCAGGTTAACAGCTTTCCTACAGCAGTCTTAAACCAAAAGTTTCTCAGAATTCTCATATATAATATAAATAATTTGTTTTACTGTAATCTCCAACAGATACTTCATTGTCCGCTGGAGAAAAGCACTATCAGACCTAAAACCAAGCCATTAGAAGCTGAATTTTTCATCTCAGTCTAGAAAACATGGACAAGCTCAATGAGTAATTTCTTGGTTCTGCATATTTGCGCTATTGTAATTCCAGCATCCTGTGATCAGACATCAGCTAGTGTTTTACCTAATGTCTCTGATTGTTGCTCTCTTCATTGGATCCACTTGCAGCATGTGCTTCAAAAGACTAATTACAGACGGATTCAGGTACTGAGGGGTATAAAAGATACCATCACAGATCTTCTTAAAAAGGGTTGGCACATGATCATCATCAAATGGAAGCGTTCCGCACAACAAAGCATAGAGAATAACCCCACTGCTCCAAATATCTACTTCTGGACCTGCATATAACCTGTGAAAAAATTAACTATTAGTGATTTGTGTTTAATATATTTTTTTTCTCTCTTTTTCCCATTGTATCACAGTAATAAAAAGCCCACGAACTTGGGGCAACTGATTCGCAAGCACTATACCATTTCAGTTCTATGCCATGCCTCCCTTGAACTTCAGTACCCTTCCCTTTCTAATATATAACAGGGCACAAGTACAGAGTTTTCAGTCTCTATTGTGTAACAATAATCCACACTGCAATTTCACACAATGGCAAACTGAAAGAAACATGCACCTACTACTAAGAAGGCCCATGTTATGTAATGTTATCAGTGTTTTAAGAGGAATCTGTGCAAAGTCAGCTATCGCCCAAATTATGGCCGAAAAGTTTAAGACAAGTCCATACAGCAGACAGTGTCACATGTCCTGTGCCACTGCCTGAGTAAAACAGATATCTGGCCTCCAATCAACAAGAGGCAATATTAGGGTAGGTAGCTGAAAGCAGATTTGACAATCATAGTTTACAAAAAGGGAAGTTACCTTCAGACTGAGTATCTACTCCACAGCAGGCATTTCACTGCTCCTCAACTTCACAGCAGACTTTGCCTGTAGCTGTACCTGCACCTCTACTTCCAAGAACTGAGCTGTACATGAGATTTTTAAACCAATTCAGGCAGAGTGTACACAATAGATTTGGGGCATTGGACATCAATTCTACCTTACAGGAACTATTCAAAGCTAGTTCATAGAAGCTTAAAACACCCACGAAAAGTTATCAATACAATTAACAGACCTCAAGTTTCTCAGCATCAAGTTTGTCAGCTGAACAAGTTTTACAGCCTTTAGAATCAAGCAGCAAAATGACTGAAGTACATGCACACATGTATCCAATATAAAAGAAACTACCTTCCTGAAATTACTTCTGGTGCAGCATAGTTAGGGGAACCACAGCTTGTTCTTAAAAATTCTCCATCTGACATCATATTTGATAGACCTGAAAGTGTATAAGAGTAACTACTAAAAATTCAGCGAGCAAAATGATTTCACACTGCATATACCACCTTGAACAAACCACTAGTGATTCAAATTAGAAAATTAACAAATTTATTCCTATTAAGAAATAACATTGTTTGGAATTACTGAATTTATATATAAGCATGCCACATAATCCTCCCTTTATTTTACCAGAAATCTGAGTAACATCAATCCATTACTGCCCACAACCTAGAAATATTTGAGTTCATTCGTAGACAAAAAAAAGATAAATTTGAATGACACAGCTATGACAGAGAAGAAAGTTGCTCTAAAGGAGATGATGCAGTATAGCAAGATAGGATTTTGATCATTAACAAGAAACTACTAAAAACCACATTTGCTTCTAAAATGCCAAAGTGGAAAATGCTACCACTGAATTACTTAAAATTCTGTAAGAGGTTACACAGAATAAGGGAACTGAAGAGTAAACGTGACTTTACCACAATTTAGACCCCTACACTATGCACCTGCTTCCTGCATCACTGAAGTTCAGAGTTTGATTTTCAGGCACTCTGTTAGCAGCTGAAGTGTGCTTTAGAACTAGGCCATCTGCATTCACCAGCCCTCACTATAGTTTGACAGCTATGGAAAAGATCTTCTGGTTTTCTCAGTGGAGGCTGCACAATCAAGACTACCATAAGCCGAAGAACTCAGTCTCCAAGAAGCAATTATGCCCTTTTACCAGTCAGCAGGGTGTGTGGAAAGAGCATAGCTTGCCTAGCTTTCATATTCTAATACACAAAAGCTTTTACTAAGCTCTTGTTTAATACACTAGTCGTAATTAACTGAGTGCTACAGTTTTGCTGACACTAAGGTACAGGAAGATATTTTTGTAAGTTACTGTACTTCATTTCTTACCATGTAAGCCATTTCACCCAAAGCTTTTTTTTACACAAGAAATCGATATGATTCCCAGAGTCCACATAGCTGAACATCATAATTTTAAAATGTACTTAGAACACTCAGCATTATTTAACACCTTTCACTGGAGATTTACAAGAGCAGGTATTACCCACTATGTCTACAACAGATCTATCATGATACAGCAGTATGGATACCTTACTATGCTTATGTGGTGAGGTTTCCTGATTCAGATGGTTCCAAGAACTAGCTGCAAGGCTTCTCTGCAACTGTGTCACGAACAGCTAGCATAAACAAATCTTCACATCTTCAAAGTGAATTTAGAGAAATTTAATAGGAGGACTAGTGTATTTTTCTATAGCACTGTAGCTTCTTAAAGATGAAGAACTACCCCTGTACTGTTCTTCCAAGAAGAGCTAAGGATCTACATTTTACGGATGGTGAAACAGACAAGGAGTGAGTTTTGAAGTGGAATGGTCAGAAACTAAGTCTATTTAGCATTTTAGAGAAAATATTGTTAAGCAAAACAAAACTAACCAGTTCACAATTTCATCCAGTCACAGAAAATACCTCAAAAGAAAGCTTGAGAGGGAAACAAGTTCAATAAATGTACAAGAACATTATTCTGCTTTACGTTTATACTCTTCATGTTCTTCTATTGTATCCCACTACCAGGATATTCAAGTATGTATATTTTATTTAATATTTCCCATAGTAAATAACAGGATCTAACACCAGAAATGCAATCAGATATAAAAAAAGGCAATAGTTACCGAAGTCAGCTATCTTGGCATTCATGTGTGCATCAAGCAGCACATTTTCAGGCTTCAGGTCTCTATGTACTACCATGTGCCTATGACAGTAATCCACACCAGAAAGGATTTGCTGGAACAGACGTCTACTTTCCTTCTCATCAAGCTAAAACAGACAAGGATTTTAAACAATTAAGAGACAGTGGAAGTTAATTTGTTTTTTATTTATATGAGCTAGAGGAAATTTTCCCATGACCTAAACTGATAATTTATGGCTTTGATACTTTATACAGCAGATTATCAGAACTTGCAGCAGGAAGCTTCACATCTTACATCATTTTGTTTGTACCACAATGACTAAAACAAAACATACCTACTTACTCAGAAAGTCACTGAAATTTCTCAATCACACTTTTGAAATTGGTTTGGCAGGTGTTACATACTCACTAACTAGAAACATTAGCCCTCAAACATTAACTTTGTCTAACTGGAATATCAATGAACCTTGACATTTAATCACAGTGCAAGATTTAAGCTGGTAAAAGCTGCTGAAATGTAGCACAGAAATTATAAATTTCAGCTGTTCTTTACACTATCAACAGCTAGTCCCAAACTGCACACTTAGGTGGGCATTTCCTAGAAAGATCCCTAACCCGCATCAGTTTGTCTTAACAAGTAATTGAAGTATCCTATATATCTAAATGGTCTGTCAAAAGTGACTTCGGATTTTCCACAGAAACTGTTCTAATAGTAGCAGACAGTAATAAGGGCATAATGGTAGCTTTCCAACAATGGATTATACTGAAGGAACAGTTTTCAGCTACTCCAGCTGGGTACATATCCCTCTGGTTTATATATTTGTCTGTAAATTAACAGACAAATAGAGAGGAAAAATGCTGACAAAGTGATACACAAAGATTTGAAATGTGTTAACATATAACCATTTGTACTTTCAGAAAAAAGCAGTCATAAAACATATTTTAATTGATGCCTCCACCATCCTCTGCTTCCTGAGGTCTGAGTGACTTGTATTCTGCCATATGGTTTTCAAGGCTAGACTGTGATTGTTATATTGATACAGCAAAATATGTATTAAGATTTGACCAGATCTACAGAGGGTCTAGGTGAATATACATCCTAAGTTAAGTTGTGTTAGAAATTCTGTACTACATACTTATAAATTGTACTACATTGATTCTGCTCATAGAAATCCTATGACACTCCAATCATAAATCCTGTGCTACACTAATCATAACATTCCGTTGAGAAAATACACTTTTAATTGTATCATTCTGACATGGATACCCAAAAAGAACCTGTCACCCCTCACTGTGGGGTGACACAGGAATGCTGCAAATGCAACAACAGAATGCAAGTCACTGATTTGCAGAGTTGCACTACTTCTTACCCTTCCATTTTTACAGATATAATCAAACAGTTCTCCTCCTGAAACATATTCCATCACCATGAAAATGTCAGTTGGTGTACTGATGACCTGGTACCTGATAAGAGAAGGTATCTATTAGTCTATATACTCAGTAAAACAGTAGTTACATTTATCTAAAACCAAAGTCGTACAAATAATCAGATAAAAAATATATTTTAAAATAGTTATCAATCAATTTACAGCTACTGGAATGACAATATTTTTCAGAAGCTATTTCCTCCCCTTTCACTGTGTGATGCCACCATTGCCAAGACTACCAGGAAATTTGTATCCCT
Source organism: Amblyornis subalaris (assembly GCA_018881555.1). NCBI lineage: Eukaryota > Metazoa > Chordata > Aves > Passeriformes > Ptilonorhynchidae > Amblyornis > Amblyornis subalaris. Next base: position 933,129 of record JACAXG010000220.1, on the reverse strand, counting down.
ATCAGGAACATCAGTCTTTGTTCCTTCAGAGGCACAAGTGATTTCTCTAAGACTATTTACAGTGCTCCCTTGCCAACAGCTTGGTGCAGTGAAGAAGGACTTCAAAAGGACTTTGCTAGTGTTGCAAAAATACACGCTTTTCAACATTAACATGCAAAAAAATTCACTTGTCATAAATAAAAATGTACTTTCAGACTAGGAAAAAATTCCTCATAATAATAATGAATATTAGTATTTAAAAGTATCAATCCCTGGTTATTATATTTTTATCATTCTATTTCAATTAAATTTTAAAAACCCTAACTTTGAAGCTTTGAAATAACTAGTTTATGGACAAACTCAGAATTTAAGAGATTTTTGATTTTTTTCTACATATCCTTACCTAAAAATTGTTTCATTTTTTTCCTTTACAGTAGTCAGAAGAGTTCAATTTTTAATGGAAGAAGAAAACACATGCCAATAACACTTTAGCCTACACTCAGATATTAGACCGAGAAGACAGAAGGTAGCAACTGGATACTGCAAAGTGTGGGGATTTTGTTTGGTTTACAGCATGTTATAGAAAGAAAATCATCTTGCAACAGGCTGCATCCATATATACTGCTACAGCTGTGTATGAAATTTTTCACTGTCTAATTTGTAATATTAAGCTAAAGAAACCTGTTGAACCATATCCCAAGTATTTCAAGATGCCATCTAGAAGTTCCTCAATTCGGTTCCCAACAGCACAAGCAGCACGATCCTAGGTTACCAGCAAGTTCACCTGCACAAGTCTATCAATTCTATCTCAAATGCTATTGTATGACATGGATGAGGGTGTCGAGTCTTTCATTAGTAAATCTGCAGACGATACTAAGCTGGGAGCGTGTGTCGATCTGTTGGAAAGCAGAAGGGCACTGCAGAGAGACCTAGAACGATTGGATGGATGGGCAGAATCCAATAAGATGAAGTTCAATAAGTCCAAGTGCCGAGTCCTGCATTTCGGCCACAATAACCCCCTGCAACGCTACAAGCTGGGGATGGAGTGGCTGGACAGTGCCCAGGCAGAAACAGACCTGGGGGTACTGGTTGACAGCCGACTGGACATGAGCCAGCAGTGTGCCTTGGTGGCCAAGAAGGCCAACAGCATCCTGGCCTGTATTAGGAACAGTGTGTCCAGCAGGACCAGGGAAGTAATTCTTCCCCTATACTCGGCACTGGTGAGGCCGCACCTGGAGTACTGTGCCCAGTTCTGGGCCCCTCAGTTCAGGAAGGACGTTGAGACACTTGAACGCGTCCAGAGGAGGGCAACGAGGCTGGTGAGGGGCTTGGAACACAAGCCCCATGAGGAATGACTGAGGGAGCTCGGGTTGTTTAGCCTGGAGAAGAGAAGACTCAGAGGTGACCTTATCACTCTCTACAGCTTCCTGAAAGGTGGCTGTAGTCAGGTGGGGGTTGGTCTCTTTCTCCAAGCAGCAACTGACAGAACGAGAGGACACAGTCTTAAGCTGCGCCAGGGGAAATATAGGCTAGATATTAGGAAAAAGTTTTTCACAGAAAGAGTGGTAAAGTACTGGAATTGTTTGCCCAGGGAGGTGGTGGAGTCATCATCCCTGGATGTGTTTAAAAAAAGACTGGATGTGGCACTCAGTGCCATGGTTTAGTCGAGGAATTAGGGCATGGGTTGGACTTGATGATCTTGAAGGTCTCTTCCAACCAAGTGATTCTGTAATTCTGTACACAGGCTATTAATCCCTCTGCTTTAGAAAAGCAAGCTGACTAACTGAAAAGTTGGGAATCCATGAATTTTCCATCATCTCCTACATCTTGTCCCTTCTCTCCACATGCAATAGAAAAAATTCTCCCCGTAATTCCCGGAGAAAAACTGTCACCTGAAACTTGCTAAACTGACTCCAGTTTAGCAACACCACAAGTACATGTTCCTCTTTCATCCTGATATTTTGCTTGGCGCACTGACTCTTCACTGTTCTGGCTGTAGGTATGTCCTTTGGACTCATTCATGGACTAACTGAAAGCACTAGCAATTTTGCTGACAAATCAGCTCTACAGTCTTCTGGAAACTAACCCACTGAAGAAGAGAGGTGATCTTTCTCAATAAACTTTAGCTTCAGTGTAAAAACTGTTGCCACATTAAAGGGAGTGCACAGACATGGCATCTGTCAGTGGCAATGGGGTCATAAGACAAGGTTCTGCTAATAAAAAAACCACCCACATAATGACTAAGACAGTGAAAGTCACTGTCCTGGGTGTAACCAAGTATGTATTCTATCGCCAGCACAGTCACCCACACTCTGGAGATGCAGGTTATCTTAACAGGAAATTAGAGCCAAAGAAAATCAATGCTATTTATAATTTATTACCACAGACGAGACATGAGGGATCTACTCTGGGACACAGTTAGTTGTACTCTGAAAACCACTATGAACTATTGATCAACTAAGGCAAATTTTAAATACCACATTTAGACAAAGGGCAGCAGCTATATTGAAGATTTCTGAAATAGCAATCACATTTAACAAACTGCACATCCTTAATTCAGAAAAAAAAATCTTGCAGAGCACCACTTACACTGAAAAAGCATACATCACTGACCAGCACATCATTAAAAACATTTTGGGAAAATACAATAAACTTGCTATAGAAATGACCTTTATACTCTTGTTCTTAGTAAATCATTTTCTAAGCAGGAAAAAGAACATCAAATATAAACAGAAAAAGAAAAATTAAGTAGCCAGAGCTGAATGCTACTAAAAATATCTGTCATGACACTACCTTTTATACACCTGTCCAAAGAATTTCTAAGCAAAGATCTAATGGAAGCTCTCCAGCCTGCAGAAAAGACCAGCTTTGTGAAAACACATTATAGAGGGCACAGTTGCATACTTTGAAACTGGTTACTTTTCTACCAAGATACTGTTTGTGGTATTGCCCTTTAAACATATTTCAGGTAAGTGAGAACAAAAAGGGATTACTGCCTAAGTAAGTTTGATTACAGTAAGCAAAACTTACAGCTTAATTATATGAGGATGCCTGAAGAGTTTGAGGTTCTGAATCTCCCTGCGGATTTTTCCTACAACATCAAGGCTGCGAATTTTCTGTCGATTCAGGATCTTCACGGCAACCTTATGTCCAGTTAACTCATGTTTTCCAACTGCAAGAAACAAGGAAGTATTTAGTGAGGGTTTCCAATTGCTCAATTATTTCCCCTTTTTGAATGTAGCCAAGAAATACAACTTAAGACACTAGCATTCCACATATCCCTATTATCTTTGGGGAGGTTGAAATCCAAATGGTATGTAATTTCTTCTGCCCTACTCCAGTTTCTCACACAATTCTACCATTAGAAGATGTGTAAATATAAGACAAACTTTAAACTTGACCCACAGAAGTCTTGCTGCATGACATTTTTCGCAATACTGAAAAAAAAAATAAATAAAGCAAAGCATATCCCAAAAGCCTGCCATCCTTGCTAATTAGAGGGAGCATTTTCACTTCCTGTGTAAGTCACTCCAAGCTTTTGGCTTACTTGGTAACCAAGTATCTCTTCTATTTATCTGCAAGAATCACCCTTACTAAAGAAATCGCTGATATCCCTCCCTCAAGATGCCTGTTTCAGCAATTGTTCCAAATTACCATTACGAGTATCTGATCAGCTATAAAAATGTATGTGTCCCTGGAGCAGTCTGACCCCATACAACCTCCACAGTCTGTGCAGTTAACATCAGAGCTTTATTATATTAAAAAAGTGGCAAATGCTACCAGAAATGCACAAAATAGAACAGAACAGTAACGATGAAAATCTATATATACATGCAGCCTAATATATTCCTAGAAGTGGAAAAGAAAATTCGGACAGTTTCACTGCTCTGTAAAACAGAGGAACTCAAAAGTGTAAACTATTTCTCAGTCAGTTACCCCTCTAAAGTCCTTAACTTTGCAAGTGCTATTGGAAGTAGTCACAACAAAGTTCATCAGAATATTTTTCTTAAACCCAAAACTGGATCACAGATAGAACACCGAGAAGCTATGTACCTCTTTTACTAGAAGGCTTCACTACCTGCATGGTTTCTGCATGCAGTGATTATAAATATATCATTCTTTCGCCACCCTGATTCCTACCTTCTGAAGACAAGCCAGATTCTAGGGACATCCACATGGTTCATCCTTGCCCACATGAATAGACATTTCTAACAGAACTGTGCTGAACACAATACTCATCTGGGTGCCTCCCCTCACTTGAGAACTTAAATAAGCCCCGGGCTTCGAGCTTTGTTTAAATATATCCATGGGAAGCTGTGATTAAACAGCAGCGATCCACAAAAATCTTTCCATGTTAAACAGATAATCTGGATAGAATAAACAAGCACCCATCAATCTGTAAATCTCATTCACAACACAAAAGACGTCCCTGCTGCCTTTTACCTCTATATTGAGCTAAAAACCAACGCAAGCGAGAAGTTCTTAGCAGAGAGGCGAACTTAATAATAAGCATCTGAGTGATTATTCTTACAAGAACACAGCCACGATGCAAAATAAAGCAATCTAAATTCCTGTAGGAAACTAGTGACCCTGAACATCACAATGCTGCACTGAGATAAGTCTAGTACCTGAAAATAGAGAAGAGCTCTGACTACTGATGAAAAGACATCCTCATTCTGAAGAGTCATTATCTAACAATGGCCACAATAAACAAAGTGCTGGGCAGGCACATTTGCATTACTGAGGAATGCAGGACAAAGCCCACATCCATAGCTAGTTCTAGAGAGACCACAAAGCAGTGATAGATGAGTGTCTAGAAATGTAGGAGAATTATTTGCTTTGAACCAGACCTACAATTAAAGCAATCACATTCCCTTTGTTTCCTTCAAATGTGATTGAAGTTTTAAAGGAACCAAACAACTTATATTACCTATGTTCAAACCCTCACGAGTAAAGAATCATCATAAAAAATGATAAAAATTAGAAAAGCAACTATTCTAATTGCAAAGTCTTCCCCCAATCCATAATGGGAACTGAAGTAAGCCAGATGTATTTGAGAAAATAAACTTTAATCAGTCAGTTAAAACGTAACATTAGTTTTTGTTAGTAAGAAACAGCTTCTTAGAAACCAAACAAAAATTGGTCAGACACATAAATCTGCATCTTCCTTTACTTTACAAGGTACATTTAACATGGTGTTTAACATAGTAAGTAGCACATGCATTTGACCAAGTCTACAGCTAAGCATATAAATACGCAGTTCTGATACGCACTGTGTCTCATTTTTAAGCCAATTTGTTTCATTTCTGATTTGTCAGTCTACCTTAGACTTGAATTTCATTAGCACTCGGAAAAACATTAGAAAGTAATTCATTAGCTACAATCTATGTTCAATATGCAAGGCACATAAGAAAAGAGCTTTTCAAAACAAATTTTTCATTCACAGTAATTAAACAGTAACATTTGCAGTTGACCAAAACCAATTCTAGCTGTCACAGCCTTCAGGGCTGTGTGCCTCAAGCCTTAATTTTATTCACTGACTGGGAGAAAACAAGATTTTCTGCTTCTTCAACTCGGCCAGCTTTGAATAAATTATTGTAATGAAAACATACTGTGGTTTGGTGCAGGTGCAGAAAGGTGCAAAAAGCTTGTTCTCTTGCTTAGGACATTTCAAATTCCATCTCTATTTTCTTCAGTAATTTTTGCCTTTCTTTAATTCAATCTAAAATTATAGCAAAGCAGCCTTTTAAGATACAAGTTTCCAATAACCATCCAGGTCCTAAAATAAAACTGTTTTCCTGAATACAGTTCAAGGTATCTGTTACCAGTAAAACAGCAGACACTAACTGGTAACAGACTGCTGACACTTTCGAATTCAACACTAGGACAGAAGTGAAAGCGTCATGTCAGATGATAACATCATGAAGAAATGCAAGCAGCCAGTGTTATCTTTCTGAAAGCTACTTTGCATTACCACTTGACCAAAGTTTTACCTATAAAAGGGAATGCACTCTACTCCTCCAGTAGCTATCAGTCCTTCAGAACAATCATTGCAAAAAAAAAAGACATTACTTTAACAGACCTGGCATATCCCTGTATGTCTTCAGTTTCTGATAATACCAATTGCCTTCAAGCTGCACTGTGGCTTAGAATAGTACCAAGATTTCCAGGACAGTGGCAGAGTCTCAAAGCAACAGCGACTTCTTTTAACTGTACAAGTGCAAGAGCAACAGTCTCTAACCCTGTTCAACAGTTCTTCAACTGGAAAAGAACTGATTATGAGGCCATCCAGACCAAAAAACAACACTCTCATGAAATACAGGTATCAGTCATTAAGTTTGTAGGGGGGAAAAAAAACGCTGAACAAGCCCATTTGTATTTAACGAAACAATTCTGGAACAGGCCAAAAAGCCAATCCAAAGCTCAGAGGAAAGCAGTCTTTAAATGTATGAGCTAAACAAATGTTTTCACTAATATGAAAAAAAAACCCAAACAACAATAGTTCATGCTGTGCAAAGCCACACTGTTTCACAACATTAGATATCATACTGATCTGCACTGTCCATTTCCATGTCCTCTATTGTTGTCTTGACCTAGAACACCTATTTATGTCATGTCTGCAGTCTACACAGACCAATATTGATAACTTAGATCTAGAGATCTGGAACAACTATTGTATACTTACAGCCTTAAGTGATATACCTCATATTCTCAGTATGGACCACTGGACACCTGAGTACTCTACCTTTTATGAAAGATAACTTTGAAACAAAAAATATTTGGAAATAAAAGTTTGCATTTGGTTTCAGCAGAAAACATCGGCAGTGTTTAAAAAACCAAATTGACAAAACTAGGGGGATGCATGTTTTACACAGAATCATGGTAAAGTTTAAATATGAATGTGTCTCATACAGTTGGTTTAGGTTCAGTATTTTTCCACCTCATTTCTTCACTTCTGTGGCATTTCAGCTCTGCCTAGATTTTGGGTGGCAAGGAACGGCCACCTCCTCCATGACTGCCCATCTGAGGCACAGTCAGGTGAACCAAGTCACTCAGCATTTAATTCAGACCGGTACAGCAGGCGAACAGTTAAACTGGACAGACACCGCACCAGTTACAGCCACCTGTGAGGGTGAATTCATCTGATAGCTACAGCAGGAGACCCTTCACAATTACCAAGTAAAGCACTGATTTTCCAGTTCGATCTTTTCAGGCTGCCGCCACTGTTAAAATCAAACATTCACTTTCTAGCAGCCATATGCCTGATCCCCTCCACCACGTGAGCTCAATGTAAACCGAATTTTAAGAAGCGAACACATTTATTACAGATTTTCACTTTATGTAAATTGATGAATCCAATATCACCAGACTAGGAAAACTATGAGATTACAGGCAAACAACTGCAGATTCTGGTTTTAAATGAAGGAAATGCATGCTCAAGAGGAAAACCAGTGCCTCATACACAAAATGTCGTTTATTAAGCACAGCTGAAGCAAGACAGAAGTAACACAGTACATCATATAGGGACAAGAAAAGCAGTAGTACAACAGCGCTCCTAAATTTAGGAGCGTATTAGGACATTGATGGTATGCCAATCTTAGGTTTGTGCAGCGTGCTGGTAAAAAAACACAAAAGAAACACATCTTTGACCCCTTCCCTCAACCACGCAGTCCCTCCACGAGGAAAGAGAACCTGATGCCTGTCTTCTGCGTTATCTTATTTTCTCTCTATTCAAAGAAGTTCTAAGTTCCCAAGGAAAAGAACGGTACCTGAACTGCCATTTGGGGCATCACTGCTCCCATATACCTGGGGTTGTCCTTTTATAACTTGACAAAGAGACTTGAAGGGCTCTGCTCTCAAAATATTTACTCCTTTCCTAGAGAAAAAAATGCTCCTATTTCCTGTACATGAGTAATTTCTTCAGAACACGTCAACAGTTAAAAGAGCTTGTGCAAAGCATATATAATGGAAGAGCTGCACTGAAAAAAAAGCTCGGTGGTTTTTTTCCCGGCTATAATCACCCATTAAGTTAATATAAAAAAAAACAAAAACAACAAACCTTATGAAGAATATAGCCTGGCCTAGCTGAACTTATTTGAGAAAAGATGTTTTTGATTTGCTTGCCCCAACTTTTTTAAGTTCTCACGAACAACAAAGAACGGTGTAAGCTAATGCACAGTTCTTCAACCCGTGTTGAACGGCACCAAGGATAAATTTAACTTCTATTTTATTTCTACTAGCCTTCCAATAAGCAGCATGGCATCCACAGGCCTACAGTATAAAGTTTTTAAAGTCTGAGCTGAAAAAAACTTTGATAACCACTGGTCAAGTAGATTAAGCATGAAGTTTTTCAGTATCTGCGTGTCAGCCGTGTTACCACTTAATCCAACAATCCCAGATCCATGTTTCTACTTTTATTTCTCTGTTCGCAGAGAGAGAAATCTTGCCTTCCTTACAAGGACATCGAGAGTTCGTACGTGTGCATCAAAATGTGTATCAATATAAGACAGCTCGAGAATTTAGACTCCCTACTTTCACTGCATGCCCAGTGCTGTTCTAAATAAACGCAGCATTTAGCTTCCAGCGGTTATTTTCGCCAGCACAGATGAGGAAGCTGTTTCTGCCCCAGACACTGCTTCCCGCTGCCGGACCGCAAGTCCCACCCCGGCAACTCAGCCCGTGCAGCTCCCGCTCCGAGCGGCGCTCCCGGCGGCCGGGCGGGCCGGGGCCGCGCTGATGGGCCGCCAAACGCCTTCCGGCCCCGCTCCCGCCGCTCACCCTTGACTTTCCCGAAGGTGCCGACGCCCAGCGTGTCCCCCAGGATATAATGCCCGATCTTCACCCGCCCGTGCTCGTGCTTCTGTTTATCCGCCACCGCCGCCATCTTGAGGCAAGGGCCGAGCCTGCGCATAGCGCCCACCCGGCCGCCCGCGTCCGGCCGCAGCGCCGGCGGGGAGGAGCAACCACAGAGTGCCCGCCCGCACCCGCACCCGGAAGAGAACCGCGCACTGACCGCCCTCCCGCCCTGCCCGAGGACGAACCACTGCGGCTCTCGGGGGAGGCCGGGCCGGCCCACGGGCGCCCGGGGGCGCAGCGGGCCCTGCTGGGGCGCCGTGGTGGGGAGATGGGGGCCTGTACGGGCGTTGCGTCTCAGGAGTGGCACCGTTGCAGCGAGGTAGCCCTCATGAAAGAGACCTCCCAAGTCTGTATTTCCAATAACCTTGTAAATTAAATGTTTGTTCTCCTCAATTTCTCTTCCCAAATCCAGACCGTATTATGGGAATACGAATAAAAGTAGGACTCTCTTAACTCTACCTTGACGTCTGTTCTGCCTTGCCAACCACCCACATCACTCGTTCTCTTAGCATGTAAGCCGGTAACCTGCCTTCCATTTCGTGCATTGCGTATTTTTTACATACCAACGACCATACTTGTTTTATTCTTGACTATAATGGGATGATACTCCAAACCCGCCTTCAAAGAAACCCATAAACCTGGAGAAAGGGTGACTATTGGATGGGTATTTTTGAATGGAGAGATCATCAATTGAAGAGGGAGGTTACGAGCAACTCCCATCCCTTCACCTGCTTTCTCCAGTTCTCCAGACTAAGTGAATGAAATAATCTAAAATGGTTTCTCTTGCCTACCCTAAACACAGCCCCTGAATGTGTTTGCAAATAGATAAATACATCAGACAGCAAGAAGTTGAACAATTTTTTTCTAGTAATGGTCTTAAATCCGATACAGAAAGCCTTCAATATTACTTATGTTACAGTCATTAATTTAACAGTTGGACAACAGGAATTCTGCTCTATGGAAAAGTTTTGTATTTTAAGAAATTCCTCTGTGCTAATGGCATAAAAAATTCATAGAGAAGTAACCCTGAGGGGTGTTGTCTTACAATATATAAATCACTTGTATGTAAAGTGATTGTCAGACAGATGTTTTTAGGCGAGCTGTGTCAGCTCAGCAGCCTTTAGCTCAGCAGCTTTACTTAAACTATCAGTACTATCATTTGTTGGCTCCTTTCTCAGGAACTTGGCCACGTCCTCACCAGTGCCAGTTTCTGTCAGGAAGCATTGTTCTTCACATCCTCAGGATGTTTGAGTTGTTGAGTCAGGCTGGTCTCAGCATTCTTCAACACAAAAAGCAGCATGACCCCCCTCCTCCATCCACATGTGATAACTTTTGCAAACAGGACAAAATTCCAGCTGTTTTACCCCACTTAGAGCATCCTGCTACACTACATTAGTGACACTACCCAACACTACAATAGAATTGCACAAGTTTTGAAGCATAATTATAAAAATTATTCAGCCTGATGTTAGATCTTTGGCTCTAAAAATCTTGTGCCTTACGAGTAGGAAACACATTCACAAATCAGAATATACAACCTAGCATAGTTCATGATCTGAGATTTTGAGGAAAAATATTTATTGTCACGCTATCAAATCTGTGTGGGACTGGATAGTAATATAACATCAGGAAAAGAAAAATTGGCAAGGTCTCTTTTGTGATGCAAAAAGCATTACTTTAACCTTTTGGAAACATTCTTTGTAGTATGAGGAGAAAATTACGTTTTGGACGTCACATTGGGAAAAATAGAGTGGATTAAGCCATACCTAGCTGAAGAGGGAAAAATTGTATTTGGAATGTCCGCAGAGCTCACTAGTACCTTGATATCAAATGATTAAAAGCTATCTTTGGTTTTAACCCAAGCTGTTATCCGGATCATGGCAACACAATGATAATTCAAAAAGCTGTACAAGTCTATACTAGAAAATGTATATCATTTCATGAATTACTAAGTAATCTCTTAGTCTCCTAGATACCAGAACATTTTAGAAAATGAAAATAAATGAAATGTTAAAGTCAGATGGGAGCTAGACTACAGAAGCCATTCATTACCTTTATATTTGCAGCTAAGAGTATTACCAGAATAATTTGTTCATTTGTATAGGGACTTTCATGCTTATATAACTGCATTCAGTTTTACTAAAAGTTCTTTGTCTTACCTTGAGCATTAAGTTGCTTAAAAAAAAAGGCGTAAAACTTACAATAGGTAAAGTCTCCCAGGCTGAGTCAAATCAAGCATAACCTAGGCCAAGCTTTATAGTAAGATAACAATGGATTAATAATTGATGCTTATGTACAATACATATGATCCTATACAACTACTTGAACTTTACTCACTGTGAAAGGTAATGATGAACACTTTACAATGCTAGTCAGTGACACTGTTTCCTTCCTTATCTTTTGCATGTAAGGGTCATATTAAAAGATTGAGCTTTATTGGCCCATAGTACAGCTTGGAGTAATGTGTTGTTAGGGGGTTGGGCAGTGCAGGTCATCCTCTTGGCATAGCTGTAGGAGCAAGACATACCAGAGGAATTACTCCATGAGTCTTTTAAGATGACTTCATTTCTGATAACCTCTCCATTACATTATTTACCTTGAAAAGCCCATGCACTGCTTTAAAACCACTTTTCCTGTTTGTTTATTCACACTGGGCATGCCTCTATTTTTGAGACAGAATTTTAAAACAAAAAATGAACTCAGAGCTGACAATGGTTTCTGTCAATTATCTCTGTAATCTTGAGGCAGAAAATTGCTGTTAGATTCCCCTTGTACAGTTTATTTCTTTTAAATGTAAATTGTTTCTATATTTTCATAAATTTGTTCCCATATTTGGGAAGGCTCAGGGCACTCTAGTGTAGGCAGAGCTGCTGTTCTGTGGAAACCCCCCCAGCCCAGTGTTACCTGGGATGTTACAAGTGCCGCAGGGATTACCTCTGTGGAGCCCTGGCATGGAAGCCCTTTGTGGCACACGGGGAGCCCGTGCTGTGGTTCAGGGACACAGCAAGGCTCTCCTGACACGTCTGCCCAGACCCTGCAATGCCATCAGGCCGCTGTACAGTTCAGGGCCAGCAAGGAGACCAGGAAGCCGTCCGTAGTACTCTAGGTCTAATTATTAGACAGTACAAAAAAATAAAGGATTGAAGACCAAAGGAAAAACGTTCTCAGCTTTACTAACAATATTAAAGGGGGGAATGTTAATGTGGGTGGTTTCTGCTTGCTGGTGTTAGGACTTCCTTGGCATCACCAGTGTGATTTGTGAACAGACACTCGCTTCTTGCCCTTTTCTTTTTAACTTCTGACTGTGCATTACAGCTGAATGTCTGGCACATTTCTTCCACAGGCACCAGCACTATTTCCACTTTCCCTTTGCTCCCCCTAAAAGCATATGTTTTGCCCAGCTCCAGGCTGGTACCTCTTCTCCTGTTTCTAGCATTTAAATTGAAGACACTGCAGAAATCACAGAATCACAGAATAGTTTGGGTTGGAAGGCACCGGTAAAGATCCTCTAATCCAACCTCCCCTGCAATCAGCCAGGACATCTTCGACTAGATCAGGTTGCTCAGAGCCCAGTCCATTCTGTCCTGGAACACTCTCAGAGATGAGGTATCTACAGCTTCTCTGGACAATCTATTCCACTGTCTCAGCACCCTTATAGTAAAAAATTTCTTCCTAATATGTAGCCCAGATCTACTCTTCTCTAGTTTAAAACCATTACCCCTTGTCCTATCACTGCAGGGCCTACTAACAGGTCTGTCCCCATCTTTCTTATAAGCCTTCTACAAGTATTGAACAGCTCCCTGGAGCCTTCTGTTCTCCAGGCTGGACAATCCCAACTCTCTCAGTCTGTATTCATAAGAGAGGTGCTACAGCCCTCTGATCTTTCTTGTGGCCCTTCTTAGGACATGGTCCTGATGCCTTACCTGGGATTACCTAAAAGAGAGAGGCTTGACAAACATTAAAAGGTTAAAAAGCGGTGGTGTTTATTTGAAGGCCTTCAGGTACATCCAGGGCAGTCAGAGCTCACTCAGGGGGTTTACACCCTAAGGTGGACCCCCTAAGATCAGCTCCCCAAGATGGACAACCGGTCACGAGTTCTCCATACTTTTATAAGTTAGCATTAGCATATTAGCATATCAAGGCGAGTTCTTCCAATTAGAGCTTCAGGTAATGAAGTAATTCACCCCAAGTTTGCTCCCTCCTGTTCAGCCGATGTTTACAGATAGGCAATAAGGTGTCCTTGAGGTCCAGGCCTGAAGAGGGATTGTTTTGTCTAAAGACAGTAGCTAACATTTATACGGGCTTTAGAGTTACACACTAAGAATTGCAGGGTTACAAATATATGAAAAATATAAAAGCTAAAATCCTAACGCATCAGTCCAACAGAACATCTTTCCTGTGCTGGGGACCCCAGAGCTGCACACAGTGCTCTGGGTGGGGTCTCTCAATAGAGGAAAGAATAGAGGGGCAGAATCACCTCCCTTGGTCTGCTGGCCACACTGCTCTGGATGCAGCCCTGGATGTGGTCAGCTTTCTGGGTTGCAAGCGCATGTTGCCGGCTTGTGTCCAGCTTTTCACGCACCATTACCCTCAATCCTTCGTCACAGAGCTTCTTTCAATCCTGTCATCTCTTGGGGTGGCATTTGCTGTGATCTGGTGTAGGACCTTACACTTGGCCTTGCTGAGTATCTTTAAATTCACATGGGCCCACCTGATCTTGTCCATGTCCCTCAAACATGTCAACCATACCACTCACGTTGGTGTCACCTGCAAATTCTCTGAGGGCGCACTTAATCCCACTATGTCACTGCTGTCATGTTCATTGTGGGGGAAGTCATGCTTTGACCTTCCCTTTATGGCTCACATGCCTACAGAAGCCCTTCCTCTTCTTTGCATCCTTTGCCAGGTTCAGCTTTAGCCACACCTTGGCCTTCCCAACCCTATCCTGTCACAGCTGAGCAACGTCCCTGTGCTCTTTCCAGGATACCTGTTCCTGCTTCCCTGCCTGTACACTTCCTTCTTGCCTTTCAGTTTGGTGAGCAGGTCTTGACTCGGCCGTAATTTCCTTTCCCGGTTTCTTACAAATGGGGATTGAGAGCTCTTGCGCTGTGTGGAATGCACATTTTAAGGTCTGCCAGCTCTATTCCACTCCCATTCTGAGGGCAGTGGGTCCCATTGACTAGCTCCTTCAGGGTGAGGATTGCTGAACTCTGAGAGGAGTTCCTCTTGCAGGGAGATGCTGATGCAGCCTGCTATTGTGCAGGGGAGCTCAAAGGGCCTTACTTAGGGCTACTGTTTATAGGGTTGCAAGATGACTGACTTCAGTCCTCAGCCAGTCTCCATCCTGGCCGCAATTCAAGACAGTAATGACTGGAAATTTTCACATGTCCATAACCGTAATACTGTTCCACTCAAGCTACGTTTCAGGCAAGTAACATTCCAAGGCTATCACTATCTCTTGTTACCCTCCTTGGTTAGGCAACAAAGGTCCTGGCATGGACAGTGTTTCTGTTAAGTTCAAGGGCAGTTTTGGTGGGGGCAGGGGGACAGGGGGAGGTGTTTGGGGAGGTAATACACCCCCACACAAGGATCTGTTACCAAAGGCAGTCACTTTCACCACTGTAGTCACTTGAACACCTCTCTGCCTTTGATAAACCTTCATCTGATATACTTCTGTACACTGAACAATATGAAATCTAATTTCTGATGTAATTTGGACTACACCATCTAACTGTGACATATCTATCAGTCTGAAGGATGCAAAAATCAAACACTGCAGACTGTGTATGACAATACTTCCATATACATAAAGGAGCTTACCTAAACTGCCAGTGAGCATTATGCACAGGGTCAATTGATAACCCTTGAGAAGCAAGATCTCAACAAAAGATTATACACTGAACCACCATTAAGGCAGCCTAGCTTTCAACATTAAAAAAGAATGGAAGTGCTACAAAGTCTATTTCCAGTACAATGCAACTATAACTGGCATGGGAATTACACAATCTTTTCTGAACAGGACTAACAAAAACTCAAAAAAGCTGATTTCCTGCCCCTCTCCAGGAATTTTGAAACAATTGAAAGTGCAGTGGCTGTCAAAATTCTTGCCCATAAAATTCATTCTTGCTGCATGTAAAATTCCCCCTGAAATAAATGTTTTCAGTTACTGCAAGTCATTGGAAGTTTCAATCACTGTTACCATGGTATGTTGCATGTTACACAAATGTTCATTTTTCAGGAGCAGAATTAATGGTAAGAAGCTAATAGGCAGCAGCAGCAAGTAGCTAAGCACTTGCCCTTGCAGTGTTTTATCATGTTTGCAGGTCCAACAGGCTGCTCATTACAAAACCCCACACTAAGAAAACATCACGTAAGACCTCGTACAGGCCTTTGCTCCCACTCATTGTCAAATACCTGCCATACCACCCTCTTAACTGCACCATCGCTCAAAAAGCCCTTCCTTAGAATCTTGCTGACCTGTTTTTACAATGATCTTGAGTTTATTCTGAGAGAAAAGTAATAAAGATGTATGTATGATTACTCTCTCCTACATCTAAGTGCTTCGCAAACATCACCAAAAAACAGATTTCAGAGGTACTCCCTAGCCCTGGGAATACATGGCTGGTAGTCTATTTTAACAGCATCACCACCACTTACATTCTGACTTTATCAAATGGACCAGTTGAAACTAGAGCTCTGTATTTCTAACATGCTAGAGAACAGCAGTGACTTCTCTTTTAGTTTAGAAACAGCCTAAGTCGCTACACTCCCCCTCTCCAAAAGCACTAACTCTACTTCATTTAAAAACGTGAGGAAATGCAGCAAGGGGCACTGCAATTTCACACCTGGCTGAAAATTTCTTCTGTGATTTGCACAAGGTGATGCATTAACTGCTGACCACTCAGTACTGACAAAGCAATATGCTACTTTTGGAAGTTCCTGACAAAACTGAAGTGCAGTAAGAACAGCCTCAGAAACTTAAAGCATCACAAGCTTTTCAGTTTCTAGTATTGTCTCTGTAAGGCATCTGAAAATTCTCTAAACCGTTGCAGTTCAGATTACTGCAATCCCCCAACCTTCATAGCAGCACCTTATGATCACTTTCTTAAATCAAGTTTGAAAGCCAGTAACACAGTGTAGGGTACAAATTCACAAGGCATCAATCTGTAATTCTTACGTAACTCCAAGTGACGTACCACCATATGGTATAAATTTATTATTATTTACACCCAGCACAGTAAACTCAGATCTGTGTGTCAGCTTTCCATGCCAACCCCACCAGGCCACTCAGGCAATTTTGTCCCACCTACAGCACATCTCCAACCCCCATCCCTCGGTATTTCTCTCCAGCCTTCAGAGTTTCTTTCTGCTCAAGAATCAATGACCCACGACCCACACAGCAAGTACTACCTTTGCAGGCTTTTCAGTACCAGAGAGCAGTGAAAAACAAACAGTATTGGAAATCTCTCTTTCACTAACAGCTCCTAGGACAGTACGTAGAGCCATTATTATAGCTACTGTCTTTAAAACAAAGTTCTAACTGCCCATGCTAGAGCACAGTAAGACTCAGAGGCACACAGGGCAAATCCATAGTACCAATATTCCACTTCTCTGGCAGGGGAGCTCTTTTGAGTAATACATACAAGCCTCTTTTTCAGTTGAGTGCAGAGATAATTGTCCTTTTCAAGACAGAGGTACTATTAAATGAAAAGTCAATTAAAGAATTGTTTTAAATTCATCACTTCAGAATTTGTGTTTGTTGGTATTTATGTATTTTCAGGAAATCTACATTTCAGTGAAATAAAGTATGTAAAAAAAGGTGACAGATTTACTGGGTAAGACCATTTATTTTAACAAATAGATGAGTCTTTAAGATGAACTGGAGGCTGCAACAGCTGCTCTCTTGGGCTTCGGTGTGGTTCCCTCACGGAATCCATTCCTGCAAGCAGAAATATGGTTACCACTTTTTCAAAAGTTGATTCTTGCTCCAGGGTGTTTTCTAACAGTCATGTTTTAGATGAAGCTCACTAGCTTTTTTCAGCTTATCTCAGTAATACACAGAAATCACTACAGAGTTCATACATTCAGACCTTTTTAAAGAGAAACATTATTAACAATTATCTTCAATAAGCAGTATGGTTTTCATTATCTTCTGCTGAAGTAAATTTGACTTCTTAAAACAGGAATATTTCATTTTCTGAGTGTGCACTGCAAGACTACACCAGACAGAGTACACCTGCTGAAAGCACATCTTAATTCATGTTCCTTCTAAGCAATCCAGCCAAAGATGTCATGTTCATGAAACCTAATTCTACTTCTTACAAAAATCCTCTATGCCTTCAACCAGACTTGTCAGCCCCAAACTTGCTTTTGGATATGGCATTTCCACTTGAGCAACATTCAGTGGAAAGCAGGCTACAGCTGCACACTGGAAGGTATTTTATGGCTGCCATGGGAAAAGAATGTGCTAACCATAACAAATTAATTGATCCCTCAACCACACCCAGGACTGAGATTTAAAACCTCCTACCTTTTGCTATTAAATCCAATCTACATTTTTATGACAACATTCCTCTTGTGTAGTAGACCAGAAGCTAGAGTTCCCATTTTAGAACATGGGAAGTCATACAAAACAAGTACAACATTACAACACCCCCACCACCACCTCTTAAGTACAACTGAAAAGCTTTTTAACAAGTTTTAGAAACTTGTAACTCAGAATCTGATGTAATACCTACCTATTGCTAACTGAACTCTAAATAGAGGCTCCAGAAGTCATTCCCATCCCGAACTTTTCTGTGGGCAAATGGGGACTGGAATGCATTTTTAACACTTGTCTCTATAAAACCCACACTTCAGTGTAATCATCAATTTAACTGAATCACAGAGGCAATACCACATAGAGTATTTTAGACATAGGCATTTTATTACAATAACTTCTGTGTTCTGTACTATCTTCCTTTAGTAGAAACATCAGAACTTTTTATATACCCTCTGTCTTACCAGTGAGCGAGGTTTTTTTATCCTCAAAGGAATATGCACCCAACTATACAAAGCATCACTCATTTCACAACGCGTTTAAGAAGATCACATCACATTAAGTGGTACTAGAAAAATGTTGACTTTGAATGATGAGATGTTGTCATTAAGTGGTGTATATGCAAGATTTCACACCACGCTAGTCCATAATACATGTTATACCTGAATCGACGGTAGACCTTTTTCAGGTGCCTCATGCGACCAGTACCAGTGGTGTTGCGTCTTTTAGCCTTCGCACTCCAGTTGTCTAAAACATGTAAATTACTGTTAGTCATCTGCACCAAAAATTTTAAGTTGCATGCTGCGTTTATATGGCACAATTATTCAGGCTGACAAAAAATAAAAAGTTAATTATAAATCAGTTTCTGTGCAGTAATACTGCACATTACCTAAAATACAGTTAAATCACCAGTACTTTGAAAAAAAACCTCCAAACACTGAAAAATGATGCAATATTCCTCCTTGACTGAAAAAAAAGTCGAATTACCACAGAAGACAAAGAAATATGTTTTTTACAACTGAAGACAGTTAGAAGTTTGTTACTTACACTTTCTCTTACGCTTAGCAGGGTAACCACATTTCCCACAGGTTGATTTTTGCAGATGGTACGCCTTGGACCCACATCGACGACACAGGGTGTGTGTCTTATTTCGTCGCTTACCAAATGATGATGTACCCTTCGTCTGAGAAATATTTCAAGACATTGCACATTGTAAATATCACTATCACTCAAAAGTCATGTAACTCAAAACAGGCTTCTCTAAAAAACACTCTCAAATTCACAAAGTCCAATAAACATGACAGAGGCACACTGAACTCTGAAACACCGACTCAGTTTAGTCTATAGGTATCCTCCATTTTTAGAAATCAGTTCCTTACACTTCTCTTTGCCATTCCTCTCCCCCTGCCCAGTGCTGAAATAAAACGAAGCCACCGAGGGTTATCTCCAACTCCTTTCTCATCTCCCTCAAGTTTATCGGTGATAAACAGTAAACTGCTTTTTCCTGAGGAAAGGTATTTATTTTCGCAGATCAACCGTACACTCACAAGAGGCTTTGGCAACCAATTCCCCTCTTGCTACTTTATCTGAAAGGCTTCCTCATGCCTGAGAAGAGCGCTGGCCCGGCAAGTCCCGCAGCAAGCACGGAGGAGACCCCGAAGGAGATCCCGCTGCAGCACAGCCCCATACCCCATCGCTGCCTCTTCGCCCAGGACGAGATGCCCCGCGCCTCCACAAAGGCCAGGAACGGGGCCCACCGCAAGGCCTTCAGGCTCAGGTCCCGGCCTCGTCTCCCCACAGCGCCGCCCCGCCGCCGAGCCCGGCCACAGCAGGACGCAGGGCCGCCCCGCGCCCCAAACGAGGCCCACGGCTTCGCCGAGCCCGGTACGGCAGCGGATGATGACAGATACCGCCGCGCCCGGGCCCCAGCACTCACCATCTTCTCCGGGCGCTAGCACCAAAGAGGCTATTCCCCGCCCCGCTTCCGCTATAGCCCGGCAAGCGCTTCCGGATACGCGTTGGGACTGTCCGGTTGGGCATGGCGGAGGCATTCGGTCCGGCTGGGTAGGCCCGGCCCGGCTCGGCGCGGCAGAAAGTGAGTGCTCTCCTTGTCTTGGCCTCACCTCAAGTTGTACTCAGGAGTCCCCTCCGTGTGATGTCCCCTTCCCGCCGGGCCCGGCCTGCTGGGATAGGCAGGGTCCCTGAAAGCCATGGTGTCCTGGGTGAGACCCTCGGGGCCGGACCCCAAAAGTTCCTCGGTGACATCACACAAAACCTGGTGCTTATTATGGCGACACAATGTGTCCTAGGCTATGGTGTGACTGGTCCTGGAAATAATGATTAAGGGGTATCTATGTGTAAATATGTCTAGAAAATATTTAACACACCTAAGTTGCCTTACTGGTACATAATTTTTAACTCTAATGCATCTTCTCTGCAATAGTGCCCATGCTGCTATTCACAGGTGCCTACAGCTCCACTTCAGGCTGGAGAATCAAGTCCCGGCCTTATTTCTACATCAAGTAAAACCTATTTTCATGACTGAAATTCAGGGACAGGATATTTGTGGCTGTAATACATACTTTCAAAGTGAACTGCCTTAAAAAATAGGCATGCTCTGCTTGTCAGTGTCCCCCCAAAGCCCCTCACATGCAATGTGACAGTCTGCCTAAAGCATTGCAATGGACATAATTAATGCAAAATTGTTTTTTATTCAGATGCACCACTTAAATTCTTACATGCCAGCTGTTGTGGTTTAACCCCAGCCAGCAACCAAGCCCCACACAGCTGCTTGCTCATTCCCCCATCAGTGGGATGGGGGTCAAAATAGGAAAGGTAAAAGCTAGGAAACTCGTGGGTTGAAATAGACAGTTTAATAGGGAAAGCAAAAGCTGTGCACATAAGCAAAGCAAAACAAGGAATTCACTCCTCATGGACAAGCAGGTGTTCAGCCACCTCCAGGAGAGCAGGGCCCCATCATGGGTAACAGTTACTTGGGAAGACAAACATCATCACTCCAAATGTCACCTCCTTCCTCTTTCTTCCCCCCACTTTATATACTGAGCATGTGGTCTGGAATATCCCTTTGGTCAGTGTGAGTCACCTGTCCCAGCTGTGTCCCCTCCCAACCCCCCATGCACCCCCAGCCCCCTCCCCAGCATGGCCATATAAGGAGCAGCAAAAGCCTTGGCTCTGTGTAAGCCCTGCTCAGCAATAACAAAAGCATCTCTGTATTATTAACTCTGTGTTCAGCACAAATCCAAAACAGCCCCATACCAGCACTGGGAAGAAAATTAACTACACCAGCTGAAACCAGCACACCAGCCTACCATGCATCTTCAGTAGACTCACAATCTATAGACAATTTTATCTAAGAAGAGTTAATTTATCTTCACTTGTTTCCTGAGCATGGCCTCTCACTGAATTCCTTTGGCACTGATTTATGTGCTGGGAGGCTTTTGACTTCTGCTAAGGTTGAGGGATGGAGCAAAAAGTTTTTATTTTAGCTGCATTGTTTCCAGATGCACAAAGATGTGGCCCAGGCTGTTCACTCACCTCTTTCATTTTCGTTGGCAATTTCTATCCCTGGAATAACACCTAACAGAGGTCTTTGCTCATATTCATTTTACCTCACATGAAAATCCAGGCATTTAGTCCATCCATGGTCCTGCAGTAGTTAAAGGAGAGAGAGAAATACTGCCAAAGGGTAAATCATCCCATTTTAAATTAGGTGTCTAAAATAGGCTGGATAAATCATTCTTGGGAGGAACTCTTCTCCTTCCATTAATTCTAACAGGAGCCTACACAGCCCCCTTAGGCTAGGCACATAGATGGCTGAAGTTAGTTAAAATTAATTTTGCCCTGACTGACTTAATGAAAATATTTTTATAGCAATTCTGTCTTTCTTGCCAAAAATCAAAAGAGAAAACTCAGTGTTCTATGGATGAAATGCCATACAGAAAAAAACCTCCCAATTAATTCAAAGTATAAATACAGGCTGGACTGGGTCATATTTCTCCCAGCAACCTTGCTTTGTCTTTTTAGTGCCTCCTTTCCTCTTTCTTTCTCATTAGATCTCAAAAATCTGGAAGTTGCAGTGAAGACATTGGATAGATGCCATGGCAACAGCCTCCAAAGGAAGTCTTGGTTTGGCTGCCTGCAAGACTATTCTTCTAGAGGAATTATTCCTGTCCTTTGTGGGATAAAAATAATCTTCATTTACATGTCTTCAAACCTGTTCAGAAAGATTTTTGGTATCATGCAGTTGTCTTTAGTATTCAAGAACACTAAATACTTTTAGGGTAGAGAATGGGCAGAGCTGTGGCTGACGCAGGACCATCCCAGAAGCTCTTAGCCTTTGTGAAGCTCACAGATGAGAACAGAGTTCATTGCCCATATGAACTTCTCCCTGCTCAGAACCCACTGACTCATGTATACTGGCAGCTGCTGAATGGCACCAGTCTAAATTCAGCACTGACTATTTCACACTGTTTCTTTGTTGCATAGGAAGTAATCCAAAATTTAGAAGGTGACATGTCTGGATTTCAGAACTGTCTTTTTGATGTAGGAAACAGCAGTCTGTCACTGCAGCTCATCTCCCGTCACAGCTTCTGCACTGAAGTCTTGGTCCAGCCAGGTTTGTTGATGAGAAAAACCCTTTGTTGTGCCAGCAAACTGTGATCTTATTCATCTTCTAGGTTAGGCTTTGTTGAATACTGTGCACCATGTTCTGCAGCCTGGCTGATCTGGCTGGGGTTAAAACTCTGAAGTACAAAATAGATATGCCTTTAGAAATAAGCCTAAGAGATAAGTCTAGCTCAGGGACAGGGAGACCAGAACCAGGACTGGCCAGGTATTAGAGAGAAAGGTGTGTATGAGCACCAGCTAATCTCAGTGGCATTTGTTTTGCTCAGGTTTGATGTCATGCTACTACATGACACCACCACTGGGGTGCAGTACAGCCAGATAGGCCTGTACTGGTGTGATCTGCTTCAAAAAACAGAGGAGTTGAACTGGTTCTACGGAACCTGGACACTGCTGAAAGGACTAGTGTGTGGCAAACGCACGACAGACCCAAGCAAGTTCTGTCTAATGTCATCATATGGCATCACTCATTTCTGCACATGTGTAGCACCCTTTGCCCAAGTGGGGATGAGTTAAAGGGATGGGAATAGTGCAAATACTAGTTTCATACATATGTGCTTGAAGCTACTCTGCACTTAATACCAATTATCTTCAGCGGTGCAGACGAACTGGAATCTGTATTTCTTAGTATGATCTCTTAGATCAAAGGAATGCCTCTCATTATCCTCTTGAATATTGAACACTGACATAGGTAGCAACATCTCAGGAATGCTGCAGGAAAACTGAGGAATTCAAGGGCAACATTTTCATGAGGGTTGATTTGCATGCCTTTGTTTCTGGATATAATCTAGATTTGCAGAGGTAGATATCTCGGTTGGAATTAGTGGGGAAGACACTGATTATTTGTTGCCAAGCAGGCACAAGAAGCATAACTTTATTTGTATAATATCCAGATTCTTCAGTTTGAAAACTTTCGTATGTGAGTTTGAACCAGAAACATTGGTCACCACAAGATGACAGTATAGTTCAAGTAAAACCTTGCTCCTAAACAACTCAGTAAAAACTCTATAAACAGTAAGAGTAAATTAGGTTAATAAATTGAAATATTAATGAATATTATCTGTACAGCTCATACATCTCTATGAAAATAACAGAAAATTTTAGCAAACAGCACTGCTTATGAATAAAGCTGTTATATCCTGCTAAGAAACTAATAAGCATAACAGAAAAGTCTTTCTATTTGTTTAAGATGAAAATGGATAGAAGAAATTTAAACAGCTGTCACTGACTTCTGAAATTGCTTGTTAAAATACAGTGGAAGTGATTAAAAATTATAACAACTCAATATTTTTTACTACTGTTTTATGGCAGCCTTCCATCACTTAAGGGGCACTTAGAAGTAGGATGGAGAGGGACTTTTTACAAGGGCATGCAGTGATAGGACAAGGGGGAATGGCCTTAAGCTGAAGAAGGGCAGGTTTATATTAGGTATTAGGAAGAAATACTTTACTGTGAGAGTGGTGAGGCACTGGCACAGGTTGCCCAGAGAAGCTGTGGGTGTCCTATCCCTGTAAGTGTTCAAGACCAGGCTGGATGGGGCTCTGAGCAACCTGGTCTACTGGAAGGTGTCCCTGCCCGTGGCAAGGGGGCAGGAAGGAGATGGTCTTTAAGGTCCCTTCCAAGCCAAACGGTTCTATTATTCTATTGCCACTCCTTAGCATCAGAAAGAGAGTCTAGATAATAGCCTTCAGACCACCTTGGGGGGGTGGCACTAGTACTTGTAGGTCATGGCTGAAGCATGACTACCATCACAAACATAGGAGGAAGAGCTCCCCACCCATTTCCTCAGCTGCCTTTAACCTTTGCCTTAGAATAGTTGCAGGGGGATCCTGGGTACTTCACCAGTAGAAACCCCACTAAAATCTTTCTTGGTCCATCTGGCTAGGGGAACAGAGAGAGCATATCTCTGCACAGCAGAGGCAGGAATGAGCCTGGGACACACTTGCTACACAATGCAACAGAATTCAGAAAATTCAGAATTTTAAAATTTCCATGGGTTTTGCTTGTTTTTCGCTTTGGTTCTGTTTTTGTTTCATTTTGATTTGTTTTGTTTTCTTTTTAATACTTATGGTGAGATACATTACAGGGTTGTGGAGCTTTGTTGCACCAAAGCAGTAATGCTCAGAGGGGGTTTCACTGACTAACCTCCATCTTGCAGAGGTGGTTGCATGGCAGTTTGGGCTGAGCACCAAACAGGGTGCATAGGAGAAAGCCGTAAGTTTCTTTACAAGGTGACAGCCATTTTCTTCTCAGTTGTATAACAACAAAATATTCTTGTCTTGTTAGTATTATTTTGATTAAAAACAACCTTTATTAAGCTTGTTTTGTTTGATACTGTTGTCTTAAACCTTTGTTGCATTATTCATGTACAAATGTATTTGTGCACAAAAACCTAGAGCAAAATTTTCATTGGGGAGGTACAAAAAGCATTTCAGCTACCACCATCTGGTATTGTCATCTGAATCACATTCCAGGTGGAAAGGCCTATCTTCTAACCACATTCGTCTTATATTGCAGCAGAAAATATTTTAGTGAGTTATGAGGAAAATTTTTGTACCAGTACAGACTTCAAAGCACTGGGGACTTAATTTTCTTTCAGATGGTTCTGGAATTTTTGAGAAAAGGCTGGTTAGATGTCTGTCTGAAACGGCATAGGTGTGGTGGATCTTATAGTGAGAAGGCAAATAAGCTGGATGACCTTCTGAGGTTCCTCCCAGCTGTACTTCTGTCATGCTGTGATTTTATAAAAGGCCTTTAACTATAGAGACATAACTGTATCTCTAATCTCTCAGACTGTCATTTTCTCAGAAAAATGCATTTGACCAATTTTATACTTGGAAAAAAAAAGGTCAGATCTTCACGAATTCTGCTTTCAAATCTTGTCTGCTTTTTCCGTTGTGGTGGCTGGCCAAATAAATGCTATAGCCCCTTTCTTACAAGCTCTCTGACAGGGCTGTGTTTTAAACATCCATCCTCTCCCAAGGTTATGTAAGTCTCTGACTTGCGTTTTCAGAGTTATTCTAAAGCACGTTGAACCCAAAAGATCTATTATTGAAAATAATTATATAAATGAAAAGGAAATATTACTTAGTCATGGGCCTGAGATGAGCTCAGTTGGTCAGAGCATGGTGCTAATAACACTGAGGTTGTGGGTTTGATCCCTATGTGGGCCATTCACTTAAGAGTTGGACTCTATAATCCTTGTGTGTCCCTTCCAACTCAGAATATTCTGATACATGTGTGTATCTCTCTGTGCAGACACATACACATAGATGGTACACACTTAGCTGTACTAGAAGTGTTTTCTTTCCTTTCTTTTGTATTTAAAAAATATCAAAATCTTGTCTGACTTACAGCTAGACACAGCCTATGTCTAAGCCCAGGCATTGTGGTTGAAATTTGCTGACTTGGAAGATGAGTGTCTAAACGTAGCTTGCAATGTCAATTCTTTTATACTTCCAAATGTTCTGTATGAATGATACATGGGCATAATCTTTGGAAAAGAAATACGGTATCAACTGGTTGGGAAAAAACCAACTCTTTCTGCAGAAATGTTGTGAATAAGTCTTTGCCAGAAGCTCAGGAAAGGAAGCCAGCTTAAAGGTAGATTCAAGCAGTTGGCTATCTTACCATCTCAATTTTCTCACATTTTATGTGGAATTACATGCTTGCCTAGTTGTGTCTCTGGCATCACATTCCCTCCTTGTGTTACTCATGTATGCTTCAAGTGCATATGTGAATGATTTTATCTTTAGTAAAAGTATGGTTTTACTAAATGTGAATGATTTTACTTCTCACCAGCCATTCCTTAGAACATTACTTGATATTCTCCTCCTGGAAATGCTGGAGAAATGCACATACATGCTTTTTTACGCTTACATGCCTTCTGTCTCCCAAGGTAAGCAGGTAATTTAGTTTTATGAGACCCATCCAGGTTTGGCACCTGTCAGTGTTAGAAGAACTGGTACAGCATGTACATGGTACAGTAAATCTTCAAGTTTTTCGTGTATGCTGCAATTTGAAGTATCCAAGTGTGTGAGTAAATGCTAAGCTGTGCAAAAAATGTGCATTAGCTAAATGTGGGATTTCTAATCTTTCAAATATTTATTGCTCGTGAGTTTCAAGTTGTACTTTAGATCTAACATTCAGGAAGAAATACATGTGTCTGCAGTAAAGTGGAAGGTCAAAGAAGAGGGCATTGAAGAAAATTGGGGCACTCATGTTTAATCTGAAAACCAGTAAAATGAGTCTAACACATTAGTTGTTTCTATATTTATTTACTTTATCTCACATCTCACTTCAGGAGTCCTAAAGAATTCATGTTTTTCTTGCTCTGAAACTACTGCAAATGATTGCTTTCCCTGGCCATTCTGTCTCTTCTCTAGAAATAAAAATATAAGCTCACTTTATAGTAGAAAAACCTGTCACTTGCATAGCACTTTTACCCTGTATGGAGTTGTGGGGTTTGCCTTTAATTTTTGGATGTGAGACTCAAATTGTAAAAAAAACGTTTTGCAGTGGAACAGACAAATGCAAGTTCTATGTTTACTGGAGATAAAAGCTTATTCCCCAGGTAAAATAAGTTCACTTTCCTTCATCAAAATCACTGTTGCATTTTATTATTTTCACCGGCTG
This sequence comes from Amblyornis subalaris, assembly GCA_018881555.1. Taxonomy (NCBI): domain Eukaryota; kingdom Metazoa; phylum Chordata; class Aves; order Passeriformes; family Ptilonorhynchidae; genus Amblyornis; species Amblyornis subalaris. The sequence continues at coordinate 906,476 of JACAXG010000220.1, read as the reverse complement.
AGAACCTTCCGTAAGTACAAGTGAATTGCTAACAAAGGTCAGCTCCACTTTGCAGTTACAAATGCTATCTTCTGTTTATTCTGGAATATGTTTTCCCTGTATCAGGCATTTTCAGCTTTGCATTTACTGGAACTGAGGCATACTGGCTCCATCAGGGAATTCCCTTAACACCTATGCACAGTTTCCCTCTTTCCCTATTTCACTTTAACAGGACAAAAAGTGCCCAACCTTATTAGTGTGTGCAAAGAGGACACAGAAAAGAAATGGAGCTTTTTGAACTTTTTCTTATTTGATCACAAAATGGAACTCACAATCCTGCAGCCATAAGACCTAGATTAGACTAACACATACAGCATGGACAGTCTTCCAGATAAAGCAGGGCAAACTCAACTTCACTGGCAGACGGTGGAGGATATGCCAGTATGTACAGTTTTAGATTTGGTTTATCACCTTAGTTAGTCCTTGTTAACTAATTGGACAGTTTCCAGTACAGCTTGAACATATGTTAGGAGGAGATGTAGCCTAAAACATGTCTGCTTAAGAAGGGAGAAATGTCTGAGGGAATGTTGCACTGTGAAAAGGTCACAAAACTGTGACAAGTCCAAGCCTACTTATTCTTACTGTATTTTAACAGTAGAATAAAATATGGTAACTCTTGCAGTAACAATATTGGTAATTTACTTTTTCTGCTCTGTCTCTCAACCATTTTACAAGTTTGTAATTGACGTCAGTGCAAAACTGACCACCAGCCTTCCTCAAGGTACCTTTCTTATGACTGATGCATGCTTTTGTGTGGAAGTATTTCCCTATCCTGGTGTTATAGCTTAAGCCCAGCTGGCAACTAAGCCCCATGCAGCTGCTTGCTCACCCCACAACAGTGGGATTGAGGAGAGAATCGAAAGGGTAAAAGCCTGAAATCTTGTGGGCTGAGGTGAAGAGAGTTTAATAGGGAAAGCAAAAGCTGTGCACACAAGCAAAGCAAAACAAGGAATTCTTTCACTGCTACACATAGGCAGGCAGGTGTTCAGCCATCTCCAGGAGAGCCAGGCCCCATCACACATAGTGGTTGCTTGTGAAGACAAACGTCATCACTCCAAATGTCCCCCGCTACCACCTTCTTCCCCTCACTTTATGTACTGAGCATGATGTCATATGGTCTGGAATAGCCCTTTGGTCAGTTGGAGCCGGTTGTCCTGACTGTGTCTCTTCCCAACCTCCCACGAGCCCCTAACTTCCTCAGTGGCATGACAGCAAGAAAAGCAGAAAAGGCCTTGGCTCTGTGTGAGGTCTGCTCAGCAATAACAAAAGCATCTTTATACTATCAACCCTTTGTTCAGCACGAATCCAAAACAGTGGCTAGCCCTGTACTAGCCACTATGAAAGAAATTAACTGTACCCCAGCAAAAAACAGCACACCTGCTTTCATTACTGCCTCAGAAGACCAAATATGTATTCACCAAAAAATGAGCAGAATTGTATGCGTCTCTTGCCATGAGGCCATACAAAGGAGGAAACAGGAGGTTTCCTTGTCCTTTGCTATCGCAAACCTTATATTTTATGTTCTCTCTTTGGAATTATCAGTATTTATCTCTTTTTTTTTTTTCCCCCATCATTTATAAAAATCTCGATTTGCTAGTTCCAAAAAGTCTGGACATTGCTGTTTACTGAATACTCTTTTCTAGCTATTAAACGCTACAGAACCTCCACCTGTATTAGAAATACCATACTTCTGATTACTCTCATGATGGTCTTTCAACCAAATAACCACAGAATGGGATGTCTTCTCAGGATAACTGGGGACGAGTGCAATCTCCAGAAATGAAGATTCTTTCAGAGATGTTTAGTGATATGTTCTCCACTATCAGATAAAGCATTTCCTATTTATGTAACTCCAAACCAAGTAATCAGAACTGTTACATAAAGATAATTGGATGGCTGGATAGGAAGAAATTTTCTGAGAATTTATATCTGGAAATAAAAAAGTACATCATTGGTATGGTCGCAGTGACCCTATACTTCAGTGCTGCTCCTTTTAACTGAACTGCAAGAACAGGCGGAAACCGGAATAACTCACTAAGCTCGTAAGCTTATTGTGGAAGAAATAGCAAATGTTGAGCACATCTAAACTTCTCTGGGCTCAGGTGAATTTCTGCAACTACATTATCCCTTTCTCATTACTGGTACATATTTTCAATTATTGCAGTCTAATGGTGGTTGTATGCATAGCCAGTCCAGAATGAGGGACAGCAAGACTCAAGGCTATGTCATTTTTGTTTCTATACAACGCACTGCATCTCTGTTGCCTCTATGAAAGTTTGCAAAACCTTACTTTATTTGTTGAATTTTGTCTCCGTATGGAAGATATCCACAAAAGCTTATTCCAGGAAGTTTCACAGTAGCAGTTAGGGTTAATTACCAACTTCTTATGTAAGCTGACAGAATTTTAATGAATTTCAGATGGTCCTGAAAATGTTGTAGTTCAAAAAAATATCCTAATAAGATCTGTTTCTTTGAAGTCGTGCCTTCATTTTGTTCCCTAACTCTCCTTTATAGGAAAGGAGACTTTGTTCTGCTTATTGGAAAACATTTTTAAGGTTTTAATTTCAAAATACTTGGAAATTTTCAGAGGGAGATTAATGGACTTTGATGAAAGATTTTTGTTCAAGGTTTGGTGCTTGAAGCATTTTAGCTGTTCAACTAGTTACAATAATAATTCTAGAATATAAAATGCATGTACACTACTGATTCAGAAAGAACCAGAAATACAAAAGCATCGGCTAGGTTGCTAATGGCTGATATTTGACATTCTATTCACTCTACAGAGAAATCAGAAAGAGATGATATTTTAAAAAGCACCAAGACCTCAGGCCAAAAGAGATCTGGATTATCAATGCAAGATACTGCTGTCTCATGCAGTCATGTAAAGCTGCTCATGAATTTATTAAACTGTAGGAATTAAACTTAAACAATGTAGAAAAATACAAGAAAAAAATGAACAAAAACTTAAATCATTGGGTGCTTGTGAAAAATTGGCGCTTTTTGGGTCTGAGGGTTAATTGCTTAGAACAGGCTCTGCAATGTTCCCTGTAATTTAACCTCTGATATGCCCCGTTATACACTGTGTGTAGTTTTGTGTCACTATTTACCTAAATGCAATAATAATTCCACTTTAGCCCTTTCCATATGACTCTTTCTGTGTTAGCTTATTTAAAGTGGTAAAATCATGATACCAGCCCTCTGGTTCATGAAATTCACCTATTTTGTGTATGTGTGAGCCCCGCTGTTGCTAGACACGTAAGTCAGAACATGTAGGTCTGTTGTAGATACAGTACTTCTGCTTCTGCACACAGCTGGCAGGTGAGCTCTCAGAAGAGCTTGTACAGAAGCCCTTGACCGCTGTGGGCTCTGTGGGCAAGATCTTCAGGTTGAGAAGGACTCAAAGTCCTAAGCTTGCTCCCAGCCCTTGGTGATGAAGACCATTGAAAATGTCTCTCTTATTTACTAGCCATACACTGTTTGCTGTCATCTCCCCAGACAGATGGTCTGAATCTGAGCAGTTTTTATCAGCCTTAAGGTAGAATGTCTCAGGGAGGCAAGTATCAGCAACAGTAGAAATGAAAAATAAGTATTCACCTTCAATGAACAACTGGATCAGGCCTGTCTAGGCAGCTGATCCCTAGGTAGTGTGGTGCATTTGGATGCCACTGTCCTGTCCAGGGAAGTCCTTGGAAACAGTGAGCAGTATCTGCTAGTCTAAGATGAGCAGAAACTAGAACAGTTTGTGCAAGGTGCTGGTTCACTGGCACTTGAGCAGATGCAGTGGATGGCTGCATCTGCAAATAGAAGGTTCTCTCATTGCCTTCCTTCTTTTCCCACTTCCCACGTCTTTTGTCCCATCTCTCTTGTCTGTGACTGTATATGTTTTTACCTTCTCCATGGGTCTGTTGCTGACCAGACCTTTCTGGGAGATGATCTAACTCATAAAAACAGCTCAAAACCACCCAGATTTCTTTTTTTCCCGCTGGATTTATTTTCTGCCATTGTGTTAAATTAAACTGGCTCAGAGGGGACTGAAGTGTGCCAAAGCCAGCATCAGGCAGAAGAAGCACATGGTGGGGATTTGGAGTAAAAGCAGGCAAAGATGTGGAAAAAATAGGACAGTAACTTGACTTTGGGCAGATTCAAGTTGCTGAATTTGTTCACCATGTCTTTTGTTCTAAGATCAGAACATAACTCTAAAGAATAGTAATTATTTGTTTGCCCAGTGATGACCTTTGTGTACATGCTGTCTGAAATGTCTGTGCTTTAGACAAATCTGATGTATTGCCAATATACCACGGAAGCTCTATGAATTTTGAATCCTAATAACTTGAGTTCTTTTGTTCTAACCCAGTTCTTTCAAATCAGAACCTTCACAGCCCTTGTTTGTTTGGCGCAGTTTCAGCAGCATACAAATTTCAGTATCTGAGGCAATATCCTTCTACAAGGTCCCCTGAGAGAGAATCATTTGCATTAAAGTTAGCACAGCAGTAATGCTATTTGACATATTTCATGGAGACACATCCCAAGGCATTGTCATTAATCCTTGAAACACAGCAAATACATTAAAAGCAAAACAGGCAATTAAAAAGCTTTAAAAAAAAAACATGTGAGATGGCCTTAGCATACAGAAACAAATGCAAAAACTCTCCAAATCAATTTCACAATTCGAAACCATTATAACAGGATGTTCTTTCTCCACTCAGTTGTCACTGGAACCTTGGCATTTGCAGCAGTCACAGAGCACAGACTGTCTTTAGGGCTGTAATACATAATGAACTTGGACAATGAAGACACAAGACTATTTAAAGCTTGGTAAACTATTGAGTAACCTTAGCTTCAATCCTATAAAAGGCCGGAAGTCTACAGGGAAGTATCATTGATATAATTATATTCTGGCTGACCTTAGTGTGAAGTAGAATACAGACAATACCATTTCAGGCTGTCTCCAGACCAGGCAGGATATCATTAGCCCAGCAAATGAAGCATTGCATTAATCACTCCTGTGCTAGAACTATCATTTGATGCAAGACAAGAAATGACCTGCCTTATGGCTAACACTTTGTGTCTCTCAAACTACTCCACTTTTAATCCCCTAAAACGTTAGTTTTAATTCTAAAGTTGGTTTATTTATAAATACACAGTAGAAATGTGTAGCGAGAACTAGAAGTTGCTTTGATGAAACAGTAAAATGGTTACTAAATTGTTGTCATTTGCACAAACGATAGGGGAAAATCAGCCTCAACATCTCTGTAAGTTACACTCTGCCCTTCACTACCACGCAGTCCGGGGAAATCATTGGGGAGCTCAGGCCTTTTAGGATTATTGATGTTATTGTAGAACTGCATGTCCATCAACCTGCGAGTGTACTAGGTGTTGCGTAGTCAAATTCAAGTGTAAGTTGATTTTCGTGCTACTGCACATTGCCTTCAGTGTCAATAACACACACAAAAAAGTAGAAAACTATTTAAATGGTTCAGAGCTTAAAGGCTAAGTAGAAAGAAAGCTGCTGTAAATACCCTATGAAATTAAATAAGAATCAACCATTCCCAATCCCACTGAACATCCATCCACTGCAAACCAACGAAGTGCCATGGAACCTCTGGACTTGCAGTCTAGGAGCAGCACAAGTCCAGCTCTAACTTCCCCCTGATTTGCACCATGTTGGTTCAGTTTCTTTGCTTTTGTTCCTGCTGAAGCCAAATCAATAAAAAAGCAGGTTCCTGTTTCCAAATCAAAGAAGATAAAATTGTTAGGTTGAAGTACCTGAAAATGTGTACTAAAAGGTCTATTATACAGCATCTGCCAGAGCAATATTTTTGTCTTGCTGAAATACTTTTTGCAGGAAGACATTCTGTCAATAAAAACTCATTTGAATATGATAGCCATTATTATTAATGATTTGACTACCTATTAATTAAGACCAGACCCTTGCCAACACACATTTTATTTACTAGCTCTACTTGTCCTCTTTTATATTTATTTGCATGTTTTGTTTGGGACCAAATTACAGTATATCTTTATCTTGAGGGTTATTATAGCTAGTGATAGACTTACAGAAAGTGAAAATGCTATCTAAGCCGTTAACACAGCTGACTGCAAGATCGAGATGTATGTCTGGAGAGATAAAATATTCTTTGCAGTTTATGTATTCTGGGCCAGCTATTAAAGGTCTTAACTCAGTTGTAATAATTTTCTCCATAGGCAAATGACCACTGTCAGTGTTGCACAAGTTGGTCATAAACTAAATAGGAGCATGAAGATTTTGATAAAAAGCAATAAGGTACGTACAGAAGTGTTGAAAGTCTATGAATTACATTATCAAAGAGATTCATAGTTACTAAACCTGAAAAGTCCCAAAGACAGGCTCTGGCTCATCTAAATTGGCCCAGAGGAATGGACATAGGCATCCCTCACATGAATGGAGTAGCGTGACCCAAGATCTAGGCATCTCCTTAAGGAAAGGAGACCGTGCCAACAGAGTGCAGGGCTTAGAAGTAACCATGTAGTGGTGCTGCAGCATGAAGAATTTAGTTTTCTGAGGACCGTGTAAGCAGTTCAAAATTGGTGTAATATCTGAGATCTGGTGTATGAGGAGTTTTCAGATTGGGGTGCTACTTTTCCATGAGGGCTTTGTCTGGAGTATACTAGGATAAATTAAGGTAAATTTCCCCAGGAGTGGTGTTTTCATGCTATTACTGCAATGGATCAGCTCTGGAAAGAGAAAAAAAAAATCAAACCTGAAATTAAGAGGACATGGTGGGATGAAGAAAGAGGAAATCAAGTGCTCTTAATTCTGTATGAGTACCCCCACAAAAAAACAGGCAGAACCAGGCCAGAATTGACCAAAACTTGCATTAAGATCCATAAGCTGATTTTCAGTGTGAAATTTGGTACACAAAAATCAGCATGACTTCAGAAGTGGAGAATGAAGATTTGTCATTAAAAGAAACCTTAGCAACATCAGCTTTATTCTATAGTAGCTCTTCCTACTGCAGCTGTGAACTCAGCTGTGGTGTAGTGTATGTGGCCTGGGAGCTCTGAAAAGTCTTGTTCAGAGGAAAGAAACTATGACAGAGAAGATAACGAAAAGATGATTCTTCTTTCAGTAAGTGCTTCTCACAATTTTCTGCCAGCCCCAGTTAATACATCCAATCTTTGATTTGTATGTCTTAAAAATACTGAGCAGCTCCCAAAGCAGGCTGCGTCCCTGGAGAGGACTAGATGGGTTAAGGTTAAAATTCCTTGGCAATATTCAGCCCTTTTAGGGAAAGAAAAGCTAAATAGCAAGGCAGAGTGAGAAGAGATGAACAGCAGCAGACAGACTGACTGACTCCTTTGGCTCCCAAATTGAAAATGCTGGAAGTGCATTTTCCCTGGTAATTGCTGTATATCTGGGTATTTCGTCTAACATGAAGGTAAGACAATTGCTTACTTAATTTGTACTGATGAAGTGAATATGGAAAGTGCAATGAAATACTAATTTATATGGAGAAATAGCTGAAAAAGTAATTGGACAGCACTGCAAGAAAGAAGAAAATTAAGAGCTTGCACAACAAAGCTGAGAAAATCAGTGTGACATTCTCCTTTATTTCTTAAGCTGACTAGTGTATAGATTGCAGAAACTTTGAATAGCTGCATGAGCTAAAAAGCAGAGGAAAAAGCAGAAAATCAAAGTAAGTTTGCATTTACTTCTCTCTTTTTTCAGGTTCTGGGGATTTTTCTGTTGCTGGAAGCTTCAGTATTCTTTCCCATTTTTTCCAGGTGAATATTTATTTAATAAATTACATGCTGAAGGCTAAGCATGTATAATTGAGGTGCATGATGTGAGATAGGGCTTAAAGGGGTCATCAGATACATTTTCTGGGAGAAATATATAAGTCAGCTCTGCCACTGCCACCAGTGGTGACAGCAGTGAGGCATTGTGGTGTCCTTTAACTTCTGCCAGAGGAGTCAGCCATCCTTGGGAAAGAGAGCACACAGCGGTGGTGTGATGCACAACAACCCATGTCTGTGAAACACAGCACAGCTCACCCCAAGCCAGCCCCAATCCCAGGGACAGGTTGCACCCCCAATGCCTCCCATGGAAACTGGCTGTTTGTTTTGTTGCTGATCTTTAGGCTAGCTGAATGTGTCTAGTTTCTTCTTTTCATTGGCCAGAAAGCCCAAGCTGGGACTGATTTCATTCTTACCCATGAGAAGCAAATCCAAGTGGTTTTATAGAAAACCTGATGATACCCCTAATTGTTATTGGAGGTCTGCTTTGCCTTTTAGGAAAGTTTTGCACTCATGCTTGTGGATGGAAACCTCTGATGATTGTCCTCTCTCTTTCTTTGTATTTTTTTTTTTTTAATGCAAAACCCACTACTGGAGCAGCTCCTCTTCTCCAGTCCATTGCCGCTGGAATTCTTTTGGTCCTTGGTCCGAGTGCAATGGCTGTACTCAAAAACAGGTATAGATGGACACCTTTTCTGTACTCCTGACCTCATAAGCATATACTCTTTTTCCCAGTAATTAAGAAGCCACTGTATCTTTAAAACCCCAAATCAGGTGTCAAACAAAAGCCCCAGCAGAACAAGAAGGCTGAAGAGCAAAGAACTCAGAAGATAAATCCTCCAGTCTGTCCCGATATGTTTCCTTTCAAAGCTATGATGTTCATGTTGTAAAATAATTTGTGCTCTTTTTATTTTGGTTATAGTTTCAAAAAGCTCAGCTGAGCTGTTCAGTAAACTCAGATATTTCTCTACTGATGGTTAATACCAATTCCACTGATTTTTCATTAGTGGTGTCATGTCACAAGGGAAGAAAACTTGGTTGCAAAGTGTTACCTTCAATGAAAATAAGTTGATGATTTCCACTGCAACTCTATTGATGTGCAAAATACTTGCTTTTGATTTTCTTTCTCATTTACTTTGATGTTACATCAATTAAGGAGGGATTAGTCAAAATTAAAGGTGTGCCATGAGACAGTGCTTACTTTTTTTAGAAACAAAAGCCATCCAACTTGGTGTAAGATTTTATCTTCTTCCTTAATGATATTGTTTGCTTTGAAAAACTTTAACAAATTCTTATCAGGCATGGTTGGTCCTATTAAAAATGTAAAAAACCACTCAAATTTCTCAGCAGCTTTCTCTTGACTTCAGTTACATATTAGATTTTTGAACAAACCAAGCCAAGCTTATGCATCAGTCTAAAGACCTTATAGATAAAAGTGTTGTCTTTTTATTAACTTGAGAGTTTACTACCATATTGTGGTAATACCAGGTGTGGTTGTTCTCAGAAAAAATAGTGACTGTCTAGACTGGTAGCACTGTCTTCACAGTAGCAAACTATTCCTGCTTTGCATTTGGATTTTCTAAGATCTGCCTTGATTTGCATTCAGATTCGGAGACGGACAGTAGCAGTTTATGGCCAGTATGGAGGAAACCCCTGCTCTGGAGATGCCTTTGAAACAAGACCATGCACCCCCACAAGGGGATGCCCAACAGAAGATGGTTGTGGTGATCGGTTCAGGTGTTTCTCAGGTACCATCCAAGATAATTTTCAATATTTTCTGGTCATGAAGTTAAGAAACTAACTTGTTATCTTTCAATTTTAATAAATGGGCAATGTATTTGCAGAATTCTTGATCTACTGATGAATTTGGCTTAGGTGAATGTTTCCTTTGTTTACAGCCTTGACTATGCATGTTTTTAATTTCATCTGGAGTATTGCAGAGCAGTGAAGATAAAATGCTGTAGCCCTGGTACCCTCTCTAACTCATTCTGCCTTACTCGTTTGCCCCAGAGAACAGGTTTTTTTCATTGTAAGAAGGTAGTTAAGGAATGCAACCTTAGATTGATGTCTTGAAACCGTTCTAGGCTATATCCAAACATGAAATGACCTGGATCATGGAAACTAATGCTCCATAAAACATATCCAAACAGCTTCCATTACCTTCACAGAAGAGCACGTTATCTCATAGATAGACATTTATCACAGAGGACCATGATAAACATGTTTTGGTGCTACTAGGGAGACAATCTCTGTTAATCACAAGTGATTGGGTCAAAGGGTGAAAGCTTAGGCAATAGATCTAGAAGTCAACTGTTTTATTGATATATCATAAGCCTTGAATGGCTACGGCTCCCTCGAGTGTGCTATGCACTATTTCTTTATGTCTACATTTAATGTTGTTTCACAAGCCCTCATGGGCACAGACTGTTCATCACGGGAGTGAATATGCTAATTAGTGTAGTTCTGCTTTGATTTTGGGTGATCTATTTTTAAACTAACAAACACTTCTTTCCCCATGCGCATTTGTTCTGATTTAGGTCAGTGCATTAGCAGGTCCCTAGTGTGCAATGGCGATCAGGACTGTGAGGAAGATGGTGCAGATGAAGATCGATGTGAGGAGAAGAGAACTGTATGTGATATCGACAAAACACCTCTGAATTCAGAACTTACAGGAGCAGGGTAATGTTCTGTACCAGGCTCAGTAGTACTGATGCCAAATGCACGTACATTTTGATGTATTTACAAGCTCTGGGTGGACAGATAGACTTCCTGCGCTTATGGTAAAGCACCCCATATGCAAAAGTGTTCAGTACAACTGCTTCCATCATGCCAGTGGTTCAGTGCAGGATGTACAGGTCCTTTGATATGGAGAGCAGAATAAAGCTTTCAGTCTTTCATTCCTGCTATAGAAAGACAGCTATTAAGACATGAAATTAGATTTCAGCTAATAACATGACCTTCAGCATGGAAAAAATGACGCAGCAATGCTCATTCTTTTTGTTCATTGCTGTTGAATTTAGCACTCTAGATTCATACGAATTTCTGTTTATTCATCCTAACTGCAACCTAGCAAAATAATTATCTGAAGTTTCTTTGGTGTTGCTATGTCACTTGTTATGCAGTATACTTCACATATAATAAAACCCCCCACATTTTGGAATGGATGCCCTGCTGTTTCTGTGTTGCAGTAATTGTTCAAACAATAAAACTTAAAATCATTTGAGCTAGATATGAATATCTTGATGTATAGAGATAATGAAATGTGTTCATTTTTGTTGACAAATCAAGACCAACATTTCACTTTCAATGTTGTAACATGTTATGAATACTGCAGTTCTGCATGTATAGAAGTCTATCAGGTGATAACTCCTTGGTTAAATCAGCTTGTGATCTTAATTTGTAGTTACAGGATTCAGTTATAATGGCTCTGTAATTTTTGTCTCTGTCCTAATGACCTTTCATATTTTTTGTTCTTGCAGCTTTGATATTATTACTGGTGAGACCAAGGGAAGAGTCATTCATACAAAAAGCTTTGGAGGGCAATGCAGAAAGGTCTTTAGCGGTGACAGGAGAGAATACTACAGGCTGAGTGAAAGTGTTCTTGCTTATCATTTTCAGGTATGTTTCTGTTAAGCACAACTTTGTATTTACAGTCATGATTAAAACTGGGAGAATGATGCAAAGCTTGCAGGGGCCCTTGGCAGGTACATTTCCCTAACCGTAGCTCAATGACACCTGTTCCCTCTCTGCAGTTGCTTATTATTTTGAAATACAAATTGGTGTATATCTTGCTAAAATAAAAGGAAAAAAAAAAATACTAATTCCTTAGCTGTGATTTCTAAATCTCTCACAGTTAGACTGAATGTAAAGCTAATCTCCTTAGCATAAGTAGTGGCCTGAATCACCCTAAGAAATGCTTTGGGGGTGAAATACCGGGCTTTGGTGTGCTTTGCATAGATCTCCCAGAGCTGTTTTGCTTGAAGTCACTGTCTCAGCGATTTGGTTTGTCTTCATCGCACAAATACTTGAGAGAGATATATATGAACGAATGTTTTTCCATGCTTGTCCAATGGTATTCAGTACTTTTTATGAAATCTAAAATGGATTCAGCCTGAAAAACACATCGTCTTATTTTGCATCAGTAAGGCACTGCTCTACTCTAGAAGTTATCATTTTTAAATCCTACATGAAGCTCTTCATACAGACTTCTATCTTTCACCTTCTAGGTTAAAATTCAGAACGATTTCAGTTATGAGTTTTTCAACAGCACCTGGTCTTATATGAAGCACAGTGAGAGGTATGAAAACTCAAACAGACACAGTTATTCACAGAATAAAAGGCTACAAAAATTCGACCAAAAGGTACGTATCAGTTGTCACTGTGGCTTAGTATTTTGCATAAACATTTTCATCATTTTTTTTAGAAACATTTTTGGCACAAAGTGCATGACGGTAAATATCCCATAAAGCTTTTACAAAGAGATCACTGGTTTGGTTATCAATCCAGAAGTCTTGGCTGCTGTTTCTACTTCCTCTGTTTTACCTATTTATTAGTAATTTATTTATTTACCATGTGGTTTTGTCCCTATTTAAGGGAGAAATCATTGGCTTCTTCTAATAATTGTTTCATCTCTTCCTTTTTTTTAACTGGTTTATTGCCCCTTTTTTTTTTTCTACTACCTCGTGGTCAGTATCTTGGAGCAAAAAAATTGAAATAATTCTGCAATTAAAGTTAACTTATTTTACAATACATTTTCCATGAGTAGAACTCCATTAAGAGAGGTATCTGGTGTCTTTAACAGCCAGGAGGTCACAGTGCTTATGCTTTCAACTTATTTAAAAAGGAGCATTAGATAAATAATTTGAGAGTAACTTTCAGTTATGAAGTACAACCTCTGTCTTAAAGCAAATAAAATCAAGTAACAAATGTATGCATTTTGTGGGCCCCAAGCAGACATTAACAGTTGCCTGAATCGAGAAAGAAAAACACTTTCCAGGGAATATTAGTATAGATAATATAAAAAGCAGGTCTTTAATGGAAACTTCCAGGTGCCCCCATGGCTATGGGCACACCCAGCATGCTACAGTTTTTATGTTTAACAAATTAGCATATCTGATAAGTATTGTCCAGTTAGAGGGGCAATTGGTTAGGTAATTTCCCCCCAAGTTCTGCCCCACTGCCCTCCCCCCCCCCCGATCTTTTAGCCCTACATTTTATTATGTCTACAATGTATGGTGCAAAACAGTGTCCTTGCTAGACTAAAAAGCAAGACTAAACAGAATTCCAAGAAGGTAGCATACTACGTGAGAAAGTGCAACGACAAAACATGGGGCAAAGAACAACTTTCTACTGCCTGTGATTTGCTTTCAGACAAAGCTTGTTGACCTTCTACAGCCAGGCTTCTGTTTCTGCAAGCCACCATTAGCTTTGAAGAGTGATATTTTCCTTTCTCACTTGTCCTTATGCTAGTTCTCAAGTAGACAGGAAGAAAATAAAGATGTTGCAGCAATTACAAATAAAGGTCCAACAGCATTTCATGACTTCAGGGTGTTCTTTTTGCATCCACTGTGTTGCTTAGACATATCTAACAGCTCTGTTAGTAGCCAATATAATGTGCATGTCATCTGGATAGTAGGAACCACCTCATTAGCAAAATGGAGCATGATTGATTTTCCTTCCCATAGAGTCAGCAGCTGATGGTTGTTGAGAACAGTGTGGAAGTTGCTCAGTTTATGAACAACCGGCCAGACTTTCTCACTCTTGCAGAGCCTTTCTGGAAGGAACTGTTCAACCTTCCAGTTGTCTACGAGTACAGCGTCTACCGAAGACTTATTGAGCATTTCGGGACTCATTTCTTACACTCCGGATCTCTAGGAGGACATTACAAAGTTATTTTTTATATGGATACTGACAAAATGAAAGCAGAAGGTAGAGTACTAGAGTACTTGTTGCAGAAAGCAAAGTCAGTAATCAAGAATAAAAATTTATCTGCATGTTCTCCCAGCTAATATCTAAAATCAAGTAAGACACTTCTACAAATTACCACATTCTTTTCGTGGGCAAAAGAAAGAAAACTGAAAAATGTGCTCAAACCACAGCATTTAGTTCTAGGTCCGTGTTTGTGACCTGCAGTGCTCTGGGGAGCAAAAATCTGATAGTTGGTTTAGGACCTCCTCAGGCTAAACTTGAATATAAATCTCAAACAATGTTGAAGCTTAAAGGTTACATGGAGATGAAGGTTGGGTAAAACTGTATAAAGCAGAACAAATTACAAACAGAGCGAACACCAGAGTGACACCTACGATGGTAATCTATTGGAGCAGTGCTGCAGAACTGGGGACTGCTGAGAAAATAAATGATACTGTAAATTATTCCCAGATACACCTCCCACCTCTCAGCCTTCATCCATAAGCTTTGGCAATGTGTGGACCTTCCCACACCACACAAATGCTAGTTAGTTACTCCCTAGTTTAAGTGTAGTACTTCATGACCTCTCTAGCCAGTGGGAAGCTCAGAAATGAATCCAACACACTTTCTGTATACAGTATTGTTAATGGATGGATTATCTGCAGGTGTCAGCATAACAGACTTGTCCAAGTGTACCTCGTCAGGCTGGAATTTATTCATTGTGAGGAAGAAGAAAGTGGAGTGCTCCAAACTGAATGAACTGCTACTGACTTCTTCAGGTAAATGTTCAATGGTGACTCATACAGTTGTCGTGTATCCATCTTTCATCTCATCCTAAATAGCTGTCAAAATGAGAAGCAGGTGTTGATAACTGTTGAGTTCTGTCCTAACCTGCTGAACCCAGACTTCAAGTGCCTGGTTTAAAAGGCTTTCCGGCACTCGTCAATTATTGCTAATGCTTTCCCAGTAAATAGCACTTTTCTGGACACCCTAAGTTAGAGCTGCCGAGACACCTGCAAAAACAGATACCTCCTATTACATGATCAGTGTAGGAGCTCTTGATCCAGGCATTGGTGGTTGAACTGCACCAGTGAGTCCTTTCACTACTTGCTAGCATAGTTTCTGTGTGTATTGTTTCTATTTCCATTTGTAAATATAGCAATGCCTATATTTTATGTATTTCCTATCCTGAATCTACAGGAAGCAGTGGTAATAAGATTAAAGGAGACCCTTACGTAGAAGGAGGAAGCCCAGGTGCCGTTGCTGGCCTTAGTTATCTAGACCTGGATAATCCTGCTGGGAACAGTCGGACATACACCTTGTGGGCTGCTTCAGTGACAGACTATCCCAGAGTCATTAAAAAAAAAGTAAGGCTATTTTCCTGAAGCAGAGGTGAGCAGATGGGATTGCCTCAAGGGGAGAAATTATTAAGCTACAGCTGGTGATTAATCATTCTGTGGTTTACACTGATTTTCTTTTCAGATCACTTTGTAAAAAGGAAAAGTTCTCAGAAAAAAATGCCATGAAGCTAATATATCAGCTGTATTGCAAACCTAAGTCCATTGGCAGGCCAATACCTATAATCTTACCAGCCTTCAGTGAGTTTAGTGGAGTTCTGGTTAGGAATAGAAGGTCACAGTAACATTGGAGAAAGCCCAGATTTGAGATAGCCCCTTTCCTGAAATGCATATGGACATGTCTTTGTGGCTTCCACTTCAGTTGTAAACCTCTGCATATCCCTTTTATCTCTCCTCCTTCAGTCTGTATCCAGAAGTTTAGCATAACTGGAGATTCTCCCAGTCAGGCACTTCAGAGCTGGGCATGGCCCTATTCACTGCTACTTTGTCTATATTCCTTTTGGGAACTGCCCACATACTGAAGAATGGTATAAACCCCAAATATTTCTGTCAGGAAATTTTCAGCTAAATGTAAAAGCACATAATATCATAAAATAGGCGATGGAAAGACAAAATATTTTCGGTTTTTGTTACCTTTGATCTCTGTTCAATGAAATGCCGTAGAGGGTTCTTTAAATGTCCCTTTGTTTAATGCTGGGAACAGCTGGGTGAGAATTCAGGTTACTGTATATTTGGTGGTCTATGTTACACTTTTATCGCAGCTGTATTCTCATAGCTCAAATATGTTTAAACATGACTGATATACCAATAGCTTTAAAGGATGCTTTTAAGCACAGCTGGCTTTTCATAAAAAGGCTAATATTAAATCCTAACATAAGATTTTAGCTAGTTAGCAAATTAGAGCATCTAATGTGCTAGCTCCCATGTGCAGGAGCATATGTCACAAATTTTTTTACATGATGAAATGTGCTTATAAACTCTTATATCCCAATCATAACTATTTAATATGCATGTTTCTCTACTGTGTGTAGCTAACACCATTATATGAGCTGGTAAAGGAAGTGCCCTGCTCCTCGGTCAAAAAGCATTACCTAAAAGAAGCCATTGAAGAGTATATGGCTGAAAATGATCCCTGCAAATGTCAGCCTTGCCAGAATGGTGGTGAGCCAGCCGTGGAAGGAACACAGTGTGTGTGTTACTGCAAGCCTTACACTTTTGGAGCAGCTTGTGAGCTGGGAACTCTCGTGCAGGATCAGTCAGGTCAGCATTCTTTAAACTTGTGAGAGTTTAGAAGTGGCAAAATATGCTCTTCTGCTTCCAGAGTCTGTCTGTCCCACTGCACACCTGTGCAGTGGGTGTTGGGGTCAGATACTGCTGCAAACATACAGCATGGGGAGGGTCATGTCAGGCCTGAGACTTTGTTTAGCATGTCTAAAGAGTACTTAATAAACAGCTGGTTTTATTATTAATGTTAAATGCAGTGGACAATACTAATTGCTCAATGCAACCATCTAGAAGTAAGTACATATGCTAAATTAATTATGAATTACTTCAAAACTTTTTGCTTTTTAAATTTCGTAGTAAGCAGTAGCTGATAGCTGTCTTTGTGTTCTCTCAGACACTGAAAATATATAGCCTTTGTGTAATTATACTTCTGTAAAAGGCAAGTTGGGGAAAGATGGAAGATTAGATCATTGCAGTCTGGAATTCCTGCAAGGGCGCAGTTGGGGCCATCACTAGCTTTGAACAGCCTGTGCCTTTAAACCACTCACAGAGAGTGCTTTAGAGAGAGAGTGGTTTAAAGAGAGTGGTTTTCGCATTAAACCAAATATCCCCAAATGTTGCGCAGGTGTTGTTGATGGACGCTGGAGCTGCTGGTCTTCCTGGAGTCCTTGTTCAGGGGGAAGAAAATCGAGGAGTCGAACATGCACCAACCCCTCCCCGCGTGGCGGGGGGAAGGCCTGCGTGGGAGAGCAGCGTGAAAGCAGAGCGTGCGAAGATGAAGAGTTGCAGCATCTTCGGTAAGCAATGAAAAACACTCGGAGCACAACTGCAGAGAGATTTAAAAATTTATTTCAGAAGGGTGCGTAAACTATTGAATACAGGGAGATCATTTACTGAGCTTTAATATTTAAGTTGAAAGAAAATGAAATTCAGAAGCTCTGAATGTCATACAAGATAAGACTAGAAAATGGGGTAAAAGCCAGTAAACTTGACAGTGTTCTATTTACCACTCTCTTGCATAGCCTGGCAGTGCCTGATTTCAACATAATCATGATGTAAATGTAGGTATAATAGTCTTGAAAATGGGCTTCACTGAGAAGTGTAGCATTTTGAAAGGAAAGAAGACTAAATTCAAACTAAACTGTACTTTTGTTTGCTTCATAGCTTGATTGAACCACACTGTTTTGATTTATCCATAAATCCTACAGAATTTTGTTCACCTCCTCCTCTCTTAGAAAATGGATTTGTTCAAGTAAGTTATTTCTATTGCTCTGTTGTTTCTTCTATCTTCTATCCCTACTTGCAATGTCTTTTCTACAGTTAATACGGATGTTCACTCGCAAATTTGTATTTTTCTTGGCAAGTTTAATATCCGACCTACTATGTAGCAGTCCTTGCAGCATTTTTTGCTGCCTGAAGTTTACATGACAGTATGCAGAACTTCACATTAAAAATTAGATAAAACTAAAAAAGCCCCACCCCCAAAACCAGAACAAAATCTGTGCTGTTCTGGACCATGGTACCTACAGAGTAAAGTCATCTACTTGTCCTTTATTCCATATATGTATTAAAAATTTTCTGAGCCACATGGACTACAGATAAAATCACAAAAAACTGGAGGAAAAAACACACAGTCATCCAGGAAGTCCATAACAAAATTATAAACAACTTTTAGAAACATTCACTCTGTAACTCACCATTCCACTTTCTTGTTCCCTGGTGAAACTATGACCTGGCAAGGTATTTGGCTCACTGTAGCTTAGGCCTATTTAACAAGGGAGACTAAATTCCTCCCCTGGAGGAATGGATTATGCCTTCTTCATGTTATCAGGCTGTCATAAGTCTCTTTCCTCAATAAATAGATAAAAGGATTAGTTCAAAATCCATTAGTTGCCTCTGCACAAATGCAACCTGAGGCAGGATCCAAAATTTTGCTCTCCGTCTTTTGCTAGTGTTATTTTTTTTTGGTAGTCAATGGTTCTCCTACATCGATATTTTTGGTTCACAAACTAAAAGTAAAACCCTGCAATTCATGGAGTAGTCTCAATTTTTCATAAGATCTCTACTTAGAAGACAGTGGGATATAAAATTAGAGAAAACCCATGTCTTCAAGTCCATCCCTGTCAATCTTTAGAAAGCTGATAACGTGCTTTAGAAGAATTAACAAAGCCATATACTCTCCACTGATCTCCCCCCATCCCAAGGCTGTTCAAGATCTTATCTTGCCCTGCTAATGCTTAATAACAGCCATATTTGCAGTTTGCTTATACACCACCTGTAGATGGTGTATAAGCATACCCCTGTTAGATCACATAACACTGACTATTGATAACCAATATTGCCCCCAGTATTCCAGACGCTCTCATCAGTGCATTGTGAAGTAGCAATAATACTTCTCACTGTCTTCAGCTACTGCATCCCAGAACAAGAGGGAGTTCAGTGCTGCTGGTAGTTCTTATATTTCATATCCAGAATTTCACCTGTTCATTTTCTTTCAGAATGCTGAAAACTCATACCCTGTTGGGAAAAGCATTGTTTATGCATGCAGACATGGATATTCTCTTGTTGGTGATCCTGTTGCTAAGTGTGGCAGTAATTTGCAATGGCAAGTTGGAGAGAGATATTGCCAGGGTATGTCTAACTGATTCTTGTTTTGAAATACAACTCCATTTCTGAATTCCAGTGAAACGTCTGAGAACATCTGCTTTCCAGCAACAACAGGGCAAAAGACACGCATGTATTTCCCAGTTCCCTAGGCATAATCAGGTCTAAATTGACCTTTTTTGTGAATCCAGGTATTTTAATGCTGAATTAGAAACACACCCATAAAGTCTAGTTTTAAGGAAGGCTAGAAGTGAGGGAGACTAAATTCCAGCCCAGGAGTTACTTCCTGTGGAAACAAACTTTGTTGCTTACTTCAGTCCTAGGGGTATATGCAAGAACACTGAGAATTTTCAGCGCTGCAGTTCAACAGCATGCTTTCCTCCTTCCAAGCAAGACTGACTGCCTGGAAATGCTAGTCCACACTGTTTAAAGGCCATCTCTCTGTGTACGAGTACGTGGTCTCCCAGGGTCCTGTGTGTGTGACATCCCTCTACTAGGAATCTACTCTCTAGTATGAACCCTCAACAGAAACATGGGTCCTAGAGACAGAGAAGCCCTCATAAAGCTAGGGCTCCACCAGCAGGCAGTAGGAGAAGATACTGTCACTATGTCCTTAGTATTGCCTGTTTGACTGGTGTGATGAGTTAATATCCAGGGCTAACACAATTGATATGTTTCTACAGGAAAATCAGCTAACCTCACCATTCAATTTGTTAAGGAATTTTGGAGAAGATAGAATACATGACTGCTTTATGCAATCCACTCATTTACCGTGGCTGTCTCAAATGCTTCAATCCATAGAAACCGCTTGTCTCCTGCCTCACCTGGAGGGGGGTTTGCAAGGAGAGCCGTGGAAACCTGTGTACGAGATCGGTGAGAGGATAACTCTGTCTTGTCCACACGGCATGCACTTGGAAGGGGCACACTCCATTTTGTGCGAGCCCAGTCTCAAGTGGTCTCCTGACATGACGACTATCCAGTGCAAGAGACCAGGTAAGCCACTGCAGTCCTCAAGTACAATGCAGGAGTTTCTTTCCTGGACCAACTATGCCTTATGTAGTTAAGATATAGACAGAGCTATTGCTGAGATAGTGATAGGGAAGCCATACTTACATCACCAGCAAGAAGCACAGAAAACATGAGTGTGTGTTTCCTGTGCTCTGTTCAAGCAAGATACCTGAAGGCATTTCATTGAAGTTTTCTTATAGCTTTTGCTTCCCACTCCCCTATTGCTATCGAGTATTGACACCAACTATTTCAAGAGATTGCCTGGGATTTATGCTGTCTATTCTGCCACCCAAGTATGTTTCATTTTCCACATATGTTGTGAAACACCACCACCATATGAACTACACCTTAAGAGTTTTTCTATCTGGAAGCTGTTCAGTGCACCACAGCCTCTTGTGACAGAGAAGGACAGGGCTGGGTGACTCCTTTTGTTGATCTGGCAGTCAGACAGCTGATACAAAGTAAATATCCAGGAACTGGAAGCAGTGGGAAAACGCTGCTTTAAGTTCATGGTGAGGGACGTTTAAGCTCTGGTTTGATATGGGCAGGCAGTGGCAGAAAGGGAAATGGGCTATAGCATACAGCAGCTCTGTCTAAGTGAATTTTTCCAGCTGTGGAAGACAGATGAGAATTTCTCCTGAGCACTGCTGTGCTGCTGATCAGTGACACAGAGGCACCCAAGCAGCTTATGCTTCAAGCCTGCCACATCTTCACTTGAGGTCCAGATGTTCTTATACACCTGGGGGGACCCTTGACTGGGGACAACAGCCACTGCTGCAGGAGACTAGGCATGTCTCCTACCTTTCTTGTCTGTCCTCTCCTGATCAGCCAATGCTGCTGACATTGCCTCTCCTGCAGGAAGAAGGTAACAGTCAGGCTTAGATCTCAAAAGGCAACAGTCCTGTGACATTCGTGGTGTAAGTCATCTGCTGCTGTCATAACCACATCAACAGGAAGCAGAGGGATTTTAGAAGGAATAGCATAGCTGTAGGTAAACAACTCACTGGAGCCAACGTGCCACAGTAGCAATGCTGAACTGCTGTTACTTAGTTACTTAGGCTTAGCCTCAGTGACTGATTTTCATTTGGTTTTGGGTTTTTTTTGGTTACATCCTATTCTCAAATTCCAGAAGCAATTGGAAAGTTTCAAATGCTTCCATCTTTAGAAACAGCTTGTGCCTGGCTGTATGGGAGCACTATATTAGTACAAAAGTTAAAAAAGGACAGCAATTGGATTAATAACAGTTAAAAACCCAAGGAATATGAGATAAGAAGAGTAAAAATTATGAAGATATTTATAAACAGATACAGTGGCATACATATGTTTGGATGGGAGTATCTAGTGACCAGCAGTCAACTATGCAACCAACAGCCCTGGGAATGAAGAAAATGCGGTGATTTTTGGTGAAAATTTCCCTTCTGCAGAAAGACGGCGTTAGGCCTGCTGTCGGTTTTGCAATGCACTCCTTTTTTTTTTTTTTATTTTATTTTCTTCTCTGGTAATTTTTGTCTGTCTATTTTGCTCAATGAGTCTTAATCTGCAAGGGAGATTTGTTTTTTTAAAGGCAACATTCTGAAGTACTAAAGTTTCATGTTAACAGACACATAATTAAAAAAAAAAAAAATCAGGATAAAACCTCCTCAGAAATTGTGTCCATATGGATTTAGCAAAGTCTTGCTGTTACTTGCTACAGAAAGCTCCAGAGAAATGTTTAGCAAAATTTTGGGTACAGCTCTGTGTTTAAAGGATGATACATCTTAAATGATGAAAATTCCCCAAGATTTACTGTTACTTTTAAAGTTGGTACAGCTTGAGGACTGATGATGGAACTTGTAGTTTTTGTTACCATTAGTGTATAAAGATTTTTGGGTTCACACAGGATTTTGGAGCCTTAGCTTTTCTGGTGACAGCAGTGAAGTCAATAGCTCTGAAACCTAGTGACAAAACCATTCCCAGCTATGATTCAGCAGAGCTAAATTTAGCTGAAACAAATAACTGCTGCAGAAATGAGATGAATGTATAAGCTTCAACGTAGTACCTGTCTCTTTCCATCTGAGTGGTGACCTGTGGATAAATTAGTGAACAGTAACTTTGCAAAGTGTGTTGTATCTTTTTAATACTGTTGATTACTTCCTTGTAGTAGATACTTCTAATGACCATGCAGGATGTGACTTTATGTCATGATTTTATAATTCAGTGCCTTTTAAACTCAACTGATAATTTCAGAGTAAACCTCTAACAGCCTCTGACCATTAATATCACTGTGTTCTTCTACTTCAGTGCCCAGTGTGAAACCAGAAGTGACAGAGCCTAAATGTCAGCCATGGGAGAAAGTGTATCAGTCACAATGTGTGTGCAAAATGCCCTATGAGTGTGGGTAAGTTCAGGCTCAATTTGGCAATTAGATTCTCACTTTATTCAAGACCAATTCCATTTCATAAGTCTTCAGTCCATGACAGAGGAAAAAGCTTTACTTGTATGAGAAGGAGACATTGTACTTGGTTTGCTTTACAGCTCAATCAATGTCCTGTTCATCACTTACCTGCCTTGTCAGAACTGTCAGTGGGTTTTAGCAGTGACGGAATTTGCTTGGATGACAGAAGGTGAAGGCATAATTTCACTTGATCTGTGAAGTAGATGAAAAAAGATAAAATTATATTTTCAAGACTTAGAGGATTGAGGAAAAGTTAAAACAGAGGCTCTTGGGACACAAACCATCAAAGCAGTAAGCTAGTGAAATAAAGCAGATTTCTTTTCGCTGCCAAAGCGAAAGGGGGTTATGAAAGGCACAGTAATCTAATTTCATCTCACATTTACACAGCAGTTTTCATAGACCAGTCACGTCACTTTTCCTGACCTCATAACTTGCAGATAAGAGTTTGCTGTTTCCTGTTTGATCTAAACCTATATTCTGCAATAAGTAATGCAGAAGAAATAATGTAAGGAAATGAGTAAGTCTCTCAGTTCTTTGCTAAACATGAAGGCAACAGAACCGAAACAGAGGAATAACAAGAAGACACCTGAGAACAAATGGCACTGATGGCCAGATGTGCCAAAGAGCTTAGCACTCCAACATCTGGGCTGGTTTGCATAGACTGGATGATGTCTCCTATAAAGTCACCCCTATAAAGTGGGTGTGAGCTCTAGATATGAAATCTGGCCAGGTTTATGCGACAGCAGGAGCTGAGTAGTTTGGAAACTTCATGATAACAGACCAAATTTGTTTTATCCTTGTGTAGTAGGAGGAAGAAATCTTGAAGTTGTCTCAAGTAATTTCAAGGTAGCAGAACTTTTAGTGGAGCCATCAACCACATAGACCAAGACTGAATTGTGTAATGACTCTGATTTTAAACCAA
Source organism: Amblyornis subalaris (assembly GCA_018881555.1). Classification (NCBI taxonomy): domain Eukaryota; kingdom Metazoa; phylum Chordata; class Aves; order Passeriformes; family Ptilonorhynchidae; genus Amblyornis; species Amblyornis subalaris. The sequence goes on along the minus strand of JACAXG010000220.1, from coordinate 883,204 downwards.
AATTAGCAGTCTTTGAACATCTCAGAATTAAAATTGGTGAGCTTAACTCGGATGCAGATCCACTGGATAGTACCCTAGGGTCTGAAGCCATTGTCTTGCATGCAAAGATAAGTGCCAGGTTTGTAATAGCTCTGCTATCTAATGCTATTCCTATCCTTAAACACTTAAATATTTTAAATAGTCTGCTCCTGCTCTTTTTCTCTCAATACTTATTTGAAAGGGGCACCAACCCCTTCTCTGGTTTGTGGATGTGTTGATGTCAGTTAAGAATATAAGGGGAGTCACAGTGCTAGGGAAGGCCTTGGGCAGAGTCACA